>MNCI01001745.1:1250347-1389527 GCA_015680685.1 Gnetum montanum | reverse complement strand
GCTTACTACAATCAAGTGTGTGAACCCCAATGGGGTAAGTATGGACCAGTTCCAATACTTCCAACATGCAAGGATCCTCAAACTTCATTTATTAATCCTTTCATGCCATCTAATGATCACAAACATTATAGTGGGTCAACTCATTATCTAGGAACTACATCGTACAAATTTCCCCACTATGCTTATTATAATCAAGTGTGTGAAACCCGATGGGGTAAGTATGATCGAGCCCCAAGATTTCCAAGATGCAAGGATCCCAGTCGTCAGTTATTAATCCGTGCCATCCTCAACTGTTTAGCTATGAGGGATATCCCCCATTCTAATAACAAGTAAGATTAATAACCACTTTTTATTTTTTTATTTTTTTTATTTTTTCAATTTTTGTTTTCCATTTTTTCATTTTTCAACTTTTTGTTTTATCTTTTTATCTTTTTATCTTTTTGTGTTTTTGTCTTTGTACGTTTTTGTAAGTAATCTCGTCTATGAATAAAACACTCATGTGGATCATTGGTTGAGGTGTGTTCTATGTTATTAAGTCATGAGTGAGCAATTATTTCGACAGTGAGCCCATTACACCCACTCATCCATTCTACAAATAAAGAGGTTCTGTTCGAGGGTACAGTGATATTCTTAACATTCTTAAAACTTAAAATTAATTTTGTGTTCATTGTACCCAGAATGAAGAAGAATGGACCAAGAGGGAATGATTAGGGTGTGACATCAAGGGGACTTGCAGATTCTCTTTGGTGATGTCTATGGGAGTTATCATGCAACGTGGTTGTACTAAGATCCTTGTAGATCTAATGAAAAATGGGAGTAAGAGTAATCAAAAGGGCACTCAAAAATCAAATGTTGTCTAGGGGGTCCCACTGGAAAGACATGCACCCATGCCTAAAGGTTGGCAACTTCTCTGGATTCAGTAAGGTTCAAAAAGAAAAAAAAAAGAAGAGAAAAAAAGAAAAATAAAGTGCCATAAAACAAAAATCACTCCTCCCTTGCACAAAACGCCAAGTGATTGTATCCCTTGTTGTTATGGTACTCTTGTAGTCGCTCATCATGGGATGAAACAATGCGATGTCACTGATTAGAGGAATGGACTTGGTCCTGATCTTGGAATGACAGGTTAATGACACATTAATCATGCTTTACAAGTAGGATTTATTGTGCCCTGGGTCAGTTACCTCATGTCCCAATCTCTACGATCCCTTTTAATACTTCTCATCATCTCACTGTTCATGTAATTGTAGGTCGTTTCCCATGTAGCATAGAATTTTCAACTCATCCTGGTGATATTTACATGTGTGTGTTTTGTGGAGTTAGTGTGGATTACATTTAACCCTTCTAGTGCCCACGAACACTTTAAGTGTGGTCACATAAGGGCATTATAGGTTGGAACCTACTTTGGGGAGGACCCACTTGTGTACTCTTTTGTAATTTTCACTTATGACATAGCTCACACACACCATTTATTACCCTCGGCGTATTGTTCATGATATTCTTTCCCTTATTATTATCCCTCCGATTCAACATTCCTATGAATCATCACATAGCCTTTTTCTCTACCATCTGATGTCCTTATTGATAAATTCCACACCATCATAATTTTTGTGCCTTCAGAACTAGTTGAATTACCCTGGAACCCTTTAACAATCATCCATATGTCCTTAGTTTACATTTTTTAATTTCAAAGAAATATTAAAAATTTGGTACATTCTCTAAGTGCCCTAACTTCAATGAAAATATATATACGTGACCCCCTGTGCTAATCAACATCATTTGCAATTGTTCGCGTAGGGGAAGTTTTTTAAGTCCTCTCTACGACACGTGATTGCATGTCCCTTGCTTTCATATCCATAACTCGCTCACTGGTACTCTGACTTTCATTTCGTTTGAACCTACTTGAACCTGGAGTGTTCAGCTGGGGAGGGGCACACACCGAATAGTGCATAAATTTTTTTGAAATTCCTCATCACCCAAAGGACATTATTAAGGGTAATTAGTTATAAAATAAAGAATAAAATGTGTCAACAACAATTTCATCCCCTTAGATATACTAGAAAATTAAATTGGGAAACCACCTAAGCAAAGAGGACTCAACATTATAATCTTTTGGGGACATGTTCTTCCAATAATTAACATCACACAAAAATAAAGTAAATCTATTAAGGAAAGCAATAAGTTATAACCTAACTTTGGTAACAACCTTACTAACAATTGGTCCTATGTGATTGCAAATGGCCCCGAAACATGGACAACAGGAAGGTCCTGCTCAAGGTGCGATCAAACGATCTCAGAGAGGTGGAAGACAAGATCTTATTGGACAACATGCAGAACAAAAGGAACAATCATTCAGCATTCATCAAGAAGATCCTCCTACCATACGCTCTGAGCAAGCAGAAGCAGGAGATACCCTCTCTGAAAGCAGTGCCTGGTACATAGGGGAAATGTACCAATTTTGGCACAATGAAGAAGAAGGTTAACATTTGTGGTGTGACTATTGATTTCTCTGTTCAAGCCATTTTGGAAGTATTAAACCTTATGAATACAGGGCCAAAGGTTGCTCAGAACTAGCTGGATACCTTCAGAATCGAGCAACCTAATAAACTATTGACAAAGAATAAAAGGGTGGTGGAAGAAAAAGAGAAGGCTAACTAGGCTACCTCTATGGAACAAGCACAAACTTACGTGCATGCCAAGGCACTCATGGCCTTACTTCAACACCATCAAATTCTAAGACCTGGAGCCAAAGAAAATGGAAAGACACCAATGGAGGAGCCACCTCCACCAGGAACTACATGAGTTCCACCATTTTGTAATCATACGATTTTCTTTTATGTTGTGTCTCAATTTTGTTCTAACTCCACACTGTGGCATGAATCAATTCTAGTCAGTCAATAATCCCATACCTATCCACTGTGTAAGCAATGGCGCTTATTCTCACTTTAACTCGAGGACCATTTTTCATTCAGTCGTGGGGGTATGATGAGTCATGAATTTGTTGGCTGTGATATCGTAGTCATGATATCAGAGCCCTGTTGTTGTAGTGGCCGTGATATCGTAGTTGTGATATCGCGGCTTGCCTTAATGTCTATAAATAAGAGGTAGCTTTCCTAGTTTTAGGCATCTAGTTTAGTTCCTTAGTGAAGCTCTAGCAGTTTTCCCCTTCCAGAGATAGATTATTTTCCAGTGTCTACCTGCAGTGTGGTGAATGTAATAGTACGGCATCCTTTATGCGAGTGTGACGTACTTGGACATGCACATGACCGATGACCGGAAATAAAGATCATGATTACTTCATCATTGTAGCACTTACTTTGTTTATTTATTTATTTAAATGTTATTTACTACTTTCCTAATTAGTTTCTCTCACCCTTAAACTCCTAGTAACGCGGAATGAGTACGACTTAATTACGAGCATTTAAGTGTGACTACTTGGTAACCTAGTGGCATACCTAGGATCTGCGCTTGGTAATCCCAATGATAGTCGTGCACAAAGTCCAAGATGTGTACAAATAATCAAGGAATAGTTGCTCATTGCACTTAGGCTAGATTAGATTCTCTTACCCTTTCCCTCCTAGCTTAGCGTAGTTAATATTATTTTCCACTTCCTTCAGGAGTAGCGTTAGAATTAGGAACACATCATACACCTCACTCTGGACTAAACCATATGTGATAAATCTAATACTAGTCCAGGTGGGAAGATAGCAAATTGTGACCTAAGGTTAATAATCTAGGTGCTACAACTAGTCTATTTGCGGAGTTCGACCGGATCGTGTGTGAAAACACTCGTATTCGTATGGTTGAGTGTAGGGGTGTCTCGCCACTCATCAATTTTCATAACTATACTAGGAGACAACTAGGAGGAATAGTCATTAGTCATATATAAGATATTAATTCCTTAGAAAATTTTTAATGTTTTGTGAATAGATCTTTATTATAAAAAATGATTAGTCATATTTAACTTAATAGAAACTAGTAAGGTATTTGAGGGTATCTATGCCTTTGTGGTACTAAAGACTAGCAATCACCTAAATGAGTTAGTCAAGCTATCCCCTATGATGGGGTCATTATCCTTTCATCAATAATTTAATTGTCTCTAGAAGGATGCTTCTTTCTATTAAAACATATTCAATTTTATTAGAACATATTGGATTGAAGTAGGTTATAAATAAATTAGATTAGTTATTTTATCTCATGAGTGGTTCCTCAAATATATAAGAAGATTCCAAAAGTCCAACAAATACATTTAAACTTAAGGATGAAACGACATTAGAGGAATAATATACTACCATAATTAGACACTTTAAGTAATGGAATAAAGACACGATGAGCTAAGATACCATCTTTAATTAAGGGTTTATCTTTTAATAGAAAAGCTAAGTTAAAAACAAGGTCATCTAGTAGAAACCATAGATTAAAATGATGGCCAACCCACCCCCTATTAATCCATTTCAATTACTTGTACATGGTTCATATTCTATCTAATCAAGGACTATAGGTCGACCCATCAAAACTTAGCGTAGTTTATGAAAGGCTGAGACTTAAATATACTACAACAATTAGGAGCTTTTGGGTTTAATAGGCTTTTGTCGATGTTTCATTAAGGAATATTCTACTTTGGTAGCCCCCTTGACTAATCTGTTACGAAAAAAAAAACATGTATTTATGTTTGATGAAAGATGCAAAAAAACTTTCTCAAGACTAAAGATGTTATAAACCATGGTGCCTATGCTAAGAATCTTGAATCAATAATTACCATTCGAAGTATCTACTAATGTCTATGTAGTAAGGATTGGTGTAGTTCTTTCATAAGAAGATAAAGTGGTATGTTTTAAGTCTCATAAATTAGAAAGAGCTATGGTAAATTACTCAACCTATGATTCAAAGTTACTAATAATTATTCATGCCTCAAACCTTTGGAAATATTATCTTTGTGATAAGATATTTGTACTAAACACATATCATAAGAGCTTAAAATACCTGAAGGGATAACCCATCCTGAACACCAAACAATGAAGGTGGATAGAATTACTTGTTGAATATGATTTTGAAATTAAATATATTCCATAAAAATAGAATGTAGTGGTTAACACCTTAGTTGGATGTGGAACCTGATGATTGGTGTTGTAACAACCTCTATGGAAGAAGAGATCTAGGAACAAATAAAATAAGATCCTTATTTTAAGCACATTCTAATAAACATATCTTATGATTTTCACTACAACCTCTCCCTAAAGGGTCTATTGATGAAGAAAGAGAGGTTGTCTATACTAAAGGAAAATTGGAGGTTTAAATTATTGGCTAAAGCCCATAAAGTACCATACACTGGACATCCAATACATATCAAAACGTATGTGATGATATGAAATTTTCATTTTTTAGCCTATCATAAAAAATGATGTATCTACATACATTAAGGCTTATCCAACATGTCAAAGGATGAAGTTCAAACAAAACAAACTAAGTGGATTATTACAACCTTTTGAAGTTCCAACATGGAAGTGGAAAGACATTACTATGAATTTTGTTGTGGGATTACCAATGAATAAGAAATGGAATGACTCCATCTTAATGGTAGTTGATCATCTATCAAAGAAGGATCAATTTGTATTTTAAAGTATACAAATATAATAGAATATGTAACCCAAAAATTTGTACTTGAGCTATTTCAACAACATGGATGCCCAAATTCGATCACCACAGATAGATATTCTAAGTTCATCTCTCAATTCTAGCAAAACTTCTTTAAAAAACTTCGGGCCCAATTAAAATTTAGCACATCATACCATCTAGAAACAAAATATCAAACAGAATGTATTAATTGAATACTAGAAGATATTCTATGAAGCTATGTCAAAAGAAAAACCAAAACATGGAAGAATTTCCTACATTTAGTTGAATTTCCTACCAAGAATCCATACATAAAATCCCATTTGAAGTGATGTATGGGAAAAATTGTCAAGTGTCACTAACTTGGGTAGATCCAACTTTAAAAGTAGAATGGAAGGAAGAAAAAATAAAAATCATGGAAAATATTTTTACAAGACTAAAACAAAATTTTCAAAAGACCCAAGATAAGTATATGGGACATGTAGATTAATATCACCTAAATAAGGAATTCTAGATTGAGAATCAAGTATTGCTAAGAGTTAAGCCTACTAGGAGTTCTATTAAGTTGGAAAGATATGCTAAGTTAGCTACAAGATACTATGGACCTTTTGAAGTCTTAGAATGAATTGGTAAGATAGCCTACAAACTAAATCTTTTGATGAATTTAAAGATTCATCCAGTATTTCATGCGAGTTTACTCAAGAAGTTCATAAGAATGACATATCATATGTGCTAGACTAGAATAATTTGCCTCTAAGATCTAATGCAAGCTTTGAAGTTAAACCAATTGCAATTAAGTATCAAAGAATGAAGAAACTTTGTAACAAAATCATCAATGAAGTACTCATTCAATGGTCAAACTGTGATCAACTAACTTAGAAAAATAGGAAGTTTATGCTTAATACATGTCCTCAACTTTTTGATCATCATGATTAATGAATAATAATTATATTTATTAATAGAAATTAATAGTAAATTAATGCATTATTTTGTTATGTACATATGATAATGAAGATAATATTGGAGCTAAAAATGAGATGCATAGAAAGAACGTAGATGCTGAACAGCTAGACATAGAAGAAGCACTCAGAGAACTAGTTGGATTCTTAAGGAGGATAGATTGTAATGTTTTTTCCCTTGTTAAGGAAAAAATTATATATTAATCATGTAATTAACCTTTGAAAAGAAAGAGCATCTCATAATGAAGAGTTGTAACTATTCATGGTATCCCTAAGGAATGGGTTTGGCCTGTGACATTTAAGGTCATGTTTAGAGGTCATATCAATATGAAGTTACAGAGCTAGATTGGCAAATGATAAGATTAGGGTGAAGCAAGATAAGAAGAGTCTGATCACCCCTTTAGTCTAATAGCCTAACCATGATGAAAATTCTGGATTACCTCTAAGGTCCTAACTATCATAGGAAGATAACCCAAGGTTGTTAATAATGTACCCAATAAAAAATTCATTAATAAAGTTCCACTATTTATTTTTCTTTTAATTTGATATTATTTCACCATTATTTTGCAAGTTTATCAAACAATCCAAATTATTTCCATATTATATGATGATTTTATGCAATGAATAATTGTATTCATCAACATCCAAGAATAGGATGTCACAAGTCAAACTACAAATGCTAGTGAAAAATATAAGTGAAATAAAACCACTAATAAGAGCCTAATTTATGAGAAAAATATGGTTTTGCTAAGTGGAATTGAACCTTTGAAGAATGGGATTAAGGATAGGAAAGTTTAGATGTTATCCAATAGCAATTTGGGGCCAACACCAAGGCTATTTTGACTAAGTGTCTTGAGAATAATACAGAAGCTAAAAAAAATTCTAACTCTATAAACTAACACTAATGCTAAAAATTTCTACATGTGGGATGCTTATGCTAATGCTACTTCCTGAAGCTAATACTGAATTAGCATCAGTGCTAGATCTATGAGAGGCATCATGGTAGAACTAAAGCACATGAGAGATGCTAGGAAGTTTACTACTAGCACTTTTGGTCTCTCAAAATCTTAAAAAGTACTCTAGATCTCAAGAAACTAGCTCTACAATTTAAAATCTGAGCTCATATTTTTAGACTAGGATGGTTAAATTTGACTCCAAAGTTATGTGGAGTTCATCTAAATTTTGAATTTGGCAAGTTTGACCTTCAAAGTTGGCATGATTGGGAACATGAATAGGTGACACTAATGTCAACATTAGCATTACTAGAAGTTAGAATATCTTTTCTAGTTATGACCAAGTTAAGATTCCAAGCCTTTATGATCCTATTTAGTGTCTGAATTGATGTCAAATCATGTCAAGATGATAGCAAGGAGCTCATGAGATAGGAAGATGATATTGAATAAAGATTTTGATGGTCAATGATATTAAGGTGCAAGTTCCCAAGTTGTTGACACCAACATTAGCATCAATGTCATCCAAGAAGTTAGAATATTTCTTAACATTTTTCTAAACTAACATTCCAAGTGTTCATGGATCCAAAACTAATGTAAAAATAAGCCAAGATATGTTTGTAGGACACCAAAGAACTTGTGGATGAAGAAAATGATGTTAGACATCAAACCTAGAAGCTTTAGAGTGTGATCCAGGCATGGTGATAAGGATATTATTAATTTTTTACCAATGGAAATTATCATTCGAATATCAATGTCATCTCATCATAAGCTTTGAAGATGATGTTTACTAAATTGCCAAGAACACCCATGTATATTGCTGCATTTAAGAAATATCAAAGATATTATAATATATATGATACAATTAAAACCCATGTTTCCACAATGAGAGGTAAGAGAAAGAACATTTATGATTTTATATTTTATATTTTTTATGGATTTTAAAATGATAATAAATAAAACAATAATAAATACACATTCATTGCAATCCGTCTTAGGGATACGTGCAATGCTTATGTTGTAATCCCTCTTGGGAACAAGTGCAATACCATATAAAAAATTGCAATAAATTAACTCCTAGTTACAACCTTGATGGCCAAATACCATATTGTATAGTTATGACCTTCTTAGATAATAGTAAATTTTTGTATCTTAGGAAAATAAGAATCAAGTAAATTTATTTTATTTTTAGTGTTTTATAAATGTTTTTAACATTTTTATATTTAAGGCATAAATGGTGGAACAAAGAAAACCAATAAGATTTATTCATCATGTAGATACTAGACTCCATATCAATCATTTGGTTGTGGGCTACATAAGCAAGGTAGCACTTTGAAAGATTCTAGCCAGGCTTGTGAGAGTAATAACTCAAAGCACACACAAAAGAAGTAAGAAATCAACTTACTCAAGGAAGAAAGAGCACTTCAAAAAAATCAAACACAAAAACCTCCAAGAAATATCTAAGTATGAATTTATTATGTGAAAGAACTTTTTCCAAGAATTTATAGCATTTACATGGAAATGGAGAGGGTTCATTAATGCCTAGGTGTTAATGGAGGCTCATTAACGTCACCCAAGGTAACCTTAGATGATTACACAATAAAGAGATGAACCAAGATTATCAAAGGGATGCATCAATGCTCCTACACTAACATAGAAGATGTGTTGATGTAGGATAGTTAGTGCACCACTCTTCCAGAATCACACTTTACTTTCTTCAACTTTGGTGCAAGCTAGAACTCAATGAAAGATGTTGCAAGGATCCTAAGAAATCTAAATGAAATTATAATTGTCATAGAAAGCTTGAAATTATGCATGCAACCTTGAAGTATGACCCAAGAGATATGGATGCATCTCGAAAAACCAATAACCTATACCAAACACACTATACTATAAACATAGGACACATGAAATACTTCCAAGATTCATGGCCTAAAATCAAAGTACAAATTATAACTAGATGTCTCATCATCCCCTTACAACTAGATAAATCTAGTTCCATAACTTTAGAACTTAAGACACAAAGATTAGAACTAGATATATGACAAGGTCAATGTAGAGGTAGACAATTGTGCAAATATTTTGAGACACAACACATTACAACATTGCCATATTAGGAGAAGAGGAACTAGGGGATAATGATTGATATAAAGAGTTCCATGAAATTTTTATGAAGCTAAAGATGTCTTTATCCTAATGGAATGATCTTCAATATGCCTTTTAGTTTGTATCCCATAGCCAAATGTTACATACATTTCCTACTTATAGTTTGAAGATGTGATCCTTTGTACCTCTAGATCTTAGTTAGACAAGGTTCTCAAACTCTAGATAAAACAAGTATCATTTAAGTAGAAAGAAATGGTATTTACCCCATGGCCACAAAAATATATCTACCTAAACAAGTTAAACTATAACAATGCTAAAAATCATGTGGAATCATTAGGTGTTAAACCACCATTTGAAAAATCATTCATGAAAATAATGACAAGCATACTTTCCAAAGAAAACATTAAAAAATCATATAGTTTAATGTCAAACATGTATGTGGGTATGAAAAATGAAATAGAATCATAGGACATATACCCTACAATGACTCTACCCCATAACTGAGTTATGAGACACTAGCCTTAGACAACAGTAACTAAGGGCATGTACCAAAGAATGCAAGCACAATAATGAAAGGCGTGGATGCAAGATCCAACAAAATAAAAGGGACCCATAACATAGTATACCATCAACCAAATAATCAAGGTTTGTAAGATTACAAATTATAACTTGGAAAGACATCTAATCAATCAAAATACATAGGCAAAAAATAAAGGTAGAAGAAAATAGTCTTAGTTAAACCATTAGGCTCTTTGAGTTTCAACCATAAATATGAAGGATCAATCAAGTACCTTATGTCATGCAACCACTGCCATCTTGGAAGTTAAGCTTAAAGCTCACTTTCTTACAATGCTACATCACCAAGGATTCATAAGTGGGTCCTTGCCATAGCAAGCTCTCATTTTTCTTACCCTCATAAAGCCTTTTGATGAAACACCAATGGATTCCCAATGACCAATGAGACATTAACATCAAATATGAGTTCATTCCCTTGGATGGTCAAATCTCAATATTTACTTCACTTAATCAACTTTTTGCCACACACAACAATGGAGAAGAAATGTAATGGAATAAATAGAGAATGCAGATGGATAAGAGAGACTATGAAAGCATAAGATCATCCAATCCACGGCTAACCATTCAATTAGCTTATGGAGCACATGATCATATTTAATGCTTAGCAAGAGATCTATTATTACATCCTGTCATCATTACTTATCCACATGATGGGGATACAACTTCACGTTATAAGTACATGGCCACACCTACCACTACCCTTGTTACCTAGCCTTGAGTGTTCTATAGTCTAACCATTGGCAAATTTGAATCAAGAAAAGATGTTGCAAAACATCTAGAATTCATGATTCCAATTTGGTTTTCTTCCATTTGTGCATGTATGCATAGCAAGCTCCTCGAATTTGGATTTAATAAAACCCTCTCATTGATCCCTTAGGTTGCACTAACCAATACAAATTCCAACATAGATTATAATGCCATAAGCAAGAAATGATGGATATGGCCATCATTTAGGTTAATGATTATAAATTTTGACCTTTGAAAACATATGGATTTAGGAATCAAATGGAAGCATAAATTGACATTACCAAAGTTCACTAAGAAAGAGACTTCAAGGCATTCATGGTATTGAGTAGGGATGGAGTAGAAAATTATCTTGGACTATTACATTTGGGGTTCAAGTAATCCAAGTAATAACTTGAACATGAAGAAGGCTTACATGGGTATTGGTTTAACTACTTATTTTGGTTTGATCAAGCAATCATAAGATCATTCCAAGATAGTAAAAACATCAATTTAAGGGGGCTTATAGCTTGGAGTTACATTACTCTTCTCATTACCTCTTCTTCTAAATATCATTATTTTTCTATTATTTTTATTTCTCTTATCTTTTCTCTCTTTTTTTCATTTCATTTTCATCATTATTTTTTGTTCATTTATTTTATGAGAAGAGGAATTTTTATGATACATGGAAATCATGGAAATGATTGGAGTGTTGGATTATCACCTGGAGTCTTTGACTTACATGAACATAAAAATTCATCCTCAATCATATAACATGTATAGGTTCAAGAACCTATTCTAACTAGGGTGGCTAGGCAGGGTAACCCATAATCACACTATTTAGATCCATTTAGTGATCATAAGAATCCTTGATACCATACCCTTTTCTTATTAATGACCAAGCACTCATCTAGGATTCCAGAGCTCACATCCTAAGATGTGGATCCACCATCTACCCATGGTTCTAGTAGGCTTTTATTTAACCTACATTATCATTCCTAGCTCCTTAGTGAATTTAAGATTAGTTCACCTATGATGGATAGAAGAAAATGGGTGAATGAATTTTATTACATGGACATTCATTGATCAAGGCTCCACGTTGAACCCATTTGGCACTCTAGCATCCTCATCGCATCTATAACTCATGCATCCATGATTGGCTTATTAGATAAGCATTCATAAAGCATATTAATTAGTTTCCCAACATACACAAGAACACTTAAGAAGATAAAAAGATTATGAGTGATTGATCATTAAGCTTAAAAATGTAAAAACTACGAAATAAATACATTGATTTTATTAAAGCACATAATAAAAATAATTGAAAGGGAAGGAAAAATTCAACATGGCATGAAGGATTCTCCCCCATGACTACTCTATGTCTATCACTTGATATACCTCTGAGTACAAAACATAAGATTAAATATTAGACACTCAAAGGAGAAGGATACTCTTTGTAGTACTTCAAATGTTGTCCATTGAACAAAAAGATTTTATTTGGCTCATCTAAATTGTGGATATGTATTATGCCAAATTGGTGGCTAGTATGAACAATGTATGGTCCTTTCCATTGAAATTAAAATTTATCCAAATAAGCTAAGCATAGCAAATTAAAATAGAATACATTAATTCCATTCTTAAAATTAAACTCTTTGGCATGAACATCATGGTGTGCCTTGATGTAGAAATTTTCTAACTCATTGCTCATCAAGGTAATTCTATGGTTCTCATTGAGAAGGTTAAGGTCAATCAACCTCTTTTTTGAGCAAAATCTAAGGTCATATTGAAATCTTTCACACTACCTAATATTTCTATTTCAAGATCAATAGGTATGCATAGAATCTATTCATAGATCAACATGAATGAAATGTAATCAATAGGATTTCTTCATATCATTTGATAGGCCCAAAGAGCAGCATTAAGCTTTTTGGCCCAATCCCTTCTACATCTACTAACCATCTTCCAAAGTATTCTAACAAATTCGCAATTACTAACTTCTACCTTGTCATTTTCTTATGAATGATAAGGAAAATTTAACTTATGATTAACTCCACAATATTCCAATAAATTCTTGAAAACCTTAGTCATAGAATACATATCATTATCAAAAAATAAGATTCGAGGGATATTAAACCTATGAAGTACATTATTTCAAATAATGTTAATTACAATGGTAGATGAGTAATCTTTAATAGCATCTTCTTCCATCCACTTCATGTAATAGTCCATGCATATAATAATTTATATCATGTTATTGAAGGTCAAAGAGATGGGATCAACAAAATCAATACTCCATATGTCAAAGGACTCTACTGGTTAGATCCATTATTATGGTCCCTCCATATGTAAGGACATACCTCACTCATGTTGTCAATTGTCACAACAACATAACAAGTGTTCGGCATCATGGAGCATGGTGGGCCAAAAATAGCCTATGAGAAGTAGGTGCATTCTAGTCCTCTTTCTAGCATAGTGCCCACCACACATGTTATGATGCACATGAGCCAAAATAGCATCTTGGATTTCTTCAAGAACATACCACCTTATAAGGCCATGAAGGAATCTCTTATAAAGAAGCTCTTTGATAACCATGTAATTCTTCATCTAGTGTTAGAACCATTGGATCCTATGTGTGTCCCACCTAGGAGGAAGCTTCTAGGCCACCAACTAATTAAGAATGTCACCAAATCATGATCATTCACATCCACTCTTCAAGTTGAAAATGACCTTACAAATATGGTCATCTAATAAGTCATTCAAAACCATACTTTATCCTTTGTTATCAATTCATAACCATGACAAATAATCTACCACTACATTCTCAGCTTCCTTGTGATTAATCATGTGAAGGTCAAATTCTTGCAAGAGAACTAATCATCAAATCATATAAGGACTAACATCTAGCTTGTTCATGATGCTATGATTGGTGTGGATGAAGATTTTACATTCTAGAACATAATTTATGAATCTTCACAATGCAAAAATGTTAGTCATTAGCTGCTTCTCCATGCTAGTGTAGTTCAGTTAAGGCCTCATAATGCTTCTAATAGCATAGTAGATGTAGTAGGTCATCTTCTTCTAATCAAACTACATTAGGAAAACACCTAATGCAAAATTAGAAACATCTTTCATTATGTGAAATGGTTAAGTCCAATTCGGAATCTACAATATAGGATTTTAGGCTAGCCTTTTCTTTAGATATTAGAAGGCATATTCATAGTCCTTGTTCCACAAGAATAGAATATCCTGCTTCATGATCTCAAATAGAGGTTTGACTATTCTAGAATAATATTTAATGAATCAAAAATAATAGCCAACATGGCTAAGTAAATATAGCACCTTTTGAATCATCATGGGTATCTACGTAATGTTCTCAATGATGTGAATCTTGTCATTGTCAACTTCAATCTCTCTCTTTAAAACTTTATGAATAAGAATAATATCCTCAATTATCATTAGCTATCCCTTTTTCTTATTTAGCTTTAAATTCACCTAGAAAAAATTGCATATAATACCTTTGAGCTAGTCCAAGGCTTCCTAAAATGATTTGTGCTATGTGAAAAAGTCATTCATGAAGACTTTCACACTCTTGCCAATATAATCCTAGATCACTAACATCACCAACCATTTGAATGTAACTGGTACATTTCACAATCCAAAGTACATGTGTTTCAAGGCAAAAGTTTCCTACAAATAAATAAAGATAGTTTTGGTTTAATCCTATGATGCTATGTTAATCTAAATATAACTAAAGTACCAATCAAGAAAGTTATAGCACCTCTAACCAAAGATATTATCCAATACCTTGTTCACAAATGGCAATGAAAAATGATCCTTAAAGTAGTAGCGTTTAACAATCTATAGTTAATGCAGACTCTCCATTCATTCTCCTTCTTGGGTGCAACTACAGTTAGACTAACCCACTCATTGTCAAAGATACGAGTAATAAAAACAGCCTATAGGAGATAGAAAGTTTGGCTTTTTACCACATTCAACATATTAGAATTAAGTTTTCATTAGATTATCTTCAAAGGTCTAACACTCATGTCTATGTATATGTGATGCTAATAGATTGATTAGTTAATTCTCATGATTTAATCATGGGACTAGGCAGAGATTTTTCTCCAGTTCTCTACTAACTTTTTTAGTTGAACCTTTTAAAAGGTCATCAAAGAGAAGTTAATGATAATAGGATGATCATTAATGAATAGCAATTACTCCAAGCCCTCCAAAAGTGGCTTGATTTTAAGCAGTGGTGTGGAAACATCATGGGAAAAATCAAGAGTAAACTAGAATTTCAAATCATAATGCACCATTGTAGTTACCTTGATTATATTCTCAACTTCTAAATTGGATGATTCAACATCCAATGAGATAAGAGAATGGATTGATGTCTAAAAGATATGATTTTTGGCTTCATGAACTAGACATTTTTCATGGTAATTTACATCACTGATGACATAGAGATGCTCTATGATATAGTAATTATAACCATGCTTGTCACATAACTAGAAAGGATCATATGAGATCTACTTATAATGTGTCTTCCTAGTTTCATATTCCTTATCAATTTCAAGGTGGAGGCCTTAGAAGATTAACATGACATCAATGGTACTGAACTAGGATCTTTTCATGATGATAAGGAAGCCATCTTCCAACTTATTCTTCAATTTTATCATCACGAAGTCTATAGGGTATGACCAACCTACCAAAGTTTTTATAACATAATTCACTTGTTTCATGGGATATGTGTAGCATTGATCTACTAGCTCTAATCTACTATTAGTACTCTTGAGAGCAGGAAGTTCACAATCAAGGTATTATTATAATGAAATGATATTAACCCCTAAATTAGAGTCACAAAAATCTAGGCAATGATCTTTCTCACTAATTTGGATCTCCATGATTGGACTATTGGGATTTATCTTCTTTTTGAGTAAATGATCCTTTCTCATTGCTTACATGGCTACCTTAGACATGTAATGGTTATGACATCTCTACCATTGAGGATGTTTCATTTTGATAGCATTCATGGAACCTATTAGATTCAAACTCCTATTTTTCCAAAAGAATTATCCTCTCCACAAGAGAAAGAGGATGGAGTACATCCAATCACATGATGTTTATGTTTGTGCTTATTGAGAAATTTCCTGCCATGAGATTTCAAATTTCCCTTCGTAATCATATTAATAGGAACTTGGTAATATTCCCTAGAAACATAAGTTGAAGTAAGATTAGCATAATAGGTAATATCATAATATTTGGATTACCTCGATTATAGTGGACTAGGTAGCACACCTTGCATGGGATCTAGCAATAGAATCTATTACTAATGATGGAAAGTCTGCAAGGTAGAATTAATTAAAGAAGGATGACACTACTAAGGTATCATTTGTTGAAATGTATAAGTACTTGCTTAGATACCTTGAGAGTAGGGGTTTAGAGAATATGTCATCTACTATTGCATTTGAGTTTCTGATCATGAAGTAGTACCTAAAGGATTTGGTATTTTCCACTATGGATACTGATACATGATTTACAAGTACAAACCTCTAGGATACTATGTGTGACCATAGAAAAAAGTCCTCCTTTTTTTTCTCCTCATGAAGTTGGGATTCAAAAGCATCCCAACTCATCCAATTTTACCAATGATGTGAACCATGACCAAGTAACATTACAAGTCATGAGGGCTTACATAATATTCATAAGAATCTCCATCACTGGAGAATGAGGAAGCCTCATCTAAATCTTCTCTTATGCCCTTGGAGGAAGAAAGCTTCCTCTTACCCTTACCTTCATAATTCTTTCTATGCCTAGGTGGTATAATGACTTTGGCTATCACTTCAACCATCCTAACCTCAATGTCATTAATGGTAGTGGTCATTTTCTCATCTAGTATATTCCAAACCTAGTCCACTTGATGGGCCAAGTCCATCAAGGTCTTATGAATTCTAACTTAATCTTCCATAAATGTATCGATAGCAGTGGTAGTTTTGGTTGTACCTTCAATGATTTTGATCTTCTTTCTACATGTAGGATTGTGATTGTACTTCTCAAACGTCTATCATTTTATCCATTCACCTTCCATGCTAGCAATGGTATCTAGGAGAGCTTTAATTTGGGCCATGAAATTTTTGTATACCTAGCCCATTAAACTCTCTCCCTTATCTCTTTCTTTAATCATTTCATAATATGCATTGATTACTTCCTTTGATTGAAGCCATGGTTCAAACAATGTTGATTTATCTTTGGATGTTTCTCCATGGCAATGTCCACTATTTCATAAGCTCCTTACCTCTATTCAATCATCTTCTTCTAGATATTGTAAATGTGGACATAGGTTTGGAATTTGGCATAAAATATTTTAGCCATGTTTTCCCATTTGTAAATTGACTTAGGTGGTAAGGATTTTTACTAGGCTTCTACTTAATCAAGGTGCAGGAAAATAAGCATAACCTCTACCAATCACTAATGATCCCTTACAAATAGCAAGCATTATCAAATGCCTACACATAGAGTTATGGATCATCACTAGTATACCCTATTTATATTGGGACATTAGCCATGTCAATTCTTTTGATCCTATTGTCATGAACATGCTCCTATGAAAAGTAAAAAACTTTATTAAGTTCATGATAATCTTCCTAGTCAAACAATGAGCAATCATCATCACTAGATGGTCCTAATAGATGAAGATATCAAAATTGAAAGAGGAGATCATCCCTATGGATTCTAGCTACATTTGTATTGATGGTTCTAGATCATGAGCCTTCATTGTGGATTTTCCCCTTACCCTTAATGTAAGATTTCTCATCTTGCTCCTCATCTAAGTTGTTAGATGAAAATCCATGGTAAGCCACCTCTTCCACCATCTAGTTGTGAAGCTCTTACCTCTAATGAGGTTCATAATACTAAAGTCTAGCTCTAAATCCATAATATGCATGAAAGTTTTGCAATCAAATGTTGATTAGGATCTCCTCTAGATCTCCTAATGAAGCTAGGACCAATTCCTTTGAGAAATGCCCATGAGTGTTGTGTCACTTCTCATTCTTATCCTAATGGTAAGTCAGGAAAATTGGTGGTAAAGTTAGATCATCCAAATGCTCAAAGAAAAAAAAGTCCTTTTAACATTTTAGTACATTTTTAGAGGTCCTTCATGGGCACTTTGGAACATGAGTGCTATCTCAATAGATCCTAATAGGATCCATTTCACAAAATTCTAAGAAAATCTAGCTTACAAGAACAATACATTGAAATGGAGAATAGCTCCCTCATATTAAGAAAACTCTTAAACTTCATAGAAAATACATCAAAGATGAGGAGCCAAGCTTAACTCACAACTCTCCCAATAATCTTAGAGGTCACACATGTCCTCCCTCATTCCTCAATTGCTCATAATGGAGCCAAAGTTCAAGAAAAAACACTTATAAGAAATTCTCTCAATGTCTTTCAAGTACTCTCCCTTTCCTCTTAATTTTCTTGCATAAGTTCTCCTCTTTACTTCTCTCACAAGCTCTCTCTTTTGCTCATGGTCAAGGGCTTTTTTTAATAGTTGTGAATTATGTCAATATTTATAAAAAACTATAAGATAAGAAAAATAAAAACCTTTCCTCAACTCAACTTGAGGTTCTATAGATGTTTTTTTTAGTCTTCTCACCTTCTCCTAAATTTTTTCTATCCTTTTCCATCTTATTTTAGCTATTTCCTGAATTGGACAAGTGTTTTTGGAAGTTTTTCTAGCTATACAAGTCATTTCTAACCTTGGTAGGATGTCTTCTATGTTACCCCAACTCTCAGAGAAGAAGTTATCTATTTCTGGGAGACATCTTCTCCTAGCCCACAACCTCTCCTCCAATAGCAAGATGTCTTGCCCAAGACATCTCCTAGTTTAGAGAGATGTCTCCTTTAAGATATCTTCTTCCTAGACAAGACATCTTTCTTAGAGCTTCTACACTTTTTAGTAAGACATTTCATTTGGCTTCTAGACATTTTCTTCCATACCTAGGTCTTAGCCAATATGTCTTCTTCAAGCCCAAAGCCTACAAAACACATATGTAGGGCAAAATAATAGGTTTGTGAGAGGTATCCCTACATCATTCTTAGCATCATTTACC
The DNA here is from genome assembly GCA_015680685.1 of Gnetum montanum. NCBI lineage: Eukaryota > Viridiplantae > Streptophyta > Gnetopsida > Gnetales > Gnetaceae > Gnetum > Gnetum montanum. The sequence continues at coordinate 1,370,489 of MNCI01001745.1, read as the reverse complement.
ATTTTACCTATGTTTAAAACCTCCACAAAATGCTAAAAAACCATACACACTAGATTTGAGTAATTTTTAAAATCAAGAATTTATAAATATTTTGAGGTTATTCACTAATGTCTTCCCCAATAATGATGCCAATGATAGGGGTTCTGCTAGTTTGGACCATTAGGAATTATCATTCTAATCATGGTATGATTTGATTGTAAGCTTTGAAAATAATGTTGAGTAGATTACCAATCATTATGTTCAAGGAATATCAAAGATTTTATAATACATATGATACAATTAAAATCCCTGTTGCCATAGTAAGAGGTAAGAGAAATAATATTTATGATTTTATATTTTATAGTTTTTATGGATTTTAGAATGATAAAAAATAAAATAATAATAACACACATGCATCACAACCCCTCTTGGAAATAGGTGCAATGCTTGTGTTGCAATCTCTCTTAGGGACAAGTGTAGCATCACACAAAATGCAATAAAATTCTTTTTAGTCACAACCTCCATGACCCAACACCATGCCATACAATTATGACCTTCTTAGGTAAGGGTGAATCATCACAACTTAGGAAAATAATAATAAAATAAATATTTTTAAATTATTTTTATTATTTATGAATGTTTTTAATATTTTAATATTTAAAGCATCAATGGTGAAACAAGGAAAAACCATAAGCTTTATTCACCATGTAAACATTGGACTCTACATTGACCAAATAGTTCCAAGCTACATAAGCAAGGTAGCACTCTAACAAAGTCTAGCAGCACTTATGAAAGAAACCACTCAAAACACACACAAAACAAGAAAAAGAATCAACTTACCTAACAAAGAGTGCTTCATACAAAACCAAATGCCAAAAGCTCCAAGAAATACCTAATTATGAATTAATTGTGTGAAAGAACTCTCCCTAAGTATTTATAGTTTTTGCATGGAAATACAAAGGGTTCATCAATGCCTAGGCATAACAGAGGCTCAACAACACCACCCAAGCTAATCTTAGTGATGAATTGCAGTTTCTCAAGCCCCAATATTGGGTACACGATATCGCGTACGTAATATCGCAGCCTAGATATGATATCGTATACAGGATATCATGATTCCCAAGTTAGCATATAAATATAGCAGTCAGGCACATGGGGAGGGATCATTAGTTAGTCATTAGGAGTCTGGAGTCTTTTTGTTAGTTTTTAGTTCTTGTCCCAAGTGCATGCCCATAGTGTGATGCTTGTAATTTTATGGAACCTTTGTTCGAGTGTGATGTACTTGGACACGCACACAATCGACAATAAATATCGAGATTACTCCATCATTGCAACATTCACTTAATTTTTTTATTTTTTAATTGTTAGTTATTTATTGTAGTCTTCTTAGTTAATATTTCTTTTACTATCATTTACTATTCCTATTGTTAACGTGGAATGAGTACATCTTAATCACAAACATTTAAGTGTAACTATGTGGTAACCCAGTAGCGTATCAAGTAGTGTTTTGAGTGATGTTCACTTGGCAATCCTAGAAGTAGTACATGAAGTCCAAGATGTGTACAGATGATTAAAGATATATGCTTATCATCCTTAGGCTAGCTTAGATTTTATTTCTTATTACTTATTAGCTTGATTAAGTTACTTCTCATTGTCCTTAGGAGTAGCATAGTAGTAGAAACCACATCATACCCTCACTCCAGACTAAACCATATGTGACAAAGCAAATACTAGTCTAGGTGGGAAGATAGCAAACTACAAAAAATGTATAACTATCTAGGTGCCACAACTAGTCTATCCGTGAAGTTCGACCATATCGTGTATACATGCTTGTATTCATATGGTTGAGCATAAGGATACCTTACCACTCATCATTGGCATCGTTGCTGGGGATAGTGCTAGTTATCTAGATTAGTTATATCATACAAGATCGTTGTAACAAGGTATTAATGATATATCTTTCAGATAAAGAAGTTAAATTCTATTAATTCACACACAATCCATGACAATCTCTCTCTCACAAAACAACAATAATGCAACAACTAGTAAGGCAATTCATTAGAGAACCAACGAAATTTATGATGATGCTGAAGTTTGGAGTATGAAATCTTATGCAAGAGTTTCATATGTTCATGGACATCCTAACGACACTCAAGGGCTCTTGTCATTCAACTCAGACACCTCTAGCAAGGATGGGACATCTCCTAGAATGAGGAGGCCCGTAAGGCCTAGGACCTTCTCAATGCTTAACAAGAGTACATCAGGGGATGATTGGAAGACTTACAAAAGTCATGACGAGGCTTCTAGTTCTCTCTCTTCCTCTGCTCTTTCAACGTCAGGTCATGACATAGATTACTATTCCTCCAAGGATCAATGTAGAAATAAAAATCAAACCCACAGGAAAAATCAAGAACACCAACATGAACATAGACAACATCATCCCAACTCACAAACTCAAAACCTACTTAGTGATGATGAATCCCGACTGGCCACTAAGATCCTAATGCATATAACAAGGTTCGTTCAGATATCCTGCAAGTATCGCAAGGAAATTCATCTACCCAGGCTTGATTTAAACAACTTTTCTAAGTTCTCAGGGGGCTATGATTTAGATCCACAACATCATTTACAAGCCTTCTATGATGCCTATGCATCGAACAACATTGATAATGGGTGGCAAAGACTTAAGCTCTTTCCTATGATACTCATGGGCCAAGCCAAAGTGTGGTATAGGTCTTTAAAACCAAATTCAATTCACCATTGGCCTATAATGGTGAAACTTTTCAACGAAAGATATCAAACCTATGTAAGAGTGTCAACCTTGAGGAGAAAAATCCAAGAGTGGAAACAAGGGCAATATGAATCCTTGGACATGGCCTTAGAAAGATATTACTCTTTGTTAAACAAATTTCTAGGCCATGGGTTCTCGAAGGAAAGGCCAATGTGTCACATCAAGGATGGGCTCTATAATGAAATAAGGGAGACCCTAGGGATGTATGCCTTAGGTCAACTATATGAACTACGAACCCACCAATTCCAAGAGCTTATTAAGAAGGTACCAAAAGAAGAAGGAGAAATAGCCAAATGGGAGAATGTTGAAAGATCTCAACAAGACCAAAATCTTAAAGTGACGAAGGTCCATAATCATGAAGAGGAAAAATCAACTCACCTCAAGGAGGTGGAACCATCCCCATCTGTGCCAATACTAAAATCACTAGATGAAATTGAGGAAACAATAAATAAGATGATGGAGTGGGTACATGAAAAATGCAGAGAATATGCAAACATTAGTAGAGGTAGAACCACACAAGATAACTCTGACAACCAGAAAAAATAGAGGATACCAAACCTAGAAATAGGATAGAACACCATTTGACAATCAAAAAGAAGGGCTGAAGAAAATAAGGATAGGGGCTCAGCTACAAATCATAAGTATCAATGTGATGTTTTCTTGTACAATCACCCCAAAGGCCAATGCCCAATCTTGTCACATCTACATGAGCATTGGGGAAGAATGTTATATCCAAATTTCATATCGAAGTACTATGTTCAACCACAGTGGCAAAACCCCTAGTCCTGGGGGAGTTCATCGCCAAACTAGCCATCGTATCACCTGAAACCAAGTGCTTATTATGTTCAACACCTTGTTTCTCCAACTAGATCAACATCCTCTACTTCACCTCATCATTATCATTCTCCTAAGTATAATCAACCCATGTCCTCTCCTATAGGATCACCACCTCATGTTCCTTACACTTCTTCTTACTTTCGATATTCTCATCCTTCACCTCCTTCTACATTACCACCAATAGTATTGGAAGGTTTGGCACCACAGCGCCAACCAATGAACATTACTTGTGCTGTTACTATCAATAGCAGTGGAAGTCCTCCATAACATCAGAAGCATCGTTTCTTTAGGCATGGCCATAGAAAGAGATAGCATAGTCCTGAAACCATTGCATCCTCCAACTCAGCACAAGCCCAACACTATGATGCACCTTCCTCTTCAAGCATAATGCCTCCTATTACCTTATATAGGTCATCAATTAACACTCCAACAACTATGCGACCCAATGAATATAACCACGTGGGAAGACATATCGATCCTTGCATACCATCTTATGGTCACGGGTGACATAGTGAGTCAACATCTTATCACATGACCACATCTTATAATATGTCCTACTATGCCTACTTTAATCAAGTGTGTGAACCCCAATTTGGGTACATTCCTACCACTACACCAAAAGACACCCAGTGGTTTGGATATGATCGACCCCCAATATTTCCAACATGCATGGGTCCAAACATTCCATTTATTAATTCTCTCCATGATCAAAGGTTTAGTCATGAGGGAAACCCCCCATTCTAACAAGCAAAATTAGTAAATTTTTTTCCTTTTCTTTGGTCTTACAATTTTTTTTCAATTTTTTTTTTTGTTTTCTAATTTTTCATTTTTTCAATTTGTCATTCTATCTTTTTGAGGTTAATCTCATCCATGAATAAAACACTCATGTGACTAGTCAATTGAGGTGTTTTTCTATGTTATCAAGTCACAAGTGACTAATTATTTGGACAATGAGCCCACAACATCCACCCATCCATTCTATTAATAAGAGGTTCTACTCTAGATATGATGATATTCTTATTATCATCAAAACTTAAAGTAAATTTGTACTCATCATGCCCAGAGCAAAGAGTGATGAACTAAGAGGGAATGGCAAGGTTGTGACATCAAGGGGACTTGTGGATTCTCTTTGGTGACATCTGTATGTGCTATCATGTAGCTTAGTTGTACTAAGTTCCTTGTAGATCTAACGAACAATGGAAGTAAGAGTTATAATCAAGGCACTCAATAAAGGAACTTAATGCTTTTTTGGGGGGTCCCATTGGAAAGACATGCATCCATGCCTAAAGGTTGATGGCTTCATTGGATCACCTTTAAGAAAGACAAAGTGAAAAAAGTAGCCAAAAGAAGAAAAAGAAAAGAAGAAGGAAGCAAAAGAGAAAAAGACAGAAGAGAAACAGAAAAGAAAGGCTCAAGGAAAACGTGCTATAGACAAATTTGAATCACTCATCCCTTGGGAAAAATGCCAAGTGATTGTACACCTTGTTGTCATGATGTTCTTATGGTTGTCTATCATCGAGATGAAACAATGTGATGTGACTAATTAGAGGTATGGACTTGTTTTTGATGTTGGAGAAAAGGCTAATGGTACTTTAATCATGCACAACACTTTGGATTCATTATGCCTAGGATAAGTTACCTCACGTCCCAATCTCTACAATCCCTTCTACAATTCATCTCATCTCATGATCCAAGTATTTCTAACTTCTGTCTTATGTGGCATAGAATTCATACCTCATCACGATGGTATTTAACATGTGTGTTTTTTGTTGCATAGGTGTGGATTACATTTAACCCTTCTAGTGCCTATAGACATTTTAAGGTGTGGTTACGCAAGGGCATGATAGGTTGGAACTTGCTTTGTAGAGGACCCACTTGCGTGACTTTTGTCATTTGTACTTGTTTCATGCCACCACATCATTTTATATCCTTCAAGTATTCCATTGCCAAATCTATTCTTTCCTTTGTCATCATTTTAATCGACCGTTCCTTAGAACTATTAGATGTCCTTTTTTCTCATCCTTTTCAAATAACTTCATTGTATGATTCCACTCCATTACACTTTTCATGCCTCAATTTCCACTTGACATTATCCCAAACCTTGCCAATCTACCTCAAATCCTTCATTTTTGGCCATAAAAACTTGAAAAATCATCAATTTCACTAAGTATCCTATTTTTGATAGGATGCAATATTGAGTACATGGTATCAGGTCCAATGCGATATCAAGTACACACTATTGCATCTATAAAACCTATATATATGGGGCCCCCACACGTTTAGAAGTCATTTTCAACAATATATGCAGGGAAGTTGTTTAAATTGTCTACCACGATTTTAGTACTTTGAAAGTCTAACATTCGACCGTCAATATCGTGCTCATTAATTCTCTGATTTCCTTTCCAATCACACATAATTAAACCCAGAGTGTTTAACTCAATTGTGGGGGAGGGGTATAGTAGAATTTATGCATAACTTTTTCAAAATTTGCTATCACCCAAAGGATATCATAGGGGTAAGTACTATTAGAAAATGTTAAAAACTCATCCCAAACTAATTTTCTTCCTTCACCCAAATCATTTAAATTATTATTGGATTCACTTGATCAAATTGGGCCCAACATTAAAAATTTTAGGGGAACTTCCTTGAAACATTTCTAACTCTGAAATCACACTAAGCAAAGAATTCACATTTATTAACGACAATGAGTAAGGTATGAGATAATTGAACTTCTTTAAGTAACCTTACTAACAATCGATCTTTATGTGATTACAAATGGCCCCTAAATGAGGACAACAAGGAGGACCTTCTTAAGGTGCATCCAAACATCTAAGAAAAGGCAAAGGCCAAGAACCTCATGTGGAGCATGTAGAATAGGAGGCACAATTGTTCAACATCCATCAAGAAACCCCTATCACTACATAATCTGGTCAGGTAGAAGGTGGAGAGGGTAGGGCACCCAAACAAGAACAACATCTCATGTTGTCCTTGGAATGCGTTCAAAACATTTAGGAAAGGTCCACATTCGCTGCAGTGATTGTGGAACTTAATTTTGGGCCTTTTACCAAATTCTCCCCTAAACCAATTAAGGATCAACTCAAGGGATCTCCACTATGGCTTGTCCTCCCGGAAAGTGGAGAACAATATTTGGGAGAAACCTATCAATTTTGGCATAATAAAGAGGAAGGCACCACCATCAACATTGGTGGAATTTCAATTGATTTCTTCACAAAGGCCATTGTGGAAGTTTTGAATCTTCCAAATACAAGGCCTAAAGTTACTCATCTATCCACTCACTCTAATGTAGATGCAAGAAAAGTATGGCTAAAAAGGGCATATGGTAAGGAAGATAAAACATATGGAGAACTAACCCTTGAAGAGACATTTTATTTCAAAATTGGCACCTATCAAGGGGTTAAACAAGATTTCTACCTATGCAGCCAAAGAAAGTACAATCTTGATGGGAAAAGTTGATGCCAATTTGCCCCATTTTTATTTAATAGAGATATTGAGATGGTTTGAGGAATGAAAGGTAGGAAAGTTTGTACTTCCCTTTCCATGTCTAATCAAGAAGCTGTGTCAACATACTGGAATTCTAAGGTACACTAATAACGCCCCCAGAAAAGCTCAAAATGCTTCATATGCCGAATTATTGAAGCCTCTAGCACTAAGAAAAGTTGTTTGTAAGACATTGGAGCCTGAACAAGAACAAACGGTTGGCCCACTGCACCTCAAATAGTAGGGCCCAGCCAACTTCTAAACACAAAGCTCAGCCAACAATAAGAAGTAGGGCCCAGCACACAACCCATAGACTAATAGGACCAACAACCACCACCACCGCCACCATAAGATTATCAATTGTTCATGAGCCATCTTAGGGCCATCGCAGAAATAGTCAGTTGGAAAAGTAGGGATGAGGCCAATCTCTTCAAGGTGATCAATGATGCTGTACAGCCCACCATATCAATCAATCATGCAAGGGGTAAGGTCTTAATACAAACAGGAGGAGGGGAATCACATTAGTCACAACAGATCTTGGGAAATGCTACATCATTCCATGTACAATTGGAAACTGGTGAAGGTGCCATAGTGGTGGTCATGCAACACTAGGATGCAACTGGAGTAGTAGAGGTGGTCGCAGACCACATCAAAGAATCATTTAACATCCCTATTATGCCATCAATAGATTTCACAGAAGCACATGATGCTCAAGTTCTAGCTAGTACCTCAATGACTCCTACAGAACATGAGGATGCTCTGGATCACTTACTACAAATATGACAAGTAATGAAGTCCTTGTTTGACATTCCCCAGGATGTCATAGTAACACAATCAAACCTCATTTTCACTAAGGAAAAGCTAGTCATGGCTGAGGTTAAGGCCAAACATGTAGAAGATGAATTGAGGAGAATCAAAGAAAATTTCGTTACCCTACAAGATGAATAGTGGGATTCATCTCAACTTGTTCTAGCCAATCAGCTAGACCCATTTAGGACAAAGCAGCCAAATAAATTGCTAGTGGAAAATAAAAGGGTGGAAATGGAAAAGGAGAAGGCTAATTGGGATGCTTCAAAAGCACAAGCTCAAACATATGCACATGCAAAAGCACTCAAGGCCTTACAAGAAGAAAATAAACTCCTTACTGCCAAAAATCTTCAGTTGACAACAATTGAAAAACAGAAGAATGTTCTCAAGTTTCTAGCAAATGCGAGAACATAAGAGTCAACCAAGACATAAGTTACTTAGCCAGAGAGAACAGAACCCTCTCAATGGAGGAGGTACATGCCATCCAGCAAAAGATAGCCATTGAAATAAGTATGTGGTAGAATGAGGCTAAGCTACATGAAAAATTAGATTATTTTTGTGATCAAGTGGGGATGTATAAGGAGATCATCGAAAAAGAGATCTGCATGGCTAAGGACCACATTAACTATTTTAGTGCTCAACACAATGACTGGTAAGCCATACTACATACTTATGCCTTCATCCACCAAGTAGAATTAACAAGTTGGGACCTACAGATCTAGGATCTCACAAAATACATAGAGTTGGCCAATCTACGGTGCCAACTTGGCCATGTTAATAGCAGGGTGCTTGAGGACTAAGCTAAAAAAAATAGGTAGTTGCCACCTATGCCAAATATGAAACAGAGTTTGCTGAATGTAAGAAGACATTACAAAGACTAGAGGTAGAAAACTCTGAACTAGAGGTGGTAAAAGCTAGCTACCAAGGCTAAAAGGATGTAGTAGTAGAATTGTCTTGATGACTTATGGACTATCAGGAATTTAGAAACAAAGCCAGAGCCTACAAGGAGGAATGATGGTTGTTTACAGCATGGTATGTCAAGGCCAATCAGATGTTTCTGCAACTACTGTGTCCATGGGAGGTGCTGACTTTGTCAAACATTGGAACATCAACATGGACAACACATGATCATTGAATAGAGGAGGAAAACCTTTAGGAACTCCTTCAAAACTATCCATTTTAGAAGCCTGGAGGATAAGATAAAGGGAAAAATCCCATTGAGGAGCCACCACCTCTAGGAAGCACATGAGTTCCAAACAATTTTGTATTTTGTATTTTGTGTTGGTGTCCCAATTTTGTTTTATCTAGTCCCACACTACAACATGGAATAATCCATAGTCAATCCATAATTCCATACCTATCCACTATGTAATCAAATGAACTTGTTCCTCATTTTGTTTGACTTGAGGATGAGTTTTTATTCAGTCGTGGGGGTATGATGAATTATCGTTTGTTAGGCCTCGATATCGGGTACATGATATTGGGTATGCGATATCGCAGGCTGGATATGATCCCGTATACACAATATCGTGATTCCTATGTTAGTCTATAAATATAGCACTCAGGCGTATGAGGAGGGATTATTAGTTAGTCATTAGGAGTCTGGAGTCTTTTTGTTAGTTTTCAATTCTTTTCCCAAGTGCATGCCCACAATGTGATGCTTGTAATTGTATGGAACCTTTGTTCAAGTGTGACATACTTGGACATGCACACAATCGGCAATAAAGATCGAGATTACTCCATCATTGCAAAATTCACTTAGTTTTTTATTGTTTAATTGTTAATTATTTATTGTTATTTTCTTAGTTAATATTTCTTTTACTGTCATTTACTATTCCTGTTATTAACGTGGAATGAGTACGTCTTAATCATGAACATTTAAGTGTAACTATGTGGTAAACCAGTAGCGTATCAAGTAGTGTTTCAAGTGATGTGCGCTTGGCAATCCCAAAAGTAGTGCACAAAGTCCAAGATGCATACAGATGATTAAGGATGGATGCTCATTGCACTTAGGCTAGCTTAGATTTTATTTCTTATTTCTTATTAGCTTAATTAAGTTACTTCTCATTGTCCTTAGGAGTAGCATAGTAGTAGAAACCACATCATACACCTCACTTTGGACTAAACCATACATGAAAAAGCAAATACTAGTCCAGGTGGGAAGATAGCGAACTGCGATCAACGTATAATTGTCTAGGTGCCACAACTCGTCCATCCACGGAGATCAACCGAATCATGCATACATGCTCATATTTGTATGGTTGAGCATAGGGGTACCTCGCTACTCATCACTTAGGCAATCACACAACAAAGTCAAGTGAACTAGGTCTATCAAGGGGATGCGTCAATGCCCTTGTGTTGACATAGGATAGTTAGCGTGCACACACACAATCCTCATCATCCCCTACCCCCATGAAACACACTTTACTTGGTCAACTCTGAGTGTAAGTTGAAACTCAAGGAAACATGCTGAAAGGATTCTTAGACATCCAAATGAAATTGAAATAATCTTAGAGAGCTTAAAATTATGTATGTAACCTCAGAGTGTGATCCAAGAAGCAATGATGCATCTCAAAAAACCAATAACCTCTACTAATCATACTAGACTATAAACATAAGGCACATGAAACATTTTCCAGATCTAAGACTTACAATCAACGTACAAATTGTTATTTGATGCCTCATCACATGGTAATGCTAACACTAACATTGATGATAATGTCAATGTCACTTGCATATAAGTTAGCAAATTTTCTAGTCCTTACTACTAAAACTATTGTTAAACTTGTTGAAATTATCATTTAGAGTGTCAAAACCAACATTGACTAGATGCTGGAGAGCCTAGGAAGCCAAGATTTGAGTTGTGATGCAAGTAAGATGTGTCATGGAGGTGTTGGGAACTATGTTATAAGTGTTGAAGCTAACGTCAACATTAGCGTCAACCAACACCTAGAAAAACTTTGGTTCCCATGGTCCCAATGTCAGATTTGCCAAAATATTGAGATTTGGTGCTTGTCATGTCATAAGTGTTGTAGATGAGTCATTTGGAGTCCTATTGATGAGTGGCTAGGTATTTCAACACTCTACCAGATAAGTCACAAGTGTTCATGCGCAACCAAATTGTAACCCATGGATGAACAATGTATGTATGCTAGTAGTTGATACTTGGTTTGTGATCATTCTCTTTTCACATTGAATTAGTGAAGTGCAAGTACTATGATTTAACTCTTAATGAGGTATATGATGTCATGATGTTGTGGGCTCAAATTAATCCTAAGTGTTTCCATAATGAAAATGAGGATAAAATATAAATCTAGGTGATAACAGAAATGTAGATCTATTTTAGCTTATGACAATAAGCATAAATTTCTGGCTTGTCACACACACACTGGGCTCATGTAACCATTACTGGGATTACCAAGTGAAGTCACTACTAGGTTATCAAATGATTACACTTAATGCTAAAAACCAGCTATACTTATTCTACCTTAATAATGGACATTGGAAAAGTAAAATACTTATGTAAAGAACTTAATCAAAGTAAACATATTAGAAAATAAACGTAAACGATGTGAGATGCTACAATGGTAAGAAACAATCTCGATCTTTATTATTGATCATGAATTATGTCTAGGTACAATCCACTCAAATAAAGATTCCATACAATTGTTAGTTACCACACTACGAACATTCACTTCTAACGTTGTGTAACTCATAGAAAGAAACTACAAGAGTTTCGCTAAGTGTTGCGCAAAAGTTGTTTGTTTGACATGACGGTGGTTGGTATTTATAGTGGAGACATGGACCCACTACATCATATCTATGATGACATAAGTAAAACTACGATATTGTAGATACGATATCACATCTAATGACTAATATGATTGTATCACCTGTAATGTCAAATTTGAGGTCGAAAAGCAATTTGGTGTAGGTGATAAGCAAGGTAGTCTAGGGTTGTAGTTGACATGACATTAGCCAACCAAGGATGATGTTAAAGCAACATCAACATCACCTCCAACACTTGGAAAAAAAAGTATTCCCAAACTTTCCTAGGTTCATCAAAAGTGGAGATCATATGTTGGCTTATGAGCCAAGATAGTGTTTGGAGACCTCTTGAAGTTGGGAATGTCTCATAAAGTTGTTTTGACAAAGTTTTAGGCTCAAACTCAGATGGGACAATGTCAAAACCCTACTTCACTTGGTCATTATGAAACCAAAATACGTCGATGCAACACCAAGCATAAAAATAGTTGATTCTCAAAAATAGTTGATTCTTGCCTAAGTGTTGTTCTATAATCCTTTCCTTTCAATTTCTAAAACGCTTGCATTAATTTTATCCTCATAGAGAGAATTCTAAACCATCTAAACATGCTAGAACTCTAACCAATGAAAAATGAAAATCAAATTATCTACAAATCTTTTCAAAATCTTAGCAAAATATATTTCAAGAAAATTAATCAAATAGGCTGCCACCAATCTAATACAAAACAATACCAAAAGCATTTAATATAGAAAAATGTAAATGGAAAAATTGATGAAACGTTAAAATAAACATATGAAAGAATAATGTGAAAGGAAAAATGAAACATAAAGTGCAACCCAAAAAAAAGAAAAACACAACAAAACCATAACTATAATGTTAATATCAATGTTATCCTCAAAGTTTCAGATATGCTTTAAGTTGCCATTGCTTTTAATACACAAACCGGACTCTAACTAGTAAAAAAGATTAAATTCATCTCCTCTCATTGCGTCTGGCCAAGTAAACATGAACTTTACTTAAGCGTTAACATGCTTAATGCTGCCATTTGCGACTTATTTTTAATTTTTATTTTTTTATTGCAAACAAAAATCTAGACTAGCTAACACCAGGATGATGCTTTCCTTCAGTTGCACTGCATTCTTTTGCTGCAGGTTACAAAGAGAAATCCGTCGTCTTCTCGCACTGCTTCTCTCTACTTGTCCATTTCCATAAGCAAGAATACAACACAAAAAAGTACAGAATTGACATAAGGAATGCATTAAGCTCATTAAAAGCAGGAAAACACATGAGCCTCGGAGGATTATTTTCTAAACAAACTCTGTTCTTTCCTTAGAAAGGTGCCACCCACCTTAGAATTCAGAAAAGCTTTCCTGTTGTAATGGATTAAATATAACTTAAAATAGATGTTTCTAACAAGATAAAGAACTACTGCAATGTCATTGCGCATATGCGCCACATATCTAACGAGAATCTGTTTCAAAAACGATGACATTATAGGTGTTCTTATCTCCTAATGCAAGATAGCTGCAACTTTACCGGTAGCTATGATTCTTTTTTAAGTCAAACATTTACTTTTAAATGCTGGTTGTGCATATTTGAAACACACATCTTACATAACCTTTGCAAAACTGAAATCTCAGGGAAACTGTAAAGCCCATGCAAATCCATTTTAATTTGGAAGAAGTTTTTCTGTACATGTACATCCCACGGTTTATGCAATCGATTCATATTCTTTGTAGGTTGAAGCAACCAATTTTATTTTTTGAAAATAAAATTTGTAACACAGAACACCCAATATTACAAAGAATAATCTTAGACATGAAAGGCATATGCTGTCATATGGCCAAAGGCATGTCACAATTGATCTTCAAAAATTTGCAGATGCTCAGCAAGTGGCAGTTGCTCTGGCACGGCCGCAGTGAGGAAAAAATCATGAGTGAGGTGAGCGCAGTAAAACCAAGGCTCCTATTCCAGCAAGAAAAGCAGAGATCGCTGCTACTGTAAAAGCAGGCACGTTACTGCCATTTCCAAGTAGCTGATCCAATGGTCCACTCCCAAGTGATACAATCAGCTGGCCAAAACGGACATGAAAAGCTTCGTAGTTGGTTAGGTGATTTGTATGTATATCAATTGCATTAGACATATACATCATTTGACATCTAAAATAATACTTCTGATGTTCTGCAGGAAAATAATTTAATTATGGCAAGAAAATACAAAAACTTACCTGAGGGATGACAACTGCAAGGTTCAGCACTCCCATGGACACTCCTGGAAACGTCAGTCAGTAAACAAGAATTAAGTAATTTTGAAGTTCTAACATCTCCGCTTACTTCAGATGCACTAACGAAATACATTCAATAACTTTAAGTTGGCCAAACTTTCAGTTGGAAACACCACTGAAGCTTCTGAAAATTTACAATTTGAAAGCTAAACAGAATAATAATTATTTTAGCCAGCTGATTTTCCGGTATTGGAATCATGCTTGCAAATTTTCAATAAGGTTCCTCCATTTATTTGTCGTATAAATTTATTTCAAGTACGAGGTTTACTAATTATTAAATTTAGCACTCAGGTATTGTCTATCCAATAGATTTTTCTTTGTCTCTTCAGTTTCAGTTTCATTAACTATACAAAACAAACTGGGACTATATAGTGTTCGTGCAACAATTGCAATGATAATCATGGGTTCAAGTCGTGGCCACTGCAGGTTTTTTTAATTGTGAAAATAGGAATGCCTAACTTCGCATTTGACTTGGTAAATGTAGGCTCTACAAGGCCCATGCTATTGGAGATATGCTTCCATACGTTAAGCCACTTTTGTTTCCCTTATTTCAATTTGTCAAATTTATTGTAATTTCATGGAAATTACTTTCCACTATTCTTCATCCTTGCTATATTTACAGTTGATATTCTTTACTTCTAGACGATTGTCATATGCTTTCTGCTTACAATTCAGATAACGCTTTTCAGAGGTAGCAATTACATGGACTAGGGTTGTAATTATCCAAATGATTATGGGTACTAAAGATGCTAATTTTAAATTAGCATGTGATTTGACATGCCTCCGTACTTGTGAAAGGCGAGATGTCATACCATTTGGTATACGACCTAGTTGAGAAAGGGGAAAAAATGCACTTACATATCACATCCATCAGTCTCTATATTAGAAAGGTTGGTGGGTTTGATTCCCACTGCTCGCATAAACAGCCAAAAAACAAAAAACAAAAAAAAAACAAAAGCTCCCAAATAAACAAAATAAAGAAGAAGATAAAAGAAAGAATGAAAGGGGGGGAAATCCCTACATCCATTGTTCACTCAGAATCAGGATTTCAACAGTATACCTTGCCCTGTCTCAGATTGAGAAGAAAATCCACCTGCAATTGCAAAAGGAAGACTGTATGTAACCTGGAAACATGACAATTCAAACTTGCAATTAATAATACTTGAAAATCCTTTGTATTGCAAAGGAAACAAAATACAGTCCTATAAATGTAGTTCAATGAAAGAGCAATGAACAACTTACCCCAAGAGGAGCTCCAAGAACTGCAAACAATGTCAAGGCAATGACTTTGAACTCTAATGGAGGGGTTAAGAGGTGCTCATGATAAGAACGAGCCATATAAGTAATTATTACCATACATGCCAAGGAAATGCATAGGATAAAATTTGCCAGAGCCCACAATAAATGAGGTCCCAATTTTTGTGATAAGTAGGCTATCAACAGCGAAGTTATACCTAACACTACTGCATTTAACATAAGCCCAAATGCCCCTGCTCTAACTCCATCTTGATATAATGAAACTATATAGGCAGAACCAGAAGGCATTCCCCCATAAATTTCACGGCCCATCCAGTCTGTATCAAACAGAGTAAAAGGAAACCATGCAATCCATGTGAGTGCAGTTACAAGAAGCAAATCCCACATGCCAGGAGGAAGATTCTTAAAAGCTCTTAAGAAATTCCAAAGAGATTCTTCCTCCTTGGTATTGTTACAACTGATATTCTTTAATTCCAGACCGTCACGTGAGGCGTTTGCTTCTGCTTCCAATTGAGATAATGTTTTTTCAGATGTAGCAGTTACACTGATGAGGGTTGTAATTATCAAAATGATTATGGATATTAAAAATGCCGATTTCAAATTAGCACATGTGATTTGACATGCCTCTGTCCTTGTGAAAGGAAAGATATCATACCATCTGCTATATGACCCAGTTGCATATCCAAGAATATTGCCCAATGCCATAAAGAAAGCAAAAAATCCATTTGCATATCTCATCCATTGGTCTCTTTTCCCTGTAATGAGAAAGATATTCAGTTAAAAAACATACCAGCATTTGTAACTTCTAACCTTTCTGTTCGAAACTCTGATTTCAACATCCAAAGGAAAAGGCGGCATCTTCACATTCCGAAAGGCAACAGATGATGTTAAAAATACACTTTACAGCATATAAGAATCCAATAAATTGTTTCAGCAAAACTGATTTTCAGTTTCTGTTTCAACCAACTTTTGCGTAATGCCTGTAAATCTGCATCATATTTATGGTATAGTACAGTACATAAGTGTAAAATTGTGTCACGCAACATATTATACATATGTAAATAATATAGTGTATTATGACAAATGTTTACTAGTAGAAAATAGGAATAGCTCACGGTATATTCGTGAAACAGAAACTGAAATTTATAATCGTGCCACTTAAGACACCCCAGGGCTCTACTGGGCAAGACATTTGTACCATATTGGATAGGGTGCTGACACCCAATATGGTAGTATGAGTAAACTCAGTAAACCTTGTTCTATAAAGGCATGGTTTATAAGAGAACAAGCAAATCATAGAAGAATATTAGGATGTTCTAATTTGTAAATCGAAAAGATCATCTTATTCCATTTAATCACCTACTGCATGTTGCCCGTAGACCTTCATCGATGATGATGATGATGATTAGTATTATTACTATTCTGAAAATCATTGTTAAGGATCGAGCATGTATCAGAGTTTCGAAGTGCGTTTAATATGGACATTAAATAAGAGTTCAAATTTTGATGGAAGCTACCGATGACCCCTTCCATACGACAGATGCAACAAACAACATATGATGCGTAGAATAGTTTACGCTTAGCGTGTGTACGAAGATTTATTTAATATTATGCAGATAGTGAAATTTGGTTTTCAAAGATAAGTGGATAAATATTGCTAGTTTGATAAATAGGATGCAACATAAGAGAAATTAATAAAACACCAAAAACGTTAAAATGGAATTCATTCAAGTACGTGTCTTATTAGAAGTGTTCTCGCTCGAGCATTCCCAACCCTAGAAATGACATGCGTGCAATTTATTGATCCTGAGCAGTTTTCAAATGAATTTTGCAGATTGTGAAAAAGTATTTTAAGAAAAACAAAAAAGTGATCAAGGCTGCTATGAGCCGTTAGAAATGGGGAAGACGTAAAAGATGCGAAGAAAAAGTAATGAGAAGAGAAGGTACCAGAGAGATCGGCGAGGAGGGCCCGGGAGGGGCCCTGCTGGAGGTTGTTGGCGAGGTCGAGAATCCAGAAGCCCAACAGGAAGGCGGCAACCGCGCGCGCACGGGTGCGGGAAAACGAGGAAGACGGGAGAGGGTCTCCGAAGGCATGGCCGATGTCGGCGGAGAAGGCGATGAGGAGCTGAGCCAGGGCGATGCCGAGGCAGGCGACGAGCATGAAGGGGCGGCGGCGACCCCAGGAGCTGCGACACCGGTCGCTGGCGTACCCCACCAGGGGCCCCACCACCATGCCTGACAGGGGACCGCACAGCCAGATCACGCTGGCATACTCGTGCCGTATGCCCAGCTCCTCCACGTACGGAGTCAACATGGACAGCTGCAGAGCCCACCCGAATTGAACTCCCGCCGCCACCGATGCCACTCGTCCAACCTTCCACCCCCACCGATGCCATTGCCATTCCTCTTCTTCATCTTCTTCTTCTTGTTCGTGCTCCGCCGACGACGCCAACAACGGCGACTCCTCCCTTTGCCTTATTTCGCCTTCCATTTCCCCTTCTTCGCACTGCGCTTTGGTCTGGGCTCGGTGGTGGAGTATAAATGGCGCTGCGGGGGCGACGGTACATGTGTCACTGGGGCCCGCATGCATGCGTGCGTGCGTGCCAGCCCACTATCGATGTGTACGTTTGCGACCGCGAAGTTTAAGTTTTTGGCCTTGGCTCGGCTCGGCGCCAGCGCTTAAACGAGAATTGCTGATGCGCCTCCGCAGGCTGGCTGAGCCTGAGCCTGAGGTGGGTATGAGTGAGTTATGAGGACGCATGTGGGCTGTGGCTGGCCCGCGCTGGGTTAGTCTTTGCCCGTTTGCAAAGTTGGTCCGTTTATTTAGCTTATAGATTCGAAACCCTCCGCCGAAGTCTTCCGGTTGCAGTATCGGATAATTTTGACACGTACGGTCAGATATTCAGCGTGGTGACATCGGGAAAAACATCGTCGATGTTGTGCAACTTTGTGTACGTGCTCTGGTTCCAATGGCAGTTCCATTACATGCCTGTAAGCTGGAGGAATATTGCAAGCATAGATATTGCAATTCAGTATTCTTTGGAAGGTGAGCTACAAGCTGGATAAGAAAAATTAGAAAAATTAAAACCAATTCAGTATTCTTTGGAAGGTGAGCTACAAGTTGGAGAAGAAAAATTAAAATCAAAACCTTAACAAAGCTCAATGTTGCAATATGACCCCAATCACCTGCAACAAGACAAAAGCTTATTGCGACAGCTGAAAAAGGAGACCAATACAACTAATTCAAAAAAGAAATCATTTAGAAAAAGGTAATATTATTGATAAAGCCTAGTTCTCGACATTGAAGTTGAACAATACTAGCAATAGAGCATTTCATATCGTAGTCAAATTCATTGTAGTTTGTGTTTTGATACCAAGCATCTAGGCGACATTTCCAAATAAAGAAGATAATCTCAAATAAGAGGATTTTCCAGGCTTTTTGAAGGTGACGCTTAACACAATCGTTTTGAAAGATACATTGAGAGATTGACACCATTTCCAAATGTGTTGAGAGAATGAGCAATCCCAAAAGACATGTTGAAAAGAGTCATCCGCTTTACAAATGGGGGCATTTGGGATGATCAATTCCTAAGAAATGAAGCCTATGTCCGATGGGAAGACCTTGATGAACGAAGGACCAAAAAAAGAAACGGTGCTTAGGTTGGGCCTTGGAAGTCCAAATCCGACGAAAAATAGTTTTCCACTCGTGGTCCTCAAAATGTAAACTCCAACGTCTATTTAGAGTGGAGAATTGAAAAACTTGCGCATGAAACCAAGATTTGGCTTTAGAGATGCATAAAGAGCGAAGAGGGGAACCGTCAAGCCAAAACCAAGCATCATACAAGGAGTATTAGTATGCAACTTATGCACAACAAAGTTGGAAAGAACTTGCTCTATGTGTTGGTAAATAATAATATCTTGTCTTTGAAACCCCCATTTTACTTTCGCATGTGTCCAAGAGAGGGTAGGAGAATCGTTTCTAACAATATATAATTGATCAATATGGTGGAGATTGTGGTCAGCAAAATTGGCTCTATGAGAGAATTCATCATAAAGACAACCTCCATTCTTTTTAAAAATAGGGGACCACCAGATCGAGTATGTCGACAGAGAGTGCAAGCTTATCTGGGAAGGTTTCCATTGCAACAAATCTCTAAGTTGGCTCCAACACCGCCAAATTTGCTTAAACCAGAAAGAACCTTTGATCTTCTGAGAGCCTTCACTAATGATCCAATTTCTCCAATGAGTATTTTGCCATCGATGATGAATACCAAGACAAGAGATGTTATGCCTAAAAAGGATCTTCCAAGCTTCACCTCCTTCAATACACCGAGTCACCCATTTGGAGGCCAAGAGAATACTTTGGTGCTCAATAGAGGCAAGGCCTAAGCCCCCGTGTTCTTTACTTAAAGTGCAAGTATCCCAAGCTACTCGATGAAAAGCTTTGTGATCATCCTTATCCCCCCAAAGGAAATTCCTAAGAATGTTGTTAATGCATTGAAAGGAAGATTTGGAAGGAGCCATAAAGGAAGAGTAATAGACATGAGTGGAGCCATTACCATTAGTCATGATACCAATTTTTGGCTTGTGCTTAAAGAAAACCTACAAAGGATGATCAATAGGGGGGAACTAGTATTAGACACTTTGAACCTAGTTAGGCCACAAAACCAGCCAATGTAGATATACAAGGATTCAATGATTAACTACGATAAATCTACCTGCAAGAGATAAGGGTTTAGAAGCCCATTTCAAAGCTTTATGTTTCACCTTTTCCACCACATTGTTCCATATGGTAGTGGGAGTAGCAAATAAAGCAATAGGGATGCCTAAGAGGGTGAAATTATCAGTAGGAGATAGCCACTTGATATCAAAATGATAAGTCCAAGGAGGCCTAGGAGAGAAGCTAGATCGAATGGCTTGCGTTTTGTTCCAATTGATCTTAGCTCCTGAGGCTCTACAGTAGATATCTATGCAGTGCAAGGCAGTGTTAAAATTATTATGGTCCTCAATCAAAGTGATAAAAGTGTCATATGCAAACTAGCTGTAAACAAGATCCTTTCCTTGTTGTGGAAGAGAGATACCTCTTAGCCGCATAGATTCATTATGAGATCTAAGAACAGCTCCAAGAGCATCAGCAGCCAGGATGAAAAGATAAGGGGCTAAAGGGCACCCCTGTCAAACTGATTTTTGAAGCTCAATGACCTTAGAGAAGGATTTGTTAATGCAGATGACTGAAGAGGCCTCTGAAAAAACAAGATCGATATGTCTCTCAAAAACATTACCTAAGTTATGGTGTTTGACTATACTTTTTAAAAAGGACCAATCAAGCATGTCGTAAGCTTTAGCAAAATCAAGCTTAAGAAGAATGGTGTTTTGATTAGTGGAAGAAGCCCAGTGCAAGCCCTCAATAGTAGTAACAACATTGTCTAAAATATACCTGCATTGAACAAAACTAGTTTGCTCCTTGCTTATAAGATGAGGAAGAAAAGGTTTAAGTTTATTAGCTATAGCTTTGGCAACAATTTTATAGATAACATTTAAAAGAGTGATAGGGCGCAAATTACTTATGCTCATATGATCTCCTGACTTGGGGAGAAGCTTAATAATACCAGCATTAATCTGCTTACCAAAGGATCCTTCCCTAAGAGCTTCCTTATACACACTATAGACAATGTCTTGAAGAGTAGGCCAGAATTTCTTAAAAAATTCTGTGGGAAGGCCATCCATACCAGGGGCTTTACCATCATGGAGTTGTTGAAGAGCATTACCAAGATCCTATTTGGAAAGAAGAGAAGCATCACCAAAGATGGAACAATTGAAAGGAGTAATAGCTCCTAAGTAAGTATTAACTGCAATGGGGTCAATCGCCTCTTTTCAAAAAGTTCGAGAGTAGAACTCAAAGAAGGTCTGTAAAATGTCATCCTTGAAGGTGAAGATATTATCTTCGACTTGAATAGCTAGAATTTTATGGGATGGGTTCCCCCCTTTGAGGAGATGAAAAGAGCCATTAGTAACCTGGTCACCCATGTGGAGCCAAGAGAGACGAGCACGGAGGTGAGCACCTCTAGCTTCATAGTGATCCATTATACGTAGGTTCTCTTTGGCAAGTTTCAAATGACTAAAGTGAGCCTCAGTAGCGTCATCTTTATTAATGGTATTTTGAAGAAAGGAGATTTCCTTATGAAATTTGGACTTGTGAGAACTTAGTCGTGAAGCCACTAATTTACCCGCATGTTTGGAAAACCATTGGAGGCGGGTACAAGCATTAGTCCACCAATCAATCCAACCATCTTTACCAAGGGGTTTAGGATGAAAATTCCATATTTGCATCAATAGAGAGCAAAGGGAGTTACTATGAAGAAAGGCAGTGTTAAAAATATAAAGATCGTTAGAAGAGTAGGAGTTCCTAGAGTGGGAAAGAGACCAATGAATAGGATAATGATATGACAAAACCTGGGTATAATTTACTTGGACAGGGGCACCGTTGGTAGAAGTAAAATGAATAAGGGGATTAGTAGATAGATAAACCTGATCCAATCGAGAAGAGATGTAGGAAGCGCCATGTCTAGCGTTACTCCAAGTAAACTAGTTAGAAGTACTAGAAGAGGAATAGTTTTCATTAGCTTCTTGTNGGTGAGTAGAAACATAAGAACTATTGGGAAAAATGCTCTGGCAACAAATTTGAAGATTGAATCCTTGGATTTTAACTTCTTGAAGACAAACAATGTCAAAGGAATGTCTCCAAATATAATCTCGAACTATATATCATCTACGAGGGTCTGAGAGGCCCCTAACATTCCATGAACAACACTTCATTGGGTTTGTGTAGAAGAAGAAGGATCCTCCTCAACCACCAAGGCCTTAAAAGAATTCCTAGATTAAAAGTTGTTAACTAGAGGACATTGAGCACTTGTTCTTTTGTTAATGGACTGGCTAGCACCAGCCGATGATTGATGCCCTTTAGGGAAGACACTAAAGATAGGGTTATCACATGTGATTGAGGCATAAAATTTCTAGGTAACATGCTCCCAGCCACTAGTAGCATCTTTTGGGGCCCCTTAATGGTTAAGAGGAGTCTTAGTGGCATCAGTATCCTCGATTCTCATATCTTCCACGTCAGACACCTTAGAATCCAAAGAACGAGGTTTAGTTGAGTGAACCTCGACAGTATCCTTGCCTATGTCCTGAGATCTGTTTTGATTTTTTAGTTCTTCACTAACTTGTTCTACTAAAATTTGCTTAGCTTCAAGCTTAGCCAGTAACTTTGGACATTGAGATTTACGGTGGTTTGGATTGAGATAGTAGTAATAATGGTTAGGAAGTGTAAGATATGAAATTTTCTGAACAAAAGTCTTTCCTTTCACATTAACTTCCAGTGAATCAAGACGTGGCTTTTGCATATCTATTTTAACGCACACTCTTCGAGTTGGTCGTGGACAGAAACCTGAAAAGGCCTCTATACCGATGACTTCCCCAGCTTGTGCAGCAAGGATATCAACATGGGGAGAAAAATGAGGAGGGAGTCCTGGAAATTCAATCCAAACTGGAAAAATACTTTTGCTTGCTTTTTCAAGATCGAAATCCTCCTTCTAGGGTTGAAGGACTAAAAAGGATCCATAAACATCCCAAATTGACTGTTGTTTCATGAACTCTGCCATAGCCTTAGTTTCAAAAGCGAATAGAAAAAAGCCTCTCGTAAGATTGGAAGTTAAGGTTATTCTAATATTACGGGGTTTCCAAAATTTTTTAACCCAATCCTGGAACATCGAGGCAAGAGGAATCCTACCAGTGAAGAAGCCAATTGTGTAAAGGTGAGTAAAGGTTTGTACGGTTTGATCAAAGATGTCTTTAGGGAAATCAAAATGTAAAATAGAATCGTGTGCATCCATGTTGATGGAGCTGTCAGTAGGCTGTGAGTCAATGTTGGAGGATTCCATTATTTTACATTTTTTTCCTCCAACATCAGAGCAAGAAGACAAAATAGATTGGGTCATGCAGACCCGTTGGGCCTAAGCCTAGCCAATTCAGAAAATCAAAATAGAGAAAATATTAAAAAAAGAAACAAAACACAATAGAACAAACTCACTGGGTACTTAATAAAAGATGCGAAAAATCACAAATTCCCTCAGCAAAACGCGTCTCTCGCCCGTGCCTTTCCGCAGAACACCCTTGCCTCTCAGTCTCGCCGTTACATATGATTAAGTTCTAATCATCGATGGAAAAAATTTTAAACAATGCACACCTAATGATAGAAACCAGATTAGGATTCCCTCAATGTGCCTGGCCTGAACAATGCAGGTCATTTGCCTATAGCAATTCACAATGCATCACTTCTCACGATGCATGCATCTCGAAATGAGCGACCAACACTGATATTCCGTTCAGCTAGCAACAACCGTAGTGTTGCGATCTGCGTTGCGATCTGCCTGCTGCTGATGCTTTCCATTTGATCTATTAGGCCACTCTGCTAAGAACGCACCATGATGTTTTGTCACAGAGTTCTTTTTCAACTTCTAAAACAACAAAAAAATTCTACAATCACAATAGCGACACCAACCCGTGCATTTGTAAAGAGAATTTCACTGGTACCTTTTCTCTTCTAATCCCATGACTAACCACTCATCTGCAAGTTACATATCATGTTTTGAGGGGTGTTGGAACTTGAAACTCTAAATAGATTTTTATAAGTCAGCATTATTTACCAAGATTAAACCCATAACTTAGAGTTTGTAAATCAAGAATCTTACCGTTAAGCTAACATTTCATTATTTGAAAAGAATATTATGCAATTCTCTATACAAACTTGCTAATTTAAATACAAGGGAATCAATTTACAATTAAAAATAATACCTTTATAATTCTACTACCAGTGTCAATCTCATGTCCAAATACAAAAGGAGAGGCCTTAGCATCAAATTGGCAATTGGCTATAAAAGCATATTAAATCTCATGGATGAGTTGCATTCCCTCACTACAATGCACAAGAGTCCCTCAATGTGATGCACAATAGTCACATTCTCAAATACTATGGAAAATGGACAAAAGCTTGCTAGGCTTCTTCAAAAAATGACATGCAACATTGCTCTCAGATGTTATGGAAAGTGGAAAAGGGTTTCAGCATTAGGGATGAATGTAAGTAAAAAAGCAAATTCAGTGGTAGAAATTTTGGATGGCAACCTAGACCATTGGCACTCTTATTGAAAAAACCATTGATATTACTCATACTATAACTGATACAAAACCAGCATTACCTATCACTCAAAAACAAGATAGAAAGTGGAGAAAGCTTGAGATTTGGGCAAGAATTACAAACTTTTCTACTCTGGAAAAGACAATCACCAAAATGGAGTAGTTATCATTGCTGATCAATTTGTTAAAGATAAAATGGTACAAGTATACCACACTGGTAATTAGATTATAGACATGAAATATTCTTGGAAATGAAATCATCAACATCATTAGCAAATATGCTCTACAAATTGGCCTAGAAAACTCCATCAAGCAAGACTTTTGAGATTCAATAAATCTAGTGTTTCAAATAATTTCCTAGCAAGAAAACATATTTATGAGAGGGAATTTAAATAGTTATGTTGAATCTATGAAAATAAGATATGATAGGATTCATGTAGGACACAATTTTAGAGAGTGAAATGATATGGGATATTCAAGAAATACTTATTTTAATGGTTGTGTTAAATCTATGAGAATGAGATATGGCAAGATTCATGTAAGATACAGTTTGCAAGTATTTGTAACCTTGCAACTTTAAATACTTATTTCTATAAGAGGGTAAAATATTTAGTTACATATAAGAGTGGTATGTATTGTCACACCCCAAAAATTGTAAGAATGAGGTGTTAGCCTAGTGGTAAGACACTTGATTTGGAAGCTCCAGGTCATGGACAATGTTGAGTTATATAAAGTTCTAATTGGACTATATATCTTGGGGTATACCTATGTTTCACTTATTTTAGGTTCCAACACCTTTTCACACCTTGAAAATTGTACTTAGAAAAATAATTAAACTTATTTTTCCATGGGGCATGTGAAAAATGAAATTAACCACTTAATAGATCCATAAGCAACTTAAGCACTTACAAAACCATATAAGCATATAAATTAACTTGAAAACTTAATAACTTAGAAATCACTTTAAAATGTAATTTATCATATTTATGTCCACTTAAGCTTCATTACAATATTACATCAAAGTTTCACAAAAAATCTATAATCATGGTCAAAATACAAATCCATTGAAAAGCCAAAATATAAAAAGAAATACAACAAGAAATAGTTTTTTCATCCAATGTTAATCCTTTTCCCAATTCCTCCATGTCCACCTCCAAAGAATCCTGCAATATTTGCATGGAAAACATACAAGATGGATTAGAATATCTTCATAATAGAGAAAAATCCACCTTAAAGCTCCCTGGTACAAAGCTGGAAGATGGAATCCACATTACAAAGTGCAATGTTAGAACCAATAGCAAATACTGATTGATAAAAAAATTATTATGCGAGTCTATGATATCGTAGCCTTACATATGTCATTGTAGATATGATGTACTAGGTCATGATCATGCCTATAAATACTAACCCACCATCGCGTCTAAATGAGAAGTTTTTGCCAACACTTAGTGAAATTCTTGTAGTTTGTTTTAATTAAGTTAGAGTTAGAGTGAATGCTTGTAGTGTGGTAAATTACACTTGTATGAAATCTTTATTTGGGTGGATTGTTCTTGGACACAATTCATTAATGATAATAAAGATTGAGATTATTCTTTATCATTGCAACATATCACTTAATATAGTTTTACTTTTCCATCATGTTTACTTTTATTTAGTCATTTATATTTCTTAAGTCATTTACTATTTCAATGTCTATTAGTCAAGTAGAATAAGTGCAATGGGTTTCAAGTGTAAAGTGTAATTTTTTGGTATCCCAATAGCGACTTTGCTTAATTCTCTTAATGGTGAAGTTACTCGGTAAGCCAAGTAACACTTACATAGGACATGTACAGAAACCTAGGAATAGATGCTTATCACCATAGGATATAATAGATTTACAATTCCATTATCCTTAGGGATACAAATTATAATCATTTTCATCATGATTACACTTAGCACATTTAAAGCCAAATAACATTAGTTCATCATGTACTACACTAAGTGTTAAACCATATGATTTGAACCTTACTAACTCTAAATGTTGAGACAATGACCAAGAACTTAACATCAACTCACTAATACATACATTGCATGTCCATAGATTACAATTTGGTCATGGTGAAAACTTGTTAATTGTATGGTTGAGTGTTGGAATACCCAACTACCCACCATTAGCATCGTTGCTAGGAATCTTTCAATGTTTGCTAGTGAATTAATTTTACAAAGTTCGTTGTGTTAAGCATCACAAAATATATCTCTCATACTTAGAATAATTTTTTGAAACGTACATGCTTAAGCGTCAAAACAAATTAACATGGCTTCTACAATTAAAGAGTTTTTTAAAATAAAATTCATGATAGAGATTACAATGAAGAATATTGGAGTGCACCAATGCAAACTAGAATTTCATATGCTCATATTGATCTTTATTATCCTGATTTTACATTCATTTTTTACCATGATGAATAACTTAGATGGAGAGGCCTATAAGATAACATTGTCTTGCCACTTGAATATTCAACATCATCAATGCTTCAAGTAATCCTCATGAGGTAAAATCTTATTCATGTTCAAGAAGGATATCAAGTTACCAAAAATACGGCTAGGCCATACTAGCCAATAAAGGCTCAAGAAAGAAGATTCCATTATGGAGGTATGGTATGAAAAACACAAAGGGAAAAAGGTGAAGATTGAGAACTTAGAAGGGGGTTGAATAAGTTCCACAAATTTTAAGATCAAAACTACACACAGATGTACTTGATTTCCCACCTTGGGTACGTCCACACTCAAAGAGTAGAATCCTTGCAAACCTCTAAAATTTATTCCTTAAAAAATGTGGTTTCAAGATCACAACCTTTACAAAATCTTGAGCCCCACTTAGGGTGTTTTTGCTTAGAAACATATCCAACTTCACAAGGTCCTAGCAAGCTTAATAGATTCCTTCTCATAAGAAACACATCAACCCTGTAAGGCTTACAACAGGAGAAAAGAAAGATCAAGGAGAAAATGTACAAAAATTACAGATTCCTTACTTGGAGGCTCTCAATTACAATTTACAACTTACAAATGATAAGGAATTGAAATACAAAAAAATTTTCAAGATGTATACAATCATGGGAAATTCATATGAACAGTTCTTTCCTTTTCCACCAAGATATTTTCTTCTTTTATAACCTTTATCATTGTCAAATGATTGTTGGTGTTCATACAATAGCTAAAAAATGGCTAGTTGGGACATCTTGAATGAGCTTAAGATGTATTGTAGGGAGGACATCTCATTGGAATTGGGACATCTCACATAAGACATCTTGATTGGGATGATTCAACAACACTTGGGATGTCTACTATTTTTTATGGAACATCTAGCCTAAAACTAAGCTTTACGATAGGGATGTCCTATTGTAGAATGAGACGTCTTAGTAAACATTAAATCATCTTCTTTGGACTTCTAAACATCTTTCATCCTTGTAATTCCTTCCAAGTCTTAGCATACATTGTTGATCTTTTAGCGCTCAAATTGTCCACTAAATTTCTAGGCTTGATCTCATTGTACATCTTCCTTAGTCTATAAAAACTCACAAGCATACCTTCTAATTCTTCATTTTCTAAGGTTTTGATATACCAAAAGGTCAACAATCTTCTCTTTTTGGTGATGTCCAAAACTTAAGAAAATGGGTTAGCATAACATCATAATAAATAAATAAAAGCACAAAATATTATATCATACTCCCCCTTTTTGGCCATCATCAAAAGGAGTTTCCTTGTAAAACTCCCCCTAAATATGAGTTCTCCTTTGTTTTTTTAATTCTATTTTTGGTAGTATTTAGAAAAGATAAGCTTCTTACCTAATAGGATAAGTTATTATTCCCATATCTTTACACATAACAATAAGTCTTTATTCATTAAGAGATTTGGTGAAGGCATTAGTAAGTTGATCATCAGTCCCAATGTATTCTAACTTTATGTATCCAAGTTAAGTATGTTCTCTTATAAAATGATACTGAATTTTAATATGCTTAGTACAATAATGTTGAATAGGATTTTTGGTCATATTAATAGCACTATTGTTGTCACAAAATATGGGTATGTGATTTGATTTGATTCCTAGATCCTTCAGAGTTTCTTTCATCCACAAAATTTATGCATAGTAGATTCCAACTGAAATATATTCTACTTTGGCAATAGAAAGGGTTGTCAAAGTTTATTTCTTAGTTGCCTAAGAGACAAGACTTCTTCTTAGAAAGAGAAAATTTCCACTTGTGCTTTAGTGTTCATCTATACAACCTACCCAATTTGCATCACAATACCCAACAAGATCAAGTTTGGAGTCCTTTGGATACCAAAGTTCCCAATTACTAGTATCTTTTAGATAATGAAAAATTCATTTGACAACTTTTAAATGAGATTATTTAGGATTAGCTTGATACTTGGCACATATTCCAATGCTAAGAGTAATATCAAGTCTATTAGCAATTACATATAGTAAGCTACCAATCATACCTCTATAGAGCTTAAGATCAACAAATTTTCCTTATTCATCTTTGTTAAGCTTAAAATTTGTATTCATTGGTGTTTTCTTTAATTTCACATCAACCAAGTTGAATCTTTGTAATAGATTTTGATATATTTAGCTTGACAAATGAAGGTCCCACCTTTGGTTTGGTTGATTTTGAATCCAAGGAAGTCATTGAGTTTTCCCATCATGTTCATTTTAACTATTTGCATAAGATCTAAAAACTTCTTGCACAAAGTCTCATTATTAGCTCCAAATATAATATCATCAACATAAATTTGGACAATGAGTAAATATTTACCTTCTCATTTAAGAAACAAAGGAACATTAGTCCTACCTCTTTCAAAACCATTAGACGTGAGATGTTATGAGAGTCTATCATATCAAGCTCTAGGGGCTTGTTTGAGTCCATAGAGAGCCTTTTTTAGTTTGAAAACATATTCTTAATGAGTAGGATCTACAAATCCTTCGAGTTGCTCAGCATATACTTCCTCCTAAATATTCCTATTCAAAAAAGCATTCTTTACATCCATTTGATACAACTTGATATCTTTGATACTTGCATACGCTAAAAGAAGTCGGATTGACTATATTCTGGCCACATGAGCAAAATTTTCATCAAAATTAGTTCCCTCTTACTACTTTAGTAATCAATTTAGCTTTGTTTTTTATGTTGTTTCCATTTTCATCTATCTTGTTCCTAAACATCCATTTTGTTCCAATAATTTTCTTGTGATTGTGTTTAGGAGATAGTTCCCATACATCATTTCTAACGAATTGATTTAGCTCTTCTTTCATGGTTGAAATCAATCCTTCCTCTATTTCTATGTCCCAAAAAGTTTTGGGCTTATGTTGTAAAAGATAGGTAGCATATGCATATATTTTTTTTGTTTGGCTCTTAGTTCAAATTCCCTCTTCCACTTGTCCAATGACATCGTTAAGAGAGTGGAATCTATGAAGTCTAGGCATTTTGGGCTATGTTGGAGAAGTATCCTCATGCTCACTTTCTATTTTAGAATCTTTATCAGTTTGCATAGGGAAAGTGCTAAATATCTTTTAGATAGGAACTTCGTCATCATAGAGTTGAACCATTACTATAATCTATTTTAACATTTATAGTTTCCTCCATAGCAGTGGTTCTTTTGTTGAAAAATCTATCTAAGCCCTACTAAAAATTGGATATCCTAGAAATATTTCCTTATTAGTTTTGGGATCAACGTTTCTCATAGAAACCAATTGCTGGCTTTCTACTAGGCCACAATTCACAAGGGGTAGTAGTAGTGAATCTTCTTACTAGAACTCTATTAGAGATGTAGCATGTTGTGTTGATTGCTTTAGTTCAAAAGTGATAAGGAATGTTTTTATCATTCAAGATGGTCTTCCCATTTTAGTCAAAATCCTATTTTCCTTTTTCTAACTCCATTCTGTTAGGGATTCCTAGGAGTAGAAAATTAATGTAGAATGCCATTCAACTAACAATATTGTTCAAATTTGTCATTTTTTAACTCTCCCACATTGTCGCTTTAGATAAATTTAATACCATATTCCTTTTCATTCTATATATAATTACAAATTCTCATGAAATAATCAAAAGCTTCATTTTTGGGATATATGAAAGCAACCTAAGTGAAATGAGAGAAATAATCAACAATAGTTAAATAATTTCTTTTCTTTTCAAAACTAAGAGATTAAGAGCAACCAACCAAGTCCATGTGAAGTAATTCTAAAGGACAAGAGGTGGAGATGAAATTTTTCTTACCAAACCTTACCCTTGTTTCCTTTCCTTTATGACAAGCTTCACAAGTATTTAGAGAAAAATCCTTAACTTTGGGTAGCCCTCGAACCATATCTTTCGAGACAAGGGTTTGAAGAATGTCTTTGTTGATGTGGCCTAGTTTCCTATGCTACATATGAACATCACTTGTATTGTTGATCATGAACTTGGGTCCAAGGTTAGAGTTATCTTAAAAAATAATAGTATAAACATTTTATTTTCTGTTCCCTTCTATAATAACTACTATGGACAAAGAATCTCTTACTTTGCAAGTATCTTTGGAGAAGATAATATCAAAATTTGAATCATAAAGTTGACTAATACTAAGAAGATTGTGTTTAAGACCTTTAACAAAAAACACTTGTTTAACAGTAGGTTGATGCTTACTACCAATAGTATCAATACCTTTAATTTGAGCTTTTGTGTCATCTCCAAAGATGATAGTTCCAAATTTTTTTTCTAAAAAATGTAAAAATTGAGATTTTTATTCTATCATATGTCTCAAACATCCATTGTTGATGTACCAAATGCTTCTTTTTACAATAGATAGTGCAAGTTGTGCAATCATTTCTTTTTTAGAACTCTTATCTTTTGGCTTCCAAAATTTCTTTCGCTACAACACACCTTTTCTAAGCTGTGTTGGAGAAGACCAATTATAGTTCTTCAACCATAAGTAACAAAAGGATTGAATATGTCCAATTTTGCCATAATAGAAACAAACCATTTTCTTCATCATGTCTAAATAGTCAAACTTGCGAGAGTATTTCTTTAAGTTAATAAAACCTAATGATGCTTTACTATGAGGATGGCTTAGATCTTGACCTATCTCCTTGTTTTGAATATGTATTTTATAGTTGATCTTTACATCTAAGAATCCCATATTAGTCTACTCAATAATACTTGTTAGCTTTTGAACCTTAGCCATTAGGTCTGAGTTTTCTTTTTTTAGATATGAACAATCAGAATTAAGTTATGCTATCTTTATTTCTTTATCATGTAAAGTCTCTTTCATTTTGAACTATAAATTTTGAAAGGAGATTACCTTATTACAAAGTAGTGCATACATTTCTTCCAAAGTAATCCCCTCCTCTTTAGCTTCATTATTAGATATTGAATCAATGATGGATTCTTGCTTTGCCAAGGCTATGCACAAAAGGTATGAGTCTTCAGGTGTATTCCAAGTTTCTTCTTCATCATCCAAGCTTGTATAGATGCTCTTTGTTCTCATTTCTTCATTAGAATCTCCCTCTTGTAACTTGCAAGTACAAGAGCTTTTAAAAGCCATGTGGTCTCTTCCACCACATATCCAGCATCCCACAGAGGAGGTATCATGATTATAAATTTTATATTTCTACCTCTTACCTTACCTTTGCTATTGATGGATTGAGTGCATTCCTCTAAGATGGATTCAAAGAATCCTTGCATTCTAGCTTTTTAGTATGTGATGTTGAGTCCATTGAACATTGGTGGATTGGTATATGATGTTTCTTCCATCATTTACTCCACTAAAGAAAAGTAATATGCAATTAGAGCTAGCAGATCAATCGATCATTGTTTCACTTGGAAATGTGGAAGATGTAATTACTACCATTAGTGGTTCGTCTTATCCTACTAATTTTCTAATTATACATGTAGGGAATAATAAAGGAGAATTTCCTATTACCATGGGAAGAACATGGCTTAGCACTAGGGATACTAAGTTAGTAATTCAAGACTTGTGCTTGAAATTTTTAAGGAATATAAGCTAGAATAGTTTAGAGATGCAAAGTTCCATATATTGCATATAGTGATAATGGGTGCAATTGCATGTAGAGAAACTAGACATAAGACATGATGTCATCCTAGCATGTAATAAATGTGTTGAAGACATGTGTGTACAATAGTATCTATATGTAGCAACCACTAGACAAGAAGACACCTAGTGATTGATTAAGAAAGAGGAATCATAATCAAACATATGCATGAAACCAGTAGACAAGATTACAAGTACCTATATTTAAGAAACAAATAAACTAGAATAGAATCAAAGACAACCTCCTTACTCTAAGTCACAATAGAAGGAAAATATTTAATGGAGATAGTTAGATATACTAGAAAGATATGAATTAGAACCACTAGGATTGAAAGCCCTACTAGATGCACTTGAATATGCTTTCCTTAACATTAAGAAATTAGCAATCATAAACATGAATCTTGATAAAGAAACAAAGAAGAAATTATTGAAAGTGGTAAACAAATGGCCAATTAGATTTGCATGGTCTTATGATGAGATCACTGGCATTGATCCACATATTTATCAACATCAAATCTACACTTGATAAACCATATTTTGTCTAGCTCTGATATCAGATACCTAATATTGGGGCCCAAGAAGTAATGTCTAATATTCGATATCGCGGGATGTGTGTCATCCTATAAATATAGTGCTTGGGCATATGGTTTAGACATAAGTTTTGTCATAGCATAGCAAAGCTCTTATAATTCTTTTCTCTAGAGTTAGAATATTTTCCAAAGTATCCACAACAAGAGTCATTGAGTGTACATATCTTTATTCAAGCACTATTGTACCTGAGCATAGTAATGTGTGCGGTACTAAAGACGAGCTTTCTAATAAACCTTGTAGCACCCTGGCTAGATTAATTATTTTATTTATGCATTTAATGTTTTATGTAATTTCATTAATGCTTCCAATTAATTAAGCTAAAGTAAGCTAAGATAAGTTAGCTAAGTTAAATAGCAATTAATTAAGCACATAAGTATGATCACTTTGAGCATGTGCATGACACCTGGCAATCCCAGCAACGCTTAACATTTGGTAATCCAATAGCATTATATATATTTAGGATGTGCACAAAAAGTGGGACTGGATACTTATGTTAGGATAGTTAGTTATTAATTAGCAATTACATTAGGTAAATTGGTTCATAAATTGAGTTTCAACTTGTTATTAATCGTAGATGAATAAAATATAAAATAATAAAAAACATGTACCTCAATTACACTTAACCATACAACTAAGCTTCACAAGTATAGTTGGGAAGACAATGATAATCATGATTAGGTTTCACATCCTAGAATTAGTGTGCTTAGGAACTTAAAGTTTATGAAGTTTGACTGGATTGCATGTGAATGTTTGTAATTCGTATGGTTTAGCTTAGGGTATACTTGCCACTCATAATTGGCACCATTGCTAGGGACCTTTGGTTTATTACATGTGCTATCTAGGATTTAGTGAAAAATTATTTAACATCATTGGAACAAACCCTAAGGTCATATCATACATTAGAATAATTACAATAATTATAAGAAAGCACACTACATTTCTTGTTTTCTAATAAGAGATGTCTTCTTCTCATAGGAGTGGTTCTTTGTCCAAGTTTGATAGAGTAAATCAGTAGGTGCCCTAGCAATACAGAGTGATATATGCTCATCCTAATGACTATGTACCCAATTTCACATTCGTCCTACACTAGGATGAACTATTATGTTGACGAAACATGGAGAGCAACATTGTGTTGCACCCAATCGATCCATTCTTATGATGCTCCAACAACCTCTTATGCGATTGGACATCTAAGGGCTTCATGTTGAATATTTTGTGCAAGATAGTGATGCCAAGGATTATCATCCCACCGATGCACAATTCTTGATGGATCAATAGTTAGAGTAGCGTTAGGAATCTGTGAAGGGAAAGTGGTCCAATGATTCCCCATTCTTGACGTACCAAAAAGATGATGGAGAACCCTTCTTTGGGGGTTTTTCATACAAAGAGACTCCTCTCTTTGGCCTTGGTGAAGGAGGTCAAAACTAGAACTTGTAGTTCATGATACATAATCCTACTTCCGATAAGAATGGATTCCATAACAAGGGGGAATCCAAGAAGGAGAGTCATGGCAAGGATGTGGGTAAGCAACATGATCATGATCATGGTTGCAACCACCGAAAAGGGGGTGCTAGGCACTATGATGATGCTAGTCCTCCTTCCTCTTCACCTTCATTATCATATTCTTCCTCTTTCAACTCTAAACAAAACCATAGGGGGCATGATCATGATGAAGGTAATTGATGGGACCAAGATGATGGTAGGGACTAGCAGGCAAGCCAAGATCTAGGATGTGGGCATTCAAGAGAGGTCCATCTCTAAAAATGAAGGGTTAGAAAAGCGCATCATAGGCACTAGGATCATGGCTATGATAAGCCTTTGCTTGCCACCCAAAGCATGCTAAACATCACAGAGGAGGTTGGAATTCCTACAAGGCACATAAAGGATAGTTGGATTAAGAGGCTAAACATGAATAATATCCCCAAGTTTTAAGGTGGATATAACTCAGATCTGTAGAATCATCTTTAGGCTTTTCACGATGCCTATGCCTTGAAAAATATAGAAAAAGATTAGCAAAAGTTTAAGTTGTTTCCCAAGACACTCATCAAAGAAGCAGAAAGCTAGTACTGATCCTTAGAACTGGAATCCTTTAGATGATAGAGTACAATGCTTGAATTTTTTAATGATAAATATCAAACATACTCTCAAGTGTCCAACTTGAGGAGGTAGATCCAAGGATGGAAGTAAGGAACACATGAGTCCTTGCATGCCACCATGGGCAAATATTATTCCTTATTACATTGATGCATTGTCCATGATTTCTCTAGTAGAAATAACTTTTCCACATTGTAGATGGGCTCCGATCAGAAATGATGAAGACTCTTGGAGTCTATGCCCAAGGGTAATTTTCAGAGTTAATAGGCCATCACATCCAAAGGTTGATCGAGCAGGTAGCAAAAAAGAGAGAGTTAAGGAAATGAAAAAGTGCAGAAGAATACAATTGAGATCCTTCCATTTGCAAGATGGAGGTTTTATTTCATGACAGTGAGGAAGAATCATCACTTGATGAGGTGGTGAACCAGAAAACCTTGCTGATTTAAAAATTTATCTCTAAAATTTTAGCTAAGGTAGATCAGTTATGGATCTCTATGAATAGCATATTTCAAGCTTTCTTGAAAATTGCTGAAGAGTCCAAAGAACAAGGTAGTGATTGTGACTGTAGGACACATAAGGAAGCTAAACATGCCAACCAAATTGGTAAGGGTAAGATTGCTATAGTAGAGGAAGTTATGAAAACTAAATCAGATGATGATGATGGGTGTGACAACTACCAATATGAACATCCTAAGGGATGTTGCCCCACTGTGTCATACTTATAGGAGTCTAGGGTGTATGCTCTAAATCCACAACTAGCAAAAAGACAAATAACTAAAAGATTGTCTTATCCTCAAGGAAATCCTAGGCAGTTCCATAAGCAACAATAATATTATCCAAGTGGAATTCTACTACAATCATACAAGCAATATCAATAGTGGCAACATTCATAGTCATGGGTGCTACCACCACCAATGTAGCAGTAGTACCCTTACAGACAACTAGATCCATATGGGTATTATGTTTAGCAACCCCTATCTCCATGTGACTCTTCTAGTCATGTTTCTCCTTTCCAACATCACTACTACCCTCTCGAATACTATAGAGCTCATTCTTCACATTCTAGGAGGAATACCACATTCTATCCTTATCCCCCTCCTATTCTTACACTTGTTCCTCCACCCTCAACACAACTACTACCTACTCCATTCACATTGGATGAACTTATAGCCCTACCACAATAATGAAATGCTACCAAGGCCATCAATCTACAATTGATTCATCAACCAAATGGTTTGGAACTTCATGCTCGTAAAAGACCATTCTTCTGATCCAACAACCCTACTAAGCCCTCACAGACATAGGTAGTTGGTCATCTTACTCCTACCTCATCCTTTACAAACCATTCCATTGGGTTCCCTTTAAACCAAATGCCATCCAAAATCCATACTATTATGTTCACTCATGCTACATCTAGTTGGATTTGGGCTGGAAACCTTCCCAAGAAATTAGCTAATCCTAGGAGTCCTCTTATTTGTTTATAGATTGCTAAGAACAAACCATGTAAAGCTCTTCTTAATTTAGGTTCTAGTATGAACTTGATTTCTCATGAGATGCATACTGCATGGAACTTGTCACCTCTTAAGAAGAGCAATATCCAATTGGAATTGGCAGACTAGTCCATTACTCTTCCATTGGAACTGGTAGAAGACATTGTGACCACCATGTTTGGGTGGTCTTATCTTTCCGATTTCCTAGTAATCAAGGTTAAGAATTGCAAAGGGGACTTCCAAATCATCATGAAAAGGGCATGGATAAGTACTATTGATGTAAGAATGGGCATAAAAGATCTTTCCCTAGAAATATCTACATTATGTACAACAATATAGGGTGTAATTGTGTGTAGAAACTCTAGTCTATGAGACGAGCATCTATTTCCACATGTAGGTAGTGTGCACATGAAGCAGATATTCAAAGGTGTCTATATGAAATAGCCACAAAATAAGAGGGCACCCAATGGCTGATTGCTGATTTTGAAAGAAACACAATATGCATGGAATCTACTAAGAGCCTAACATGTGCTTATGTCATAGGCATGGATGAACTAGACCATGTTCATCACCAACTCTTCGATAATGCAAATGATGTTACCTATTGGAGAGAGTTGGAAATTCTTGAAAATTTTAAGCAAGAGCCCATTGAGTTAAAAACTCTACATTCTAGCATGGAATATGCATTCTTGAAAAATGGGAAGCCAGTAAAAATCAATGAAAATATTGCTCCAAAATAGAAATAGATGCTATTAAATGTGGCTGAAAAATGGTCAACAACCATTGCATGGTCATATCTTGAACTCACAGGGATTAATCATAGGATATGCCAGCATCATATCTATATTGATTTGGCCATGAAGTAAAAGAGATAACCACAATAGTAGTTGAACACCAAATGGAAGCAAATCATTAAAGAAAAAATCAAACAAATCCTCAAGGAAAAGTTTATTTATCCCATTGTGGATAGTGAGTGGGTTAGTCCACTCATGATTGTACCAAAGAAAGGTGGCAAGTGGTGGGTCTGCATCAATTTTTGGCTGTTGAATATGGCAAAATTCATAGATCTATTTCCATTGCCATTCATTGATCAGGTGTTGGACACCATATTTTGGCATTACTATTATAGTTTTTTGGATGGTTATAGTGGCTATAATGAAATCCAGATCGTGCCAGAGGATTAGGCCAAAATAACATTTATGAGTCATTGGTCTGACATTTTCATATCAAGAGATGCCATTTGGCCTATGCAATGCCCCTGCTACATTCCAACACCTGGTCTTAAGTATTTTTCAATAGCAGATTGGTAGCAGGGTCGAAGTCTTCATGGATGAATTCTCCACCTATGGAGCTACATTTAAGAAAGCCCTGGACCATCTTGAGCAGGTGCTCAAAAGATGTGTTGAGGCCAATATTCGGCTTAATTTGCAAAAGGGTTATCTGATGGTCTAAGAGGGCATTGTATTGGGACAAAAAATCTCACAAGCAGGGATTGAGATCAACTCCAAAAAGATAAGGGTCATCCAAGGAATTACCATATAAGAAAAAACTATAAAATATGTTTGGTCATTCCTTGGACACACTGGCTACTACTAGTAATTAATAGAGAATTTCTTTAAGATCACAAAATAATTGGTCAAGCTAACAAAAAAAGGTGATCCCTTTATCTAGACCAAGGAATGTGAAAATGCATTCTAGAGCCTCAAGCAGAAGCTTATAGAAACTCCAATTCTATGAGCACCTCAATGGTCCATAATGTTTCATATAATGAAAAATGCATCTAATTATGCCTTAAGAGTTATGCTTGCACAGTTGGATGATTAGAAACATCCATTTTACATTCACTATGTAAGCCAAAGCATTGTGGGTGCATAGCTAAACTACACTACCACAAAAAAAGAATTAATGGTAGTGGTGTTTGCTATAGAGAAATTCAGGCACTATGTGCTTGGAAACAAGGTGTTTGTGCACATAGGCCATAGTGTAATTTGCTTCCTAACAAATAAGCCAATGCTGAGCCCCTGTGTCATATGGTGGCTAGTGATCTTGCAAGAATTAAATTTTACGATGGTAGATTGAAAGGTTATTGAGAATGTGGTTGATCACCACTTGTCTTAATTACAATGGGACAACAAAGGGGAGGAAAGCCCATTGTCTAATTAGTTTCCTAATGAACTCCTCTTTTCCAAGGCTATAACTAAACAATTTCCCACTAAGCCTAAATGGTATGATGGCATTCTCATCTATCTTCTCACTCAAGAGATTTCATAAGGGTTGGATCACTAGAAGAAACAATAGTTTCTTCACTAGGTGAAATGCTTCATAGAGATCAATAGGCACCTCTAAAAGATGTGTGCTAATCGCCTAGTTTGTGGGTGTGTCCCTAATGTTGATTAACTACGAATTCTCTAGGAAGCTCATGAGGTTTCTTTTGTGGGCCACTATGCTGGGAGACGTACAACCATTAAAATCATGATGGTGGGCTATTATTGGCCAACACTTTTTAGGGATGCTCATCAATTTGTCCACTCTTGTAAATGCTACCAATGATATGGTTGAATGATAGCTCAAATGGAGGGACCTTCGTAGTGAAGCCAACTATTGGAACCCTTTGACATATGGGGCATTGCCTTCATGGATTCCATCATGTTCATGTCAAATGAAAAGGCATACATCATAGTCATTGTTGACTATTATACAAAATGGGTAGAAGCAGTAGCTGTCACTAACTGTACACCTTCTACTGCTTCTTAGTTTGTACAATAGAATTTTGTAAATAGGTTTGGTGTGCCATGTACATTAATTCTGATAATGGAACCCACTTTACAGGCATTACCTTTTACAAGATAATGCAACACTTGGGGGTTGAACATAAACTAACAACATCCTACCATCCCTAAGCCAACAGTTAAGTAGAAGTTACCAATAGGGAGATTACAAAGATCCTAACAAGAACTATTAGCAAATATAGGAGAGACTGGAGCACAAAAATCAACAATGTTATTTGGACCTATCACTCAACATGGAAAATTCCTATAGGATACTCTGCTTATGAGTTGGTTTACAAAAAAGTTCCAATGCTTCCAATTCAATCCAAGCTCTGTACACTTTTAATAGCCTATGACTTGGACCTTGTTCTTAGCCTAGCACAAAAAGAAAGATTAATAAACTTGAATGTTCTAGATGAAAATCGATTGGTGGCCTTGTCATCTAATGCATTGAACAAGGAATTTAACATAAAATGCCATGACCTTAGAATTAGGAAAGTCAAATTTCGAACCCCACACACCTACCTTAACAAACCAAGTTTTATAGATTGTGGAAGGGATCTTATATCATTTATGAAACTTTTTATTTTGGGGCCATGTTGATCTACAAACCTGAGAGCTTGAATAAGGAACAACTAGTCAACATGCAACAAATCAAACCTTTCCACAAGCTTAAGCAAGCCAGTGCAACAAATGCCTCATTAGATGGAAAACCATGCTCAATCTTCTCGATCTCCTCCTTTCAACCTAGTCATGGGGGAGATGGCCATCCATGCTAACTATATATGTGGCTCATTAGTTTTTTATTTTTTGTTTTACATGCTTTTCTTTTACACCTTTTTATTTTTACAACTTTTTTTTTTATGCCTTCTTTATCTTACACCTTTTTGTTTTTACATTATTAATTTTTTCCAATTTTTGTTTTACAACATTGTTAGTACATTTTATTTTTCTTAATTTTTTTATAATTTCTTGTATATTTTTCTTTATTTTGGTGTGATTTTCTTATTGTGTTTTAATAATAATGTGCCTTATTGACAATTGGGTACAGTGTGGTTTGTTTGATGTAGGCATGTGCTATCTGGTTATTTGATTATTAGTGTCTGAATTTTAGCTTTAAATTTTGTTATTGATAACTAGGACATGGTTTCTTTTTCATGAAACAAGCAGTGAGTCCACAACATCCACCCATCCATAAACTCTATGGTTTTCTTTGTTTTGTAAGTATCAGGTTCCTTTTTCATTAATAAAACTTTAACAAACTTGTGATCTTGGTAGTTTCTAGACTTGGAAAGAATTCAAAGGTGTGACTTCAAGGGGACTTGATACTCTTTGTGCCTTTTTGCTTACTTGGATTCATGTGTGTTTTCATGGATTTCTTACCATTACGTACTGACTAATAATAGGAAGTTGAATAAGTCTTTCAATGGTGTGGTTCCCATTTCAAAAAATAAAAAATTAAAAAATTAAAAAAAGCTAATGAAAATTCAAAGAAGATCCCTTAGACAAAATAAATAGGCTACAATAATTGGTTATGAGATTAGAAAGACATGTTACCCATGCCTTAAGGTCCCCTCTAACTAAGGCCCTTTCTCACTTTCTGCTTCTCATTTCTTCTTAAATAAGGAATGGTGGTTGTTCTATGGGAGCACTCTTGTGTCTTAAGGGGATGGCCTAGTCTTAGAGTGGTGATGCAAAGTCACTAAATGTGGTTAGTTGGTCTACAGATGAATTTTATCATGTCACTTAACCAAAAAATTCATAAGGAACTTTATTTGACCTTAATCAGAAACTCCATTCTACTTTCTCTCTTATCCATCTACGCTTTTCATGTCTCACCTCATTGTCGGTGTTCATTTTCTTGTTCGATGTCTTGATTTGATGTGTCAAAATTCTTAGGTAGTTTCTTCTAGGTTCTTGTACTTAACTTTCTGTAACTATTAACCATTAATAGTTTCTACTATTAATCTCCTTAGCTCAATGTTCACTCTGGCTAGCTACTTCTACTATTGATGGATGAAATTTACCATCTACTATTTTTGTGAATTAATATTTTGCAAGTGATGATTCTCTACAATCAGTTGTACATTCTCCTAGTAGGTCTGATCAAATGCCTTTTGAATTTTATGTTGAGTGGCCTCTAACAATGATTGATAGAACACCATTTTCTCCATTACACCCTTAACCCCTTTCAACCTTATGTGAAGCTATTCAAGAGCTTTATCCTATGTTATTGTTGGAATGATGAATGCATAGTCAGCAATTTGGGCTCTTAGTTCGGCAACCTCTATAGCCAAACATTCATTTGGCTCTTTGTTTACTTTAAGTTATCCCTCCAAAATGATGTTCTTGCCCCTTGCTTCTAGCAACTTTAACTAGGTTGTATTTATGTTTTTCAAAAGGTTGAAGATGTCTAGATTCAGTTGTCCACTTT
Organism: Gnetum montanum; assembly: GCA_015680685.1. Taxonomy (NCBI): domain Eukaryota; kingdom Viridiplantae; phylum Streptophyta; class Gnetopsida; order Gnetales; family Gnetaceae; genus Gnetum; species Gnetum montanum. Next base: position 1,328,646 of record MNCI01001745.1, on the reverse strand, counting down.
CCACCAGTTGGTCCAATAATTGTTCATGCTATGATGCACTCAAATTTCTACTTACTATTCCTATGAATGTCTTCACATCTTTAAGTGTAGAGACATATGGTAAAGATGTTGCATGTGCATTTAGAGTTTCGGTAATTCTATCAACAACCACCTCTGTAGTTATCTCCTACCCTTGGTGTTTCATCATCAAAACTATTGTCCCATCATCCTCCTTCAAGCACACTAAAGAAGTAGTAGTGTTCCTAGAGATTTCTATGATTTACTACTATTGTGAGAGTGATACCATTACCTCTTAAGAGCTAGGATTCGATCTTGAGGGTAACTACATTCTTTGGGCTGAAACGATTGGTCCACCTTCCTCTATCTAGCTAACTATTTGAGCCACTTCATTTAGGTGACTCATTGTTGGTTAGTACATAGATGGATCACCACTAGATGTTCCTACTTGTTGCTCTTTATCACTTAAGAGCCATTCTCAGAATTTTCACAACCATTGAGAAGTTGCAATGATATCTGGCACTATTTGTTGAGTGGATGGTAGAGGTGGTGGTTGCTACTCCTTTTCTTAGATGAATTTTGTAGGAACTTTATCCTTCACCATCTCTATCCAATTAGTAGATGGAGCACATCAAACTTTATCATTTGTATAGCAAATTATTTCTCCCCTCTGATATAGTTTTCTGATGGGGCATGGAAAGGGGAGTGTCTTCCTCCCACATTCATTCTCCTTAAAGTTTTTTTCTATCTCAAGATAGATTAGCTGTAAAAGATTGATAGGGAATCTACCACTTAGAGTAGCACATGCATAGGCAGTGAAGATAGTGATTTTTCTTGGCCTCACCGTTGGATTAAGGTGAAAGGCCACAATCTTGTAGTAGATTGTCTCTACCAATGTGAGTGCACTAATCTTCTTATGCTTAATGCATAACACTCCTGTATCCATTCTCTCATGATGATGGGATCTAATTATATTAGAATTTCAATGAGATTCACCTCAATATTCAACAACCCAAGTGCCTCTAAAATGGCTTACACAAAGTAGGACATTGAAATATCCTTGATCTTAACCATTGAACTAGCCTACCTATTATTCCAAAATAAGAACATCTCTTCCATGTATCACTCCCTACTGGAAGTGATGATGGGCCACATGGCAAAGGTCTTTAGTTGATCTTATACTTCTTAAGGTGCTTGCTCTAAGAAAGAGTCAAAATTCAACTCTTGGAGTACCACTTTCTGTCAAGGTCACCTCAAGTTTTACTTATGGAGCCGGTGCCTCATCCCAGTGGGATTACTCTATTGCTGCTACTTGTTTTGGAATCTAATAAATAGATTCCAATTCAATCTCCTCCCTAAGATGTCTTGTAGCATGGGTTGTTGCTTGTTCTTCTTGGGCCTATTCTTGGACCCTTCCCTTACATGGTCATTTATCTCATGATTATGATCATCCTCCTTCTGATGTGTGATTCCCCTTTGGTGCCATCTGTGGTTATAACACATGCAAGGATTAGTATATATAATGTGTAGCTTATAATGCTTTGATACATTGTCTCATTAGTTAGTTAGACTTAGGCTAAGGTTGGACCATGGTAGATTGGTTATTTTATTATTATTTTATTAATTTTTAAGTTCAAAGTATTACTAGAGCTAGTTGGAAGGGTTGAACTTTTGTAGTTTGATGTTTTCATGTTGGTTTCTTTATTAAACCTTTGTGGGAGTTAGAAACATTTAGAAAAATTTTCTATCAAAAAATTTAGGTTTTTGGCTCCCATGACTAAGAGCTTACCTATGGTAGCTATAAGGTTAAATAATAGAATGATTTGGACAAACAATTAGGAAGATATGAATTCTAGAAAGTTCTAGGCTTTGAAAACTGCAAAAACACCTTTGGCATTTGAAAGGAAATGTGAAAAATTTGAAGTGTGGGCATGTATATATATATTATTTTTGTGCTATGTTAATAGGGTCTTGTCTATGTAGAGGGTCCATTGATGAGTACCTATTTACGAAGGGTGTAAACAAAATTTATCAACTTGAATTTCTTAAAAAATACATAAAATTTTTTGATGAAAGTGGGATCCATGGAGTCCCAAAAATCCAAGAATTTGATGTAATCATAGAAGTTGGAGAATGCATTAATTGAAGAAATTACCTTAAGGAGCACATAATTGGATGCATCGGATGGGGCGCATGAAGGTTTGGATTGAGGAAATGTTTAAGGATGAGATACTTAACTAACCATCCCAAGAGATATGCAAGTGGGTCCTTCCCATAGAGGCACATGCCCTTTTTTCCTTTCCATAACCTCAACCTAAGAAGTCTATGGGCCCCATAAATGATAAATGGTTATGAACATTAAGGACCAAAACTCGAAAGAATCTACCTAAGAATTCACACACATCAAATCAAGACATCAAACAAGGACATGGATACTAGAAGTGATGTGAGTCATGGAGAGCATATATGGATGAAAGTGAAAGTAGAATGAAGTTCTTGATTAAGGTCACATGAAGTCCTTCATAAATTTTGTGGTTAAATGACCTAATAAATTCCAGCCTTAGTCCAAACCAAAACCAACCATGTTCAATGACTTTGCATCACCACTCTAAGATTGGTCCACCCCCTTGAGACATAAGTTTGCTCCCATAGATTAAACATCATTCCTTATAGATAAGAAAATAAAAGCAAGAAGTGAGAAATGACCTTAGTTAGAGGGAACTTTTAGTTATGGGTAACATGTCTTTCTAGTCCCATAACCAATGCTTGTAGTGCATTATTCTATTTAAGGGGTGTGCTTTGAATTCCCATCATCATCATTTTTTTTATTTTTTATTTTTTTTTATGTTTTTTTTTTATGGAAACCACACCATGTAAATAATTTTCGACTTCTTATTATTGGTCGACATGGAATAGTAAGAAATCCATGAAAACACTCATGCACCTAAGTAAGTAGAAGGGTATAAAGAGTATTAAGTCCCTTTGAAGTTACACCCTGTTGAAACCCTTGAATCCTTTCTAAGTTCAAAACCTACCAAGGTTACAAGTTTTTTAAAGTTTTACTTAATGAAAAGGGACCTTATACTTCCAAAACAAGGAAAACCATAGAGTTTGTGGATGGGTAGATGTTGTGGACTTGGAACTTGTTTCATAGAAAAGAAACCATGTCTTAGTTATTGGTACCAAAATTTAAAAATAGAAACTAGATATTAGCAATCAAAAATAATAAGTACAAACCACCATTAAAAAAAACTATAGCACCACTGTGTCCTATTGGCACAAAGCACTTTATTAACAGAAATTTAGAAAAGCACACCCAAAAGAAAGAAAATTATACAAGAAAGTGTAAAATATTTAAGAAAAATCAAACATATCAATGATGGTGTAAAACAAAAAATGCTATAAAATATGAAAAATCATAAAACAAAAAGGTGAAAAAAAATTATAAAACAAAAAATAGAAAAATTGAGGAGTGACATAAATGGTTAGCATGGATAGCCATCTCTCCCACAACTGAGTTGGAAAAAGGAGATCCATAAGATTGAGCGAGGTTGTTCATCTGATGAGGTATTCATTGCACTAGATTTCTTAAGCTCATGGAAAGGTTTTATTTTTTTAATATTGACCAACTTTTTCTTATTTGGGCTTTCAGGTTTGTAGATTATCATGGTCCCAGAAGGAAAGGTTTCATCAATTATATAAGGCCCCTTCCATAATGTTTGAAATTTAGTTTATTATGGAACATGTGTGGGGTTCTAGTAGAGGACCTTATCTCTAGGTTGAAATTTGACTTTCCTTGTTCTTAGGCCATGTCGTTGCTTACTGAATGCTTTGTGTACTTCATTTGAGGATAGGGCCACTAATCAATTTTCATCTAGCACATTAAGGTTGATTAATCATTCTCTTTGTGCTAGACTCATGTCAAGATCTAGTTCATAGGCTGTTGAAAGTGTGTGGAGCTCATATTGAATAAAAATTAGTGGTAGTTTCCCTGTACAGTAGCTCATAGGAAGAGTAGCCTATAGGGACTTTCCATATTGAGTGGTAGGCATAAAGGGCATCGTTGAGTTTTGTGCTCTAGTATCTCTTATATTTGCTAATAGTTCTCATTAAGATCTTTATAATTTTCATGTTAGTAACCTCTACTTGACCATTGACTTGGGGGTGGTAGGGTGTTGTTAATTTATGTTCAACCCCCAAGCATTGCATGAGCTTGCAAAATGTGGTACCTATAAAATGGGTTCCATTGTCAAAAATCAATGCATGTGGCATCCCAAACTTGTTTACAATGTGTTATTGAAAAAACTGAGCAACAGTAGATGATGTATAGTTGGAAATGACTACTACTTCTACCCATTTATTTTAGTAGTAAACGACAATGATAATATACATCTTTTCATTAGACATGGATGTGATGGAACCCATGAAGTCTATGCCCCATATGTTGAAGGGTTCCAGTGGTTGGATCCACTATTGAGGTTTCTCCATTGGCATGGTCATCCCACCATATCATTGATAGTGTTCATAAGATCAGATAATTTGGTAGGCACCCTTGAAGATTGTTGTCCAATAGTACCCTAACATCAAGACTTTTATGGTCATGTGTCTCCCTATATAGTGTCCTCCACAAGGGTGCTCATGATCATCTTAGAGAACACATAGTTGATTAGTATCAGGGACACACTAATGAATTAGGCCATCATTGCACACCTTGTAAAAGTGTCTATTGATTTCCATGAAGTGCTTGGCCTGATGAAGAAATTGTTGTTTCTTCTCATGGTCTAGATCTTGTGACATCTCCTAACTAAGAAGATAAGTGAGGATGTCATCATACCATTTTGGTTTTGTAGGCACTTGGTTACTAATTGCTCTAGCAAAGAGGAGTTCATTAGAAAATTGATCAAAGAGTGGGCTCTCCTTCTCTTTGTTATCCTATCTTGACCAAGAGAGGTGGTTGAAAATCACATTCATAGTCCCCTTTTGATCTTCCATTGTAAGATCAAATTCCTACAAGATCACCAACCACCATATGATATGGTGGTTTAATGTTGGCTTGTTCATCAGGAAGTGAATGGCACTATGATCAGTGTGTACAAACAATTTGTACCTAAGCACATAGTGCCTAAACTTTTCCAAAGCATACACCACTACCATTATTTCTTTATCTATTATTATGTAATTAAGCTATGTACCCACAATGCTCCAGCTTGGGCAGTGAATGTAATATGGATGTTTTTGATCGTCCAACTACATTAGCATGGCTTCCAAGGCATAATTTGATGCATCCATCATGATATGAAATAGTCTAAACTAGTATAGTGCTCATATAATTGGAGTTTCTATGAGTTTCTCCTTCAATTTTTAGAATGCATTTTTACATTTCTTTGTCCAAAAAAATGGAGCATCTTTCTTTGTTAGCTTGACTAATGATTTTGCAATCTTAGAAGAATTCTCTATGAATCGCTGGTAGTAACTAATGTGTCCAAGGAATGACTAGACATCTTTAACTATTTTCAATTGACAAGTTATTCCTTGGATGAGCCTTATCTTTTCAAGGCCTACATAGGTCCTTACTTGTGATATTTTGTGCCCCAAGAGTATGCCCTCTTGGAGCATTAGATGGCTCTTTTGCTAATTGAGTTGCAGGTTTGTCTCCACACATCTTTTCAATACTTGCTCAAGGCAGTCCAAGGTTTACTTAAATGAAGTGCCATAAGTGGAAAAGTCATCCATGAAGACTTCCACCCTACTACCAATTTGCAGGTAAAAGATGCTTAAGACCAAGCATTGAAATGTGACAAGAGAATTGCATAGACCAAAAGACATCTTCCAATATGTAAAAGTCCCCCAAGGACTTGTGAATGTAGTTTTTGCTTGATCCTTTGATGTAATTTGAATTTGGTTATAGCCACTATAACCATCCCAAAATTTATAATAGTAATGTCTAGAAATGGTGTCTAACACTTGATCAAAAAATGGCAATGGAAAATGCTCTTTGAATGTTTCAATGTTCAACATCTTGAAATCAATACAAACCCACCACTTCCTACCTTTCTTTGGCACAATTGCAAGTGGGCTGACCCATTCACTATCTACAATACGATAGATGAACCCTACCTTAAGGAGCTTTTCTATTTCCTCCTTGACAATTTGCTTTAATTTAGGGTTTAGCCACCATTGTGGATGCTAGCTTCATGGCCTAATTGGTATAGATACGATGTTGGCATATTCATGGATCAATCCTAGTGAGTCTAGGATATGACCAAGCAAATGATGTTGGCCATCTATTAACCACTTTTGATAGTTTCTCTTTTTGTTCAAGAGCAAGTTTAGCATTAATTATAACTAGCTTTTCATTTTTTAGAAAAGAATATTCCACATTGGCAATTAGAGCTTTTAATTCTAGGGGCTCTTAATTAAAATTTTTAGGGATTTCCAACTCTTCTAAAGAGGTATCATCATTTTCGTCATTAGAGAGCTAGTAATGAACTCGCTCCAATTCATCCATGCCTACAACATAGGCATATGTTAGGCTCTCAATTGATTCCATGCAAATTATGCTACTTTTAGAATTAGTTGTCAACCATTAGGTGCCCTCTTGTTTTGTGGCTACTACATACATGCACCTTTGAATATCTACCTCATTTGCACACTATTTGCATGCAAAAATGGATGCTCTTTTCATGGACCAGAGTTTCTACATGCAATTGCACCCTATATCACTATATGCAATGCATGGAACTCATTTCTTCTTGATCCTTCTAAATGCATTTTCCCTGGAAATTTCCAAGGCAAGATCTCTGATGCCCATTCTTGCATCAATAGTACTTAGCCATACCCTTCCCATAATGATTGGAAAATCCCTCTTGTAGTTCTCAACTTTGATCACTAGGAAATTGGTAGGATAAGATCACCCATAGACAATGATGATAATATCTTCTACTAGTCCCAATGGAATAGTAATATTGCTCTTCTTGAGAGGTAGCATGTTATAGGTGGTATAGATCTCATAGGAATTCAAATTAACATTGAAAGCTAAATCTAGAAGAGCTTTGCATGGTTCATTCTCAACAATTTGCAAATAGATAAGGGAGCTTCTAGGATTGGCTAATTTCCTAGAAAAATTGGTAGCCCTAATTTAGTTAGATATGACATGAGTTAACATAACAATGTGAATCTTGGAAGGCATTTGCTTTGAAGGGCTCTCAATTTGATGATTTCTAGAGGATGATAAAGGAGCAAGGTGACCAACCACATGAGTTTGTGATGGCTTAGGAGGACTATTGGATCAGAATTATGATCCTTTACAAGATGTAGGTTCTGAACTACTTAGTTGACTAACCAGTTATGGATTAACAATCCTTGTAGCATTACACTATTGCGGTTGAGCTAGAAGCTCACCCTACATGGATGGACTAGGTGGTAGCTATGTTGAGGGTGGATAAATAGGTGCAAGCACATGAGGAGGGTATGGATGAAATATGGGATTCCCCATAGGGCTTGGAGAATGAGTTTGTGATATTTCGGAGGGTGGTAGTGATGCTGGAAAGGAGAAATGTGATTGGAAGAGTCACATGGAGATAGGGATTGTTGAACATAGTACCCATATAGATCTAGCTACTTGTAAGGGTACTATTGCCATGGTGGTGGCATCCCCCATGACTGTGGTTGCTACCACTACTGATACTACTCATATGGCTATGGTGGAGTTCCACTTGGATAATAAGGTTGTTGCTGGTGAAACTAATTGGGATGAACTTAAGGATAAGGTAATCTTATGGGTGTTTTCCTTTTTGATATTCTTGGATTCAGAGCATACACCCCATATTCCTGTAAGTGTAACACAACAGGACAACATCCCTTAGGATGTTCATAGTGATAGATGTCACACCCATCGTCATCATCTAATTTAATCTACACAACTTTTACTACTATAGCAACTTTGCCCTTACCACTTTGGTAGGCACGTTTAGCTTCTATCTTCCTCCTGTGATCACAATCACTACTCTACTCTCTTGATTCTTTTGTGATTTTTAGAGCAATTTGAAATTTTTCATCCAATGAATTTCACATTTTATCTACCTTGGCTAAAGGTTTAGACAAATTTATGAATTAGCAAGGTCTTTCGTTGCATCACCTCATGAAGAGATGACTCCTGCTCACTATCACAAAAGTTGACCTCCTTCTTTTTGATGGAAGGGTTCCTATTATATTATTCTACACTTCCACATTTCCTTAACTCTTCTTCTTCTTTTGCTACTTGCTCAATCAACCTTTATATCTAATGGGCTCTTAATTTTGACAGTCTTCCTTGGGCATAGACCCCAAGGATCCTCTGTGTTTTTAGGCGAAGCCCATTTATGATGTGACGAAGTTGTTTTCTCTGAGAGTAACCATGGCTAGGGCATCAGTGTACTAATGAATAGGATTCATTCATGTCAACATCCAAGGGTTCATGTGTTCTTTATTTCAATCATTCAATTTACCTTTGTAGGTTTGACACTCTAGAGTACGTTTAATACTTATCATTAAATATTTCGAGCATTGTACTCCATCGATGGATTAACTATGGTACCAGCTTTCTACTTTCTTGATGAGTGTTCTGGGGAATAGCTTGAGCTTTTGCCAATCATTTTCAATATTTTGTAAGGCACATGCATCATGCAAATGCTTGTAGATGAGTTTGAGGATCTAAGTTATATCCCCCTCAAATCTAGGGATATTGCTTATGTCTAGTTGCTTAATTCGACAATCTTTCACATGCTTGGTAGGAATTATGACAACCTCTATGATGTTGAGCATATTTTGAGTGCCTAGTAGAGGTTCATCATCATGATCTTGATGATGCCTGTGATGTCCTCTACCATCCCTTCATTCATGGTGGTCTCTGCAATTATCATTATTTTCCCACCACCTATGATTCTTTTCATATTCAAAGGAGGAAGCTAATCTAGATGAAGAGGGTGAAGAGGGAGGAGGACTACCACTACCATGGTGTCTATCACTTCCTCTTTATTTTTCATGACCATGATCTTTAGAGTAATCTTCATTATGCTTATCTGAGTTATTGCTTCAACTCCCTTTCTTAGAGATCCCAACACCATGGGACTCATTATTACTAGAACCTAGATTGTTGACCACTGATTTAGGATTTGGGTTTAGTTTTCCTTTACCAAAGTCATGAGGTGAAGAGTTAACATGTTGAGAATCATTAAAAAGAGGGTCCTCATTATCCTATTAATTTAGTAGGAATAGGGGATTAGTGAACCATTTCCCCTTCATGGCTTTGCGGTGCTTTTCCTATTGCTGATCTCATTTGCATTGTGTCTTAGTGGGATGGTAGTCTCAAAAGTCATGATCTTTCATAACATACTCATGAAGCTTCTCGATGCCCAACCTTGTAAGAGTTTGGAGCAGCATCTTGGGAATAGATCGGTTGGGTGGAAATACGACATTCCCTTCCATGTCTCACCACCACATTTGTTCATCCTGATGGAGGCCATAAGTGAAATTGGGTACAAACTCATCAGGATGAGTGAACACCACTTTGCATTCTTGTGGTACTGTTGACTTAGAATCATCTCACCTATGAGAAGAAGAAGAAATTTTTGTTAGAAATAGTTTCTTAGTGTGCTTGTAGTAAAGTTTTGATTAATTTTTATGATTTAAATTTTTCAAGTTTGTTTCAATGATGTTGAGTAATTTTCACTAATCTTGGATTGATCATGCATGGTATTGGCTAAGAATCCTTAGCAATGATGTCAATGATAAGCAACGAGGTATCCCTACACCCAACCATACAAATCACTAAGGCATTCATGCATGATCTAGTTGAATTCCATGGATTCCTAGTGTTCTCGTACACAGGATTTAATCTAGAAGGTGAACCTAATTGTGGAACAATTGTTGTCTTCCCAACTACATTTGTGAGGCTCAGTTGTATGGTTAAGTATAATTGAGGCACATGATTTTTATCATTTTTATATTTTGATCACCTAAGGTTGGTAATAGATTGAGAATAAATTAATTAAATAATGCAACTAATTTAATTGCTAATTACTAACTAATTATCTTAACATAAGCATTTGGTCCCACTTTTCATACCCTGAACATGTATAACACTATTGGATGACCAAGTGTTAAGCACTATTGGGATTACCAAGTGTTACATATATGCTTGAAGTGGTTGTATTTATGTATGCTACTCTATTTAGCTTAATTAATTAATTACTTAAAGTCTTAATCATTCTATCTTAATTAATTACTTAATTAATGAAAACAATAAATGCATAAATAAATCATTGAGCTAGTCCAAGTGCTGTAAGGTTTATCAAAAAACTTGCCTTTATTGTTGCACACACTATGGTGCTTAGGTACAATAGTGCTCGAATAAAGATCCGTACACTTCTTGACTCTTGTTGTGAGAACTTAGAAAATTATTCTATCTATTATGGAAACAAACTGCAAGAATTCCATTAGCAACTGAAAATCTCTTATGGAAACAAACTACAAGAATTCCACTAGCAACTTAAAATCTAACTCCTTCTTAACATGACTAGGTGTTGTATATATAGACCTACTAGGATGCCATGTCAACAAGTACACATCAATGTGGGAAACCCTATGTTGATGAGATCTTGTTGATGGGGTTATGTCAACAACATTCCATCAATGTAGCCAATCAAAGACACTTCATCAAAATTAATATTCTATATTATAATAGTGTAAGTATGACTACTTCAAGCATATTATGCTAATGCATGATAATCCTTATAGGGGATACTTGGTATGCTCGACAATGACCACTTGGTAATCCAATAGTGTTAGTATAAGTTCAAGATGTGTATACTTCATGCTTGGGATAGATTAGATAGAACTTAGTTTCATAGTTCGTGAGAAATTGATATTTTAATCACTTTGTCATGTTAATGCTTTGCTGATAAAAATAATTAAAAAAATATAAATATCTCATAACTCAGTCTCACTTAACAATACTCGTTGAGCTAGCACAAGTGATGATTGGGAAGACAATGACCAACAATGTCATCTTTAACTATCTAGGATAATAACCACTCATATAAGGTCCATGGAATTTAATTGAATTGCACAGACATGCTCGTGATTTGTATAGTTGAGGGTAAAGAACACTCACTGCTCATCGTACCTTAAGATAAGTTATAAGATATAGCTTAAGTTATTACCAATGAATGGTAGTTTTGGTTATTTCTACTATAAGGTACCACATCATGGGGATGTAGGTTGTAAATATTATTTCATATTTAAAATTCTATTACAAGATCCTTTTCATGTGCAATAATCTCTTATGATCCTTTATTTTGAAGACCTTTAAGTTTTATTTTACTAGATTGTTGATTATAATGATGAATAATGATATTTAATGAAGGAATGGAGATGCTCTAAAATAAAATATAGGTGTTTTGTAAATACTAGCAAGGCTAAGTAAGAACACTTTTAACTTTTATGATGTCTAATGTATAAGGTCTTTCTATTGTTGGCTATTTTTAGTGATGAAAATTATTTTTCCTCAATGTCCTCATTTTTACTTTGTATTTTTTATAAATTTTTTTGAGTGTTTAGTTGCACATCATGCTTAGAAATAAACATTTAAAATTTTCAATGACTTTTAACCAAGTATCACTAATATTATTCTTAGTCTTCAACTTGTTTTATCTACTTCCTTTCTTTGTATTTAGAAGTATCTTTGGCCACTTATTCTCTATTCTATTTGAAAGCTTCATTGTAAAATTATTTTCTAAGCATAGCTATGATCTCTTTTTAAAAGTTAAATATTAACTTCTCAAAGATATTTCTTTTTAGTTGTAGCTTCAAGTGAAGGTTGAGAAATTAATTCATTTCTTCAAGTATTAATTCTTTTTTGTTGTGTAAGCTCTAAAACCCTTAAGGCACTATTGATTATTGTAATTTTTTTATTTATAGAGAGTTTTTTTTCTTTCCCTTTGCAAGAATCCTATGAGAGCACTTTTGAATGAAGGCAAGGCCTTACCCTTTTCCTACTTTAGAGATGGGCTTTTTCAATATTGGTTGTAAAAATGAAAACATGAAAAGATATTCCCAAAACTATTAAACTCTCTTTTCAATGTTGATGATCTAAGTACTTTGAATTTTTTAGTTATTATTTCTAAATAGCTAAGATTTTTCCTTAAACTCTTTATTTTATTTTGATTATTTGATATACTCAAAATTTTTTAATTATTTTAAACCTTTGACTTTTTGGGTACACTCACTCTTTCATGTTTATGTTAATGATGTGATGTAAGTTAAAATTTTTTTTAATTATTATTATTACTCTAGGTTGAACACCTCTAAAAAAGAATAAAATATAAAGTAGTTAACAAACATAAATATAAATTCCATATCTAGATGGGTTGCTTGTGTGCTTATTACTATGAGAACGGTAGTACAAAGGATTTGAAGTCACTAATTACCTTGCAAAGGTCATGACAACATTCAATTTGTTAGTAGCTAGGCAACATTGAATAACAAAAGGACCAAATGGTTAAATACATTCATTAGTAGTAGGAATAGCTTGTCAAGGTGAACTAGGATATGAGGAGGTTGACTACAAAAATGAGAAATCTCCTAATGAAGGAGGTTTGTGTCCTTCACTAGAAGCTGGAAGAATGAAGCCTTTAAATATGAAAGAGTGAAAAATCACTACAAGGACTAGGTCAGGATGCTCAAGGAGATTAATTTAAAAAATCAAATTAGTGAAGGCTATGGTGAATGATGCCCCTTAGCAACTTCAATAAAGATATGATGTATGTTAGCCTATCTTTGATGGCTTTAATGTCGATAATCAAGCCAAAATCTACCTAAAGGAGTTACAAATTGAAAAGATGATAGAGTACATGGAGTTAGCCAACCTCCAATATGAAAACCTAGTAATGCTAATAGTGGAAAGGTCAAGATTTGAACTAGAGAAGTAGGTGACTAGCTTCTACCTTGTCTATGATGTAGAGTTCAAGCTCCACAAAAGAGATAAAATAGAAGTTGAAAGTAACCAACATAGGGCTTGAAGTTCTCAAGGGCAAATTCATAGATCCATGATCAATTCCTAAAAACCTAGCCATGATAATGAATGAGTACTAGGTATTATGAAACCTTATCTATATGTTCAACATCGAACATAAAAAGTTTATAGCTTGGTTCATCAATATGAAAGAAATGTTCCTGAGCATGTCCTACCTATGTGATGTACTTGATGTAGCTAGTCTAGGAAAAGTTGCCTAGATTATTTATGATCCACAAAGTAAGGAGAAGAAAATGAAGGCACTCTTGAATGCCTTGAAATTCTCAAAAGTAGCAGTATGGTGGCCTAGACCACTAGTAGGACAAGAATGTGATGAAGGATCCTCTGTGCCATAGGAGCCTTCACCTTTAGAAATAGTGTGAAGATCTCATCCTACGCCATTCCATATAGCCAGTGCCTACTAATTTTGCTAACTTGTTCATATTTTTTTGTGTATTATACAACTTTTGTAATCATGTGAATATTTTATAACATGGCACTTAGAGTTTGTCTATCAATTCCATTCTCCCCAAATTTTGTAAACAACATGGTTCCATTTTTGTTCACTCAAGAACAAGATTTTAGTAAGTTGTGGGAATATGATGAAGTCTAAGTTGGTCAACTACAGTGATGCATGCATGTCGATGCATCCCTATTGATGCATCCCTAGATGCATTAGTGCATATGCATGGACACTAATTCTCTATAAGCCTATATAAATATGCATGTCATCATATTTATAGTACCTTTGGTCATTTCGATAGTGAAGTTCTTGTAGTTTGTTTCCATAGGACTTAGCCAAATTACCTTTTGAGTACCCACAACATGAATTGCATTGATTGGATGGATTTTATTTGAATGCATGTTGTACCTAGATACTTCTACATTATGACAATAAAATTGATATTAATTCCTTCCATTGTAGCGCTTGTTCTAATACTTAATTTATTTTTGAGAACTTTACTTTAAATGCATTTTACTCTTTTGTACTTAGGAAATTAATATTTTATTTCATAATGGCATAAGTATGACTACTTCATGCATCTTATACTAATGCATGGTAATCCTTGTAATGCATACTTGGTATGTCGTACAGTGATCACTTGTGATAAGGAGCAAGTAGTCCCTATACCCAACCATACAAAACACCAGTGTTCACTAAATGATCTAGTCAAATTTTGTAGACTTTAGCTCCCTACGTACACATTATCTAAGTAGTGAACTTAAAAATGTGATCGTTGTCTTTCCAGTTCCACTTGTGGAGATATAATGACATGGTTAAGTGTAATTGAGGCACATGATTTGTATAATTTTTAGATTTTTTATCTATTTATCCTAAGTGTGAAAATAAAGTGATTAAATGCTAATCAATTTAGTAACTATCCAATGTCTTAAGCTAATCCTAACATAATCATCTAGTCCCACTTGCCATACACATCGTGAACATGCCTCAATGCTACTAGGTTACCAAGTGTAAATGCTACTGGGGTTACCAAGCATTAACGTATGATCAAGGTGTTCATACTTATGAGCATTAATTACTTGTGTTCAACAAATTAATTAATGTGCATGAATGTAAATTACATAATAGTAAATTAACATTATGCTAATTCCAAGTACTACAAGGTTTATCAGGAAGCTCATCTTTATTATTGTTTAGACCAAAGTGTCTAGGTACATTAGTGTTTGAATAAAGATCTGTACACTTCTCAACTCCTACTATGGGCACTTAGAAAATATTCTAATTGTCACAGGAACAAATTGCATGAGCTTCGCTATGCTACTACATGAATGATGCCATCAATGCGGTGGCTATGTGCATTTATTTAGGCAAGACTAAACACTTTGTCAATGCATATGTGTTGATGCATCTTTCCTTGCATTGATGGATATGCATCGACACAACTGCATCGGCATGCACACGTTGACATGGCCATGTTGATGCATGCCCATTGACACTACCCAACAATGATGATTCATCAACTTGGTAATCCAAGAGTGTTATTATAAGTTCAAGGTGGGCACAGAAAGTAGGAACAAATACTTCACGCTTGGGATAGATTAGCTGCACTTAGTTTCATGGTTGTGAGAAATCAATATTTTAATCACTTTATCATGTTAATGTTTGCTAATAAAAATCATAAGAAAATATAAATATCTCATACCTCAGTCTCACTTAATGATACTCGTTGAACTAGCACAAGTGATGATTGGGAAGACAATGATTAACAATGCCATATTTAACTATCGAGGATAATAACCACTCACATAAGGTCCATGGAATTCAACCAAATTGTGCATACATGCTTGTGATTTGTATAGTTGGGGGGTAAAGAACACTCATTGCTCATCATACCTTAAGATAAGTTATAAGAGCTAGCTTAAGTTATTACCAATGAATAGTAGTTTTGGTTATTTCTAGTATAAGGTACCACATTATGGGGATGTAGGTTGTAAATATTATTTTATATTTAAAATTATGTTACAACATGCTTTTCATGTGCAATAATCTCTTATGATTCTTTATTCTGAAGACTTTTAAGTTTTATTTTACTAGATTGTTGATTATAATGATGAATAATGATATTTAATGAAGGAATGGAGATGCTCTAAAATGAAATATAGGTGTTTTGTAAATACTAGCAAGGCTAAGTAAGAACACTTTTAACTTTTATGATGTCTAATGTATAAGGTCTTTCTATTGTTGGTTATTTTTAGTGTATGAAAATTATTTTTCCTTGATGTCCTCATTTTTACTTTGTATTTTTTATAATTTTTTTTGAGTGTTTAGTTGCACATCATGCTTAGAAATAAACATTTAAAATTTTCAATAACCGAGTATCACTAATATTTTCTTAGTCATCAACTTGTTTTGTCTATTTCATTTCTTTGTATTTAGAAGTATCATTGCCCACTTATTCTCTATTCTATTTGAAAGCTTCATTGTAAAATTATTTTCTAAGCATACCTATGATCTTGTTTTAAAAGTTAAATACTAACTTCTAAGAATTGTTTCTTTTTAGTTGTAGCTTCAAGTGAAGGTTGAAGAATTAATTCATTTCTTCAAGTATTAAGTCTTTTTTGTTGTGTAAGCTCTAAAACTCTTAAGGGCACTACTAATTATTGTATTTTTTGTTATTTATAGAGAGTTTTCTTTTCTTTCTCTTTGCAAGAATCTCGTAAAAGCACTTTTGAACAAAGGCAAGGTCTTACACTTTTCCTACTTTAGAGATGGGCTTTTTGGGTATTAGTTGTAAAAATGAAAACATGAAAAGATATTCATTATTACTCTAGGTTGAACACCCCTAAAAAGACAAAATAAAAAGTAGTTAACAAACATAAATATAAATTCCACAGCTGGATGGGTTGCTTGTGCTCTTATTACCGCAAGAAGGATTTGAAGTCGCCAATTCCCTCGCAAAGCTCGTGACAGCATTCAATTTGTTAAAAGCTTGCAAGGCAACACTTACGTGTCTCCTACAAATGCCCGTGATCACAATAAATGATTCCATGCACGCAGAAACATTAATGAAGGAGCACCAGGGGCAGCATTCTCCTCAACGGAAACGCGTGAAAGGCTTTAAGGCTGCTTGACATCTCGCCTTGATTAAATTAATTCATGGCATGCACACAGATACAACAGGTCGTTTCCATTCGCGGGCAGGGACAACGAACGAACTCGCTCACTTGGGTTGGGGACGGCGACAGACAAAGCAGGAGGCCTGAATCGCCTGTTGAAGCTCATGACCGTTACAGCAACACTGCTATTCTAAATTCCATGATATGTATGTCTGCTCCTGCTACTACTGTATTCCTGTTGTGCTTTATCCGGGTTTGCCTCATTGCAGCGCATATAACATAAAAATGGAAAGCTGGAAAAGGGTGTCAATGGCGGTGGTGATGATGGTGGTGATGGCGGAGGCGTTCACTGTCATAGTTCCAGATTCGCCGGAAGGACCACCTAAAGGCGGCCTTCTGGATGATTCCTCCTCCTCCTCCTCCTCTTCTTCCACCACTTCCAACTCCAACTCCGCCAACGCCACGTACACGTACACTGCGCCAGACGAACAGGCAGCCGTGTACCAAATAATGGCGGCCACCGGCAACACATGGGCATTGGACATAGCCGACGTCTGCCGGGGCCGCTGGCACGGGATCGAGTGTATGGCGGACGCGGACGCAGGCGAAGGCTCAGGGGGTGGCCTTCAGCTGCACGTGGTGGCGCTCTCGTTCGGGGCACTGTCGGACGACACGGCGTTTCCGCCGTGCTCGGAGGACGCGTTCATATCGCCGGCGATCGGGCGACTGCCGCACCTGCGGCGCCTCTTCTTCTATCGCTGTTGCTGGGCGTCGCCGCGTGCGGTGCCGGCAGGCGCGCTCGCGGCGCTGGCGCCGTCGCTGGAGTCGCTGGTGCTGCGGGAGAACGGCCACGTCGGGGCGGTGCCGGCGGAGCTAGCGCAGCTGACGCGCCTGCACACGCTGGACCTGCACGGAAACAACCTCGCGGGCGCCCTGCCGCCTCAGCTTTTCCTGCTGCCGCAGCTGCAGCTCCTGGATCTCAGCTGCAACCGCCTCGACGGTCCCCTGCTGCTGCCTCCTCAGTCTCAGTCTCAGTCTCAGTCTTACCTGCTGCCTCGGATTCGGGTGCTGGATCTGCACCAGAACCGGCTACGGGGAGCGCTGCCGGCGGGGCTCGGACTGGTGGCGTCGTCACTGGTGAAGCTGGATTTGAGCCGGAATCGGCTCGGGGGCACCGTCCCGGACACGTTTGGGCAGCTGCTGGGCTTGGTGCTGCTGGACCTGGGCTACAACTCTCTGGGCGGACCATTGCCCGAGGCGCTGGGGCAGCTGGAGCAGTTGCAGGCGCTGATCGTGCAGGGCAACGCCTTCGGCGGCACGGCGCTGCCCCGGTCCCTGGGCAGGCTCCGCCGTCTGACGACGCTGGTGGCCTCGGAAGCGGGGCTGGGCGGAGGAGTCCCGGAGTCGGTGGCTCAAATGGTGGCTCTGCGCGTGCTGTGCCTGGACGGCAACCGGCTGAACGGTTCCGTTCCCGCGGCTCTGGCGCATCTGCCTCACCTCACCAAGCTGAAGCTGAACAACAACATGCTGTCGGGGCCGCTGCCCTTTGGGCGGCAGTTGATGTGGAAGCTTGGCAGGCGCCTCCATGTTTCTAATAACACCGCCCTCTGCTACAACGGCAGCGGCAGCAGCAACCACAGCGATGAAGACGATGTAGACGCGGACTGGTTTTTTGATTTGGGCATCCGTCGCTGCCACCGCTTTGCCCGGACTACCGCCCACGTGTCGGCGACCGCAGGGGCACCGTTGCAATTGAAATTGGGGGACATTTCTCAGAGCTCGGATGCGCAGTCACTGGCCACATGGATCGGCAGCAGCTCAAGGAGGCGGAGGTGGAGGTGGTGGCCGCGGCGGATTTTTGGCACGGCTGCCGTTGCTATCGTTGTTGCCGCAGTGTTATGCTCCCACGTGGTTTGAGCTTAGCCACCTCAAGTCGTCACGTAGTGCAAACGTACGTCATCTGTCTACCAGAATGACCGCATGCATCATCGGTAGTCGCGTTCGTGGTCGCTACTTGACGTCGTCTGTACAGGAAATCAGGAATAAACGTTTGCTTCAGTAAAGGAAATCGATGTCCGACGGTAGGGCTGGGTCTAGATCCCAATGTTGCATGAAAATACACAATGGAAAAGGCAAATAACCGCTGCCTATGGTTTACAAAAAAACTAAGGACACCTTTTGGAACTTCCAAAACTGTATATCCATCTATCATGCCTGTAATTCACTAATTTGTTTGTTCCTAAAATCTTAATTTTTATGCTCTTAGAAATCTGAAATTAAGAAAACGTCCTTGTTGCAAACTTTCAAAGTCCATCGTTGCGTCAAACTATCAAGTTCAAAACTATCAAGCTAAGCGTTCCGACGTCAAGAACCTCTTTGTTAAATTTGCAAAAGAAGAGCAGAGGAACACGGAAAAAGAAAAGACAAAAGAGGAAGATAAAAGCTAATCCATCTATGAAATGCTTGAAAATTAAACATGTCCACAGACATAGAGGATTTTGTTTAAAAATGTTCGCTACAGCAAAATGAACTTAGTTGTAATTCATATTCAATTCGAAAATGTTCGCTCCAGCAAAATGGAAGACTTTGTTGTATTCGATAAAAGATGCTCCGACTTTGTTATAATTCCGGATTCAGTTCGTAATTTCAGATTTGATAAAAACTGTATGCTCCGACGTCTAGATTCGATAAAAAATGTCTGCTCGTAATTCCGAAAGTTGAAAAATAACAGCAAAATTTAAGATAGAACCTCAAACCTGTTAACACCAAATATCTTATTTTACCAAAAAAAAGTTTGTGAAAGGATGTTTTTCCCGTACAAACGTTTACATCGTATTTTTTGTGCTGGACAATGCTGCTGGGCAACGCGCAGTAGCGGATGAGGAGCTTCTTCTGGGCAAGATGAAGATTTGAACAGATAAAAAGACGCGATTTAAACCCAGGCGAACCGGTTAGAGTCGTAAGACACATCTGTATTTCCCCACGAGGATACCTACGGTTACCGCACGCACCCTGTGTGGCTTATCTTCACACATTTTCATGCGGATGCTGCTTCGAAGAAACTGCCCATCAGCTACTGTTCGCTGCCATATTATTTCAGAAACACATATAAAAAATATAAATGTAAATGGTTGTATTTAACAAATTGTTATGCAAAATTTATTGGCATAATGGCAAGATAAGTTGTTTGATTTTAACAGATTCCAGGTTCAATTATAAAATTTATTTTTCTAGTTACATTACAGACATTTTTTTTTCCGGATAAGAAATTTTGGAGTTTGGACATTTGTTCATATGAATAATTTAATTTTCTGGCTAACATAACAGACATTTTTTCCAGATAAGAAATTTTGGAGCTGGATATTTTTCATCCAAATACTACCCAAGAATGTTAACGCTACAGAGCGTTAGAAGTGTTGCAGATCATTAATACCTTGTTTGGCCATATAAAGCATCTCGGACATTTTTCATGGGCTTGCCTTATGGGTAACAAGAAGGGGGTATTGATGCCGTGATTTGCAGCACCCCATTTTCCGTGAATGCCATATCTGAAGAATGTCGGTCTACGGTTTTGATGCCGTGGCAGCCTTGTCAGCGTCGGCAATTTACCTAGAAAAAAAAGCCTTTACCATTTTTGCTGTTTAGGAAAACCCTCTTTCCATCAAGTCATTGCAACGGATATTAGATTATTAATTAAGGCTTGCATTCGGGCATGGAGAAATCAAGCATATTTGCAGATGAATGTGCACTAACTGTGAAGAGACTTACCAGACGACACGTAGGCGCATAGAGCACCCACATCGGTTGCTTGCAAGATTACATCAGGAAGTTGCTCCCCCTTCTTTTTCAGATTGAACTGCCCGATTCTTGACCATTAGAATTTCGAATCATCACTGCCATATGAAATATCTTGTTATTAGCGTTGCACATCAAAGCTTAGAGTAAGTTGATTTTCATCTGTCACTGATGTCGCTGCATCATGCACTTACTGAATTAACAAAATGTTACGGTGTTTCATTCCTGCGGTTAGTTAATTAACAAAATATGACAGTTTTGGATTCTTACATATCCAGAACTGGGAGGAAATTGGTTTTCTTTTTAATCCAGCAAGAACTTGGGTTCCCTCAATTTTATAATTTCATTCCTTCTGGAAAATTCAAAACATCTAGCGGAAGTTTGGTATTTATGTCTTCTACGGAATTTTTGATTGAGAAGAAGAGCATTACTCATAACTTTTGTACCAATATTTTTAAAAATGGAAATCTATCAAATCTATCTCGGCAATAAAATGAGATCAATATTGATGCACAGTATATATTTCTTGGGCAATTTTTCTGGGTGGTTATTCTTCAGCATGCGATCCACAACCATGCTGGGAAAAAGAGGGCACAACACCGCGAACTGGCTTGTGTAGTATTTTCCAACTTGTGTGTTAAAAGTAGGATATAAACTAAGTAGACAGCGGAGCTAAAATGTAAAATAATAGCGCAAAATAATAGCACACAATAACACAAAGATTTATGTAGTTCACCAAGGTCCAAACTCAAGATAAATATTCTTGTACTAATAAATAGTAAGAATAAAAATGTCTCTCTAGTTAATTACTAGAGGTATACAAAATAGACACACCGTGTCAAGAAAAAATGTTCTTGGAATAACAAGGAGAAATCTCACAACACTTTAGAAAAAATTCCTAGAAACTCAAGTTCACAAGGCTCATTTGTGTGTGTCTCTCTTTGGCCTTCGTTTCTCACTTTGGCCATTGGTGTCTCTTCTACCTCTACATCCATTTGCCATTTCCCTTGGATTTATAGCCAAAGGAAATGCCCTGTGCTATCTAACTTAGGCAGCCTTTGTTGAATGCTGGCTAACTTAGTAGCCAACCTAGATAGCTAATTTTGGTTGCCTAACTTAGTAGCCAACATGGGCAGCTAATTTAGGTTGGCTTAGCAGGCAGCCTTTCTTCCCCTCCTTTTATTTATTTATATTAATGTGACATGGGCTTCATGTTGGAGGGATCTACACACATCAATCTCCCCTTCCCGACTACATGAAAGGCTTAGACATTCTAGCAATTTTTCATCAAATCTCCATTTTGTTCTCGGATATGGTTTTTGTCATCATATTCAAACCATTTTCACTTGTGTGAATCTTCTCCATTTCCAATTTCTTAGAATTAAATACATCTCATATCCAGTGATACCTCATGTCAATATGCTTTGACCTTAAATGAAAAAAATCATTTTTACTGAGATGTATATCGCTTTGAGTATCACAATACAAGATATACCTATCTTGTTTATGAAACACCACCAAATTTGGGCTGTCATGTCTTGACTGCAAATTGTCTAAGTGTCAACATGAGGCAAATTTTTTCTAAGTGTTGAGACTATGCTTTCACTACTAAGACTATGCTTTGGAGCATAGTTAGTGTAGTCAGTAGACAAATGACCAGTTTTGCAAATTTTCCTAAGTGTTAGGCCAAAAACTTTCAAGCTTGCATGGGATAGAAGAAACAATTTGGAAAATTTTCTAACTACTGTGACTACGCTTCCTACTACACTCCAAAGCATAGTTTGCCTAAAGACATTAGTTTTACAAATTTTCCTAAGTGTCAAACCAAAAGCTGTCAAGCATGCTTGGCATGGAAAAAATAATTTAGCAAAATCTCTAACTACTGTGACTATGCTGTAGAGCATAGTTAGCCCTGGAACACAAGTTTTACAAAATGTCTAACTGTTGAGACTATGCTCTAGATCATAGTCAGCATAGTCATGCAAAATTGCCTCTAGAAGCCTCCAGAGTGCGACATTGGCATCCACATCAGCTCCACGACACCATTGACAAGCAAGATCAGCAATTTGTATTTTTTTTGCATCCCCATTTGCCCCAAAATTGTATCTATGCTCAACACCACTTGAGACAATGGATAGCATAGTCCCAGAGCGTAGTCTCCAAACTTACACTATTTTTCATTGTTTTTAGGTACATTGTGATATGTTCAGCACTAGCCCATGTAGTTTTGGCAGTGTAGTCACAGTTTGGCAATCTCATAGGGTCCATTAGAGCACATCAGTAGAACACCATTTGCTTTAGTAGGAGCATAGTTGGGGTTAGCATAGCCCCAACTTTCTCTCTACCATGTGGCACCCGATCCACAATTCATAGTAATTCTAACCCTATAAATACCCTAGTGCTCTACGTTTTAGGGGTTGGCAATTCTTGCATTTGACTAGCATTTTGGAATTTGGCAAATTTAGAGCACACTTAGCACTTTGGCAAACACTGGACTAGCACTTGGCACTGTTGCACACCACATGGGACATTTTAGCCCAATGTATCCCATGGGACACCACAACAATCAACCCAATAGGCACAAACTTCACGACAAATGTCAGTCTTCATAAATTAAACACCTTGAGACTGTGACTACGTTGTTGACTGTGCTTGTTTGTACATTGCGTACCTCCTCATCTCCCTTGTAGTTAACTATGCTCCCCCTGTTTGGGGTGGTGCCCCTTTCCCTCTCATTTTCTTCCCTTGCATTTTTAGCATTTTCTCTCACATTTTAGCATTTTACCTTCATTTTTTGCTATTTTCTACACATACTTGTGTGTTTGCACCTTCATCTTGCACTGGAAACTTTAACTATGCTTACCCACACTGACATCATGGACACTACAAATAGTATGCAAACCCCTAGCATATGTCCTAATATCGCACTTTGAAAGTCCTAGTTCGATCTACAAGATCATTTTGGGCATCATGTCTCCACCTCTAGTAGCCCCTGACATGAATGTCGGGTCAAATTGTGTGCACCGTGAACCTCTCATTGTACCATTCTAGCCTCTGACCTTTTTAGTTGCTACAATTTTCAAGTGCTAGAAGGACGGCAAGTGCCATTTCCTTCTGCAATCTTCATTGGTTGTTATCTTGCATGCTTTCTCCACCACTATTGCTAGATTTGGGTTAACAAAGGCTTAACACTCCTGTGGACCTATTGTGGCAGTAGTTGGATCTAAAGCCAGCATAGGAGTTGTCTACAAACTAGTTGATGTATTTTGGACCCCATCATCAGTTACCTTGGAACCCCACTTGGCAACCCCCAGAGCTTACATTTTACAGTTAGTCAACTTTTGAGTGCTCAGGAGAGCGTAGTTGGCTCTTAGCATAGTGAGCATAGTTTCAGAGTTAACCATTTTTCAATAGTTTTACACTTAGCCATTTTTTTGCAGACTTCACACTTAGTCATTTTTCTACGGTTCCCATACTTAGCCATTTTTTTTGCCACTTTCATACTTAGCCATTTTTTTCAACCAGTGATTTTTGCATTTCCTATTTGCATCATGAACCTTGAGCAACCTTTAACCTCCACTTTAAGTGTGGTTGTTGCCTACTCCATTCAGCAAGAGATCCAAATTGACCATCCTACTAGTTCTACTATGGTAGGATAAAGGTAATCACTTAAGTTGCCCAACTTATCTCTCAAGTACGTGATCCTGAACGAAGAGTAGTATAACTTCATTTGTGTGAAGTTCCAGGTAGGTTTATTTGTAGGCCGCTAAGAAATGAAGGCCAAATGAAATTATGAGCTCATACATTGGGACAGAAGGGAATACTTTCCCTTTACTATGGAATTCATCCATTCATCAAGCCTTATCAGTGGGTGCTCACCTAGCTCATCCGAGAAAATGAGCATGATGTAGGGACTGACTATGAGGAGCCCAAGCAGGAAGAGTAGGATAAGTTTGAGGCTTGTTCAGAGCATGAGGACTCATTTCACACCTCTTTCTAGCAGACAACCTCCACTTTTGTTCCTCCACACTCTTTCCCACCTATCTTCCTAGAGACAATTATAAACCCGATGTCACCTCATAGGTCCATGCCTATGGTGGCAACCCATCACATGCACCATGCACATCAGGATGTAGTACATCCTATTAGCCTACCCTTTGTCATACCATTGTAGCCTACTTAGACCTCCCTACTGGTAATTTTCATGCCAACATGACCCTACGTGCACACTATGCACATTCCTCTACCGCAAGTGACTAAGGTGTCATATGTCCCACTTGTTGTGTTGGTCCCCTTCACAACGACCCAACCCACAAATAGGTGGTGGGGCCTAGCCACTATGTCCATGGCACAACCCATGTAACAAGCATTGCACATGGTCTCATAATGTGTAGCTGGGTCATGGGCCATCCAAACAACGTAGTGGGTAGCACAACTAATGCAGCCTACTCCAACCTCCCCGAGCTTGGATCAAGTGTTCTAGCTCATTCAAACTCTCACCAAAGAGGTCAAGTAGCTCAAGGTCAACTCTTCTAAAATGGTACAAGTGATGGATTTTTACCAAGATGACTCGATCAATCCTGTGGTTCCACCACTAACATTGCCTACTAGGGTCCCACTCCCCCAATTCATCAAATATAATGGTGAAGGGGATCCTAATGCTCACTTGGTGACCTTCCAGTCTAAATGCCTTATACTTTAGGCATGGCCACACACCATTATCTGTCTGTTCACCATGTCCTTGATCAGAAAGATATTGGATTGGTACCATGCGCTTCCTAGGGCCTCCATTTTCTCTTTAGAGGATTTGCTTAGCTAATTTGTCACATGATTCAAGTATAACTTGAAGCCTGAGGTGACCCTAGACCAACTAATGTAGATTAAGCAGGGCCACTTATAGCCTGTGCAAAAGTTTATATAACACTGGAGTGCATCGCTCAACAAAATTCCTGAGCCCATTATTGAAACAAACATATTGGTAATCTTCAAAGTTGTAGTGAACAACTTTATTAATTCAAAGCTATACTATTTAGCCCCACAATCCTTAAGCCAAGCATTTGCTCAAACCAAGAGCATTTAGGATGTGACAAAGGCTAGTAAAGCCCTGACCTACATGGCCTACAAGAACCTGCATGCCAAAAAGGATAAGGACAAGGGCAAAAAAGCAACCACAATTGTGGCAACGGTGGCCAATTAGGCCAAGCGAAACAACACCAAACCAATAGCCAAGCCACCCAAGGTCCCGACCAACAACAAGGCTTTAGGCTCTAACACTATGACTAGCAACCAATCTGCATCGTCAATGGCTATGACACTAGCTACCCTAAGGCTAAACTTTGAGTGTAAGGATTCCTCAAAGTACACATTGTTACCCATCAAGCCATCAAAACTCCTCAATCAACTACTTGAGGCTGGAAGAATCCAGTACCAGTAGATGTTTGAGGAGGCTAGCAAGAGGCATGACCGATATTGCAAGCTTCTTAAGAATCCCTTAGTTGTAGTACTAAATGAGCCTCTAGTCCCTAAACATTTTAGGCTAGATAGGTTTTGCCACTATCATTAATTACCTAGACACAAAAAAGACTTTTGCATGGCCCTATAGGATGATATATAACACATGATTGATAGGGGCAAGATGGTCCTTGATGCAACCAACCCAGTTTGCCCCCAAAACCAATCAATGAGGGTCTACAAAGATCCTCTTATGCAAGTGGTGCAGGGTACACCATCAATGTTATCAACGTTGATGATAACTCAGAATCGGTGTAGGAGCCATTCATCATTCATCTACCCTTTGGCAACATTGGGGTCTCCTCGACGTCCACTAGTTCGAGGATCCCTTTTATTATCAAAGCACCACCTTAGGCACCTATAACATCCTTTGTGATTAGGATCCTGCAACATGTTGCAGCAACAATAGCCTAGTCATCTTCATTGTTAGGGTATTGCAATGTGTGGACTCCTCATCTGCTTGAAGTCTGATGGTGGGCCACGCATCTATCCCCACTCACCCAAGGGATCATCCTGCAAGCAACACTAATAAGAAATTGAGATGGCAACTCAGGAGGCCTAATGAACACCTCATTGAAAAAATGATTAGGCAGCACTAGGAGCAAAGGGAGCTAGGCCCACTAAAGCCCGTCCCCTTATCCTTTGTCCCCATGGCCAAATCGACTAAGAAGGCCATCACAAGCAACCAACAACCAAGCACTAAGGCTAAAAAACCAAGCAAGGCAAGCAAAGCCCAAATCTCCTCCATGAGAGATTTGTCTCTTGGGCCACATTGAGGAGATGAATGCCAACAAAAGAGCAGATAGTGGCAAAGACTTTCTAGACACATTAGCCCAAGTGAAATAGGCTCTAAAACAAAAAAATACTACATTGAACTTGTACAATTTGATCATGACCACCTCTGCCCACTACGAAGCATTAGATTGCATGTTGACCTCCATTCCTATTATAGAGGACATTCCAATGCATGAACAATCCATCCATGCTATGATGCTTTCCCCTACACCACAAGAATTGAGCTTAATGCCCCTGGTGTTCCATGATGAGGCAATCAAGGTTGACCCTGAGAAGGGTTAGGTCATTACTATGCCAATGTTTATCACCATTTGTGTAGGGTAATGTAGAATCTGCAAGGTGCATGTTGATGATGGGACATCAATGAACGTCATCCCATATACCATCGTTGACAAGATAGATCTTGCTAACCAAATTAAACCCACAAAGAGAATGTGCTTGGAGTCCTTCAATGGATTACACATTGTCATATGGGGAATGATCATGATAGCCTTCATGGGAAGGGAATAATTCCCTACCATGATAGAGTTCATCGTAATCAAGGAGATGCTAGGTCTTAGGTAGGTCCTGACTAGCCTAATTGTAGGCTATCTCCTTCCCAATCCATCAAAAAATATAGCTTGTATATGAAGGTGGTGAGATTATCATTTATGGTGACAATGCAACCCCTTTGGCCATCAAAAAAATTAACATAGAGTAAGGGTT
Organism: Gnetum montanum; assembly: GCA_015680685.1. Taxonomy (NCBI): domain Eukaryota; kingdom Viridiplantae; phylum Streptophyta; class Gnetopsida; order Gnetales; family Gnetaceae; genus Gnetum; species Gnetum montanum. The sequence goes on along the minus strand of MNCI01001745.1, from coordinate 1,301,213 downwards.
AGAGGTGGAGTTCCCTAATGATGCATCTCCTATGAAGGACGAGGGTAAGACATGTGAGGCAAACCAACCTAAGGAGCCAAAGGGAGCCAAATACCTCCTAGAGGATGCTCTGTGGACAAAATTACCCTTTGACATAGCTGATGAAGGTCAATGTGAGTATTGCATAGTACCATCCACACCCTATGAACTTCCTAACCCACATTGGGTTAGGAAGCAACTACATGACTAAGGCATCCCCTTAGTCCAACATGTGCTAGGTGCCTATCTTGCCTTCACTTTTGCATATCTCACTTGCTTGCATTTTTTTTGCCCATTTATGTTTTTCTTGATTATTTGCATTTTGCATTATTTTCTTTATTACACATTTATTGCTTTTGTTGGTGCATTTTCACTTACTTTATGCCTTTACTTATTTAGCATACTCTTTAGATGTTAATAGTTTATATACATGGAAAACATTAAAATACATAAAAATCAAAAAAATTTAAACTACAAAAATATATGGCATGCTATGGCCTTAAACTAGCATCGTGCTACTTGAAAAGGCCTTAAACTATTGCATGGCCCACCAAGGCCTAAAACTAGCAATCTTCCTTGCATCGCATGGCCTAAAAAGGCATTAAACTAGTGCTATGGCTTTCCATGGCCTAAAACTGGCAACACTTTTCCTTTTCAACGCATGGTCCAAAATGGCCTTAAACTACCATTGGGGCTTGGAATGGCCAAAAACTACTAATAGCCTTAAACTAGCATTGGGTTCGTGATGGTCCAAAAACACTATCATAGCACAATCATAACCATCACATAAGTAATGGCTTAGCACATCAATCCATCGCAACATTAGCATAACAAACACATAGCAAATAATCACAAGAGCCATACACCTTGTATAGTAAAACATTCATTACATCTCACATCAATAATAGTACATAGCATGAGCATTTGTACCATGTAGCAAAACATACAAAAAAATGCAAAAATGCTCGATAATAGGGCTACATTAGGATATGCTCAATCAGTGAAACTAGATGGAGGTGAAGGTCCTCCTTCCTGCGCTACACCATTGGGGTCCACAACATCACTTGGTGCATGTCATCATAACAAAAACAAAACCACAAACCAATACCCAAATGTACAGTATGCAAACTAAGATGAAAAACACTAAAACAACTAAAAACTAACTTGAGAGGATCTTGCATCGATCATGTCTAGAGGCAATCTATCAAGAACCTCCTCTAGGTGTCAAAGGATTTTGGCCTTAGGTAACCACATCTAGTCCTCTTAGCAAAAGTCAATCCTTGCAAGGGTCTTGCCTTTGCCCATAGTGGTCCATGTAGGTGGCTCCATGGAAAATGAAGTAGATGAAGCCTCTACTAAGGGTGTAACAATCTACCTCTCTGAAGATCCACTCACCATGATATGACAAGTGAATAACTCGTAGGCTTGTCTCCTATTAGTTGCCTTAAGGAACATCTCAAGGTAATGATGTTTGATAGACTCTTCTTTGAGTTTCTAAAGATATGTGTCTTGCTCATGCTTGTAGTGGTGTTTGTGATCCTTTTGGATCTGCCCCCACCTATACACCTTTGCACTATAGTTTTTCTAGTTTTGGTTCTTTTGGGCAAGTAGATCCATCTATGGTCGCTGCTCAATAATCTCTTTGGTGGCCTCATTTTTGCCATGGATGGCCAACTAGTACATAGCATAATCTATCTCTACAGTATGCTAGGTACTGTCTCCCCATGATCAAGCCACAAGAAAGTCATATTAGGATTGAAGGTCCCCAATCTTTGTGTCTTGGCTCATCATCCTCTCTTAGAGCTCATGAACATGCTTCCATAGGTGTTCATTCAAGCGCATGTAGACCCATAATGCTTTCGCACCAAAAAGTGTGCATTTTCTCACTGCCTCATACACACGATGAGTCACCTACTCCACTTTAGGAGGGAACTTAGGGATGACATCCACTTTGGCCACCCTGCTCGAATCCCAGCAAAGCTTGAAACTTGTTGGCATGTAACGAGCAAATTAAATTTAGTCATAGAATAAGCATTACATTGATAAAGAAACATAAATAAAGCAACATCATGCACATACTGAGCTCTAGATCCACTTGCTGTAGGTAGTCAACCATGTCCTCTACGATGCCCTCCATGAAGGCAAACTTGTTAGGCATTTCTACCCACGGCTTCATGCAATAGGTAGACATGGATAGTTGACCACTAGTAGGCTCATCTAGGGCTATGACATAACAATTCAATCAGTATGCAACTAAATAGCCCAAAGATGCAAGAGTAAAAGAGCAACAATAGATGGTCTAAGGCACTCATCTAGCAGACCCTTAGGTGTAAGAGCTAGGGGGTCATCCAGCTACATGCTATCAAAAAGGTGGTCAAAATAACCCCTATCAGGGTGGAATAATCCATCCTCCTCTAGTTGTTGAAGGGTCTCTATGGCATCATGTAGCTCCTCCTCATGCACTTTTCCCTCCTTGACTTATGAAGGGGCCTCCTCTATTATTGCTTCTACTATTGCTCTGGCAACCCTCTCTCCTAATTTTGACAATTTATAAACATAACCTATTAGCACATATTAGTACATACTGTAGCAAAATAAAAATAAAAATATAAACATAAAAAAAATACAAAACGAATGCATCTAGAAATATGCATCTGCGGCATCTATGTGTAAGTTGGGAAGTTTGAGGTGAATCTTCTCTATGCTTACTTGTCCAATCTCAGGAGTAGCTTCTTTTGTGGAGCATGGCCTCTTAATCTTCACCTTAGATAATCCCATTAGCCTTGTGATATAGTGATTAGCCTTGTTCACATCCCTAGTGACAATTGAGGGACCCTTGCCTGCACTGTCACATGAATAGTGTGACCATCCCAAGAGACCTTTGTTTATTACTAAATATGACTCATTGATCCTTGCACACAAGTGGTCATGAACATGTGCTTAACCCAAGGATTTGATAGTTGCTCATGATCTTGCATGACCCATCACCCACTATCAAAAATCACCGAGAGCTCCATGAATTTTCATAGGTACCCTATGAAAAATGCAAAGTGTACATGAGACCTTACTTGGAGGTTGAAACATAGCCTGGTGATCTCTGCATGTAGGTTGATGATAATGTAGGAGGCCTAGTTGAACCTTGTGCCCTCCTATAGTATCTTCTTCATCACTTGCACTTGCTCCACCCTAAGGATATTTCCTTGAGAGAGCAACTTTCGGAAGGCATAGGTGCGAAAAAGAGGGTAGAGCTCCCAAACCTTAGATACAAGCATGTCTTTGATGGGGATGCCCTTGTGAGATTGAGTGCATCCCAAGTAGTTCTAAATATCTCCTTTATGGTCCACCTCCCTATTGGCCTTGTCAATGACCAATGGGCCATCAATAGGAAGGTCAAAGAGTTTAGCAAAGAAGGCCTTGTTGAGGTCTAGAACTACCTTCACACCATGCAAGTGGGTGATTAAGTGGTGGACATCACTACTGAAGGATGCTATGATTGTGACCATTTTAGCCATAAGAATTCTTAGGCTAAGGGCTAAGAAAAGGTCCATCAACCTAGCATGTGTGAGCCTACTAGTTAGCTCCTCTGAGGCTTGGTGGAACAACCAATGCTACACACCTTCTACATCACTATACTTCATGATGAGGGTAGTTTAGTGTGGCCCATACTGACCATCATCACCTCTCTTGAAGTAACTACCACTGAAATAAAGGCAAAAACAATGCTAACATCATGCAAGGGCAAATTGACAAACACATGTGAGCAAGCACAAGAGCCAAAATAGTAGATGCTTACATAGAAAAAATGGTGTGTGGGATGGTGGTGGTGGTGCAAGCATCTCCTCAAGGTTGAGCTCACACTAGCCCATTCCTCATCTAGCCAATCATGTTTCTTACACCGCTTACACATCCTTAGGTACCAGGTAGGGTAAAACTTGAGATTAGCTCCCACCTACTTAGGTACTACCTCTTGGAAGTTTGGACTAGAGGAGAATAGCTCTAGGATGATATGAGTCAAGGCAAGAGCATCCTTCTTGTCATGTAAGCCTTGCTCATCAACTTTGAATCTAGCATTAAGCATGAGTAGTTAGCAACTTAGCATGAGCCAAGAGTAAAGAATACATTACAAAAACCATAAGAGCACTTACCCTTTGACATAGTATACCATTCCAGGTGGGTTTTGGAACAAAGTGTGCATGTGTAGAGCAACAAAGAGGGTGTTGCTCTTGTTGTAGCAAGAGAACTCTGGCATCTGCCAAATCCTGAATAAAGGTTAAGTACCCTTGGGCCTCTACCTAAACCACTTACTTTTTCATCATTAGTAGGAGGCTCATCAGACATAAACCTCAAAATGGCCCAGTTGGCCATAGGCAGTAATGTCTCTAGTAGCTTCCACCATTAAGTGTAACCACATCATCACACTAAAGCCCTATAATAGGAATTCCAAGAACTCATGTGCCCTTGGTTGGAACCACATTGCTTGATAACCCACCCACATATCTAGATGTAGGTGTGTTGGGGATAGGCTTGCTCATGCAGCAGAGAATGCCAATGAGCTCCACGATGACTAGGATGAGCTTCAATAGCACCCTGCAACTACAAAAGCAATAGATGAAGTATTAGTGTGCATACATTAGATGGAAATTTTGACAAAATATTAAAATTTTAACTTAACAAAATTAGCATAACATAGCATAGGCTACTAAAATATATCCTTAAGGCCCCTTAGGACCCCATGGGTATAGGACGTCAACACATACATTTGATGCACTTGATACTCACTAGGATACAACACATTTTGCATGACATTAGCATTTTGTTTTGCATGTTCACATCATTGGCATTTTCATAGTTTGCATGTTTCGGCAGTCTAACATTATTTTGATTTGTGCATTTAGCATTGTTGGCATTTTTGCATATTGCAAGTCTAGCATCAATTACAATTTGCAAAATTTTCAAAAAATATTTTCTAACTCCAAGTGGTGTAGTTTGAGACATTTCAAATGTTTTCTAACTTTGGGTTACCTCATCCATGCCCACACACTAAATAAAAAATTTTACATCATAGAAAAAAAATCTTGTGCATAAAACCCCCACACAAAACAAACCTTGTAAATCCATGGCCCCATGTATGTAGCCCCAATGACAGCTTGTGGCTTTTCTGTTGGCAATCACAATGGCTACCATAGTGGTCACAACTCCCAAAAACCCTCCTTGCCACATGTTTCCTCTAAAAATAGACAAAATAAGAAAAGGAGTTTTATAGACCCTATCACATCATCTACCCCATGGGTGGTGGCTTTCCACTATCATCGCCACCACCAAGCCATAAATCCCCACCCACAAACTGAGTGAAAAATTTCTTATAAATAAAAATTTTACTAGTAAGCCTTGCATAGGCCCATGGCCTTCCCCCTACTGCCAAAGTAGTTGCTACAGTGGCTACGGCCTTTACTAAAAACCTCATCACCAAAAAATGAAAAGTAAAACCCTCACCCAACATGCACACCTCTCATAGCCATAGTGGCCGCAATGGTCATAGCAATGACAATCTTGCCATGGTAGGGCACCACCAACATACAAAACCCTCAACACCAAGTGCAGGGAACCAAGTGAAAAAGAAAAAATGGGAGAAAAAGGAGGAGAGCATAGTCGGGATACCTGGCGAACTATGGTGCCCTTAGTTCCTCCACACGTGCTTGCAGAAGGCATCCTAGTGCTTGCTCTCCCTCATTAACGTTCATCAATCCAAGGTGCTAGCATCCACTTTGGCATGTCATCTTGGTAGCTACACTCTTCGTAGACCATACTATGCTCTTCATAGATTGCACTACGCTTTGAAAGTTTGCATTTTAACCTTTGAAAGTGATAGACTTACCTAAGGTGAATTCTCTTCATGGGTATCATACACCTTGTGGAAATAAGACTATGAAGGTTCATGTTGTTTAGTCATATGTGTTGATTGAAAGAGGAATTGATATACATCTTGTTGACCATTTTTGTTCATCAACTAATTCTCTAACTTATCATTAATTGAACTAATACTAATACATCAATTGATTAATTGATTTACTACATTATCTAATTTTAGCAATATATAACTACATCATTTAATTTTAGTAATATATACTCACATCATCTAATTCTTAATGGCCTTTCTACCACCCTAAAAAGACACTGACTCTAGTAGTATAATTAATGACATGCCATATAGATCTTAAGGATATCTACAAAGGTTATTTTTCCAACAAGGCATGATTAGTTATCCATATATTGTCGATTTTAAGGCATAGTTTCATGATATCATTGAATTATTGAGTACCTAGATGAAAAATTTGACCTAAACATTGAGTTCAAAAGGGTGAAAAATGTTAAAAATGTCTATTTATATGTTAATAAAAGATATTTTATGCTTGAGTTATACTAAAATTAAAATTTTTGAGGGTCTCTAGGTACTATATCAGGCAAGGGGTAAAAACTAATTTGTGGGATTTCCTAAGATAGATTTGACATCACCATTGTGTTTGAAAGATTGAAAACTATAGAAAAAATTCTTCATTCATCAAAAAAGGCTTCTAGAATTGAAAGTTATGGCTTCTAAGGTTGAGGACCTTTGGCATGAAAAATGAGACTTCCTAAGAGGTCACCCATCCTAGTTCTTACTCCAAGTTGAGTGCACTTAATTACAGAATTTTTATTCTTGCTATTAGCAAGGTGCATAATTTCATTTTGAAAATTATTTTCATGCATTTTTCACTTAAATTAATGTGTTGACGATGCAAATTTTGAATTTCCCTTTGATTGACAAAAAAAATTCTTCCATCACTAGAGGTAGAGGTAGCTACTGAATAAGGATGGTGGCAAGGTAGGAAATGCACACAAAGGTAGTGGTAGGTGAGGCATTGAACATGCACAAAGGTAGCAGTAGGTAGTGGCATGCATGAAGTAGCATGATAGTGGTAATGAGTGTCAGTGGTGGTTATGCCAAGCAACTAGTCTTGCCTGCATGGCCTAGGCATGTGCAACCCTTTCCAAGGCCTACGTGACCCTTCCCATGGCTAGTGAAGTCCTTCATAGGGTTTGCATAGCTCTTCTCAAGGCATGCAAGACCCAAAATGGGATTTTTGTGGCTAGCATTGGACTAGCAATGCACAAGTGAGGCTTGAGTAGCATTGCCTTTGAGGTACTGCCAAAAAAATGCATTGTTAATGATGGAACTTGAGAGCACTAAGTGTGCATGTGATTGGTGGTGCCATCATTACCCACGAAGCACTAGGGACACTTGTGATTTGCGATGTTGATGGTGTTTATAGAGCACTAGGGGTTCCTATGATCCATAGTGCTATCGATGCCTATGAAGTTTAAGGAGTGGTAGTCATCTATGGCATCAACGGTGTTTGCGAAGGGTTAGAAGTGGTAGTGATCATGGTACCATTAGTCTCTGCGAAGCATCAGAAGACTACCAAGGACATGACTTAGGGCCAACATGGTGGAACATGTGGGAGGGTAACATAGAGTAGCAGATGAAGATGTAGAAGGGCACATGGAGCAGTGAGTAGTAGTGAAGTGGTGATTTGAGTAGATGGATGGTCATGATAGTAGGATGTGATGGTGGTTGCAAGTGTAGCAATGGTTGCTAGCATGGTGATTTTAGGGTGCAATGGCAACAAAAGCAGTGTGCTTGGTGGTAGTAGGTGAAGAGGAGGTGGTTGGATTGAGTGTTGTGGCATGTAGTAGTTATGGTAGGGCCATGTAGGATAGCAAAGGATTTGCTACCATTGGCTATTTGCTAGTTGCATTGCTATGCTACCAGGCCTACCAACTTGTGCCACATGACAATGCAATAGGGCTTGCCGTAGTCAACAACAAGGGTTAGTTGTGATCCTAACTTCTAGTGCCATTTTTTTATTTTTTTATTTTATAATTATAAGAATAATTTAATAAATTAATATTATTTTAATGCACATATAATGAGAAATTATAAACATCAATATCTCTTAAACTATAAGTCTAATTGAGATGAAATTTGTACCATTGGAATTGTCTTGATGAGTACTATCATTGGAAATAGTCTTAGGATTCAAAAATGAACTTTAATTTTTAAAAGATCCAAATTAGCTTATTCTAACAAATTGACATTACTAAGTTGATATATGGAAGACATGATGAGTTATAAATGACGTTGAGTTACTTAAGATAATGGGTTTCACAAAAGAAGATCAATTTTAGATCATGGTTGCTAAATTTTTGAGAGAGAATTAACACTGATCTTAATCAATTAATATTTATAGTATTAAGATGGATAAGAGTTACCTAGATTGTTGTATCCTTGTCTTAAAAAAATCTTTTGCAATTGATGAATCTTGATGAGGTGTAATTAGATCTTTGGTCAATGATATTCTCCATTAATTGTAAGTTGTATTGTAATAACTTTAAGGCATGAAATTTGTAAAGCTTAGTTACATTTTGTTCTTAATTCTCTTTTTCTCTTTGTAGCCCTATAGGATTAATGTGCTTCTTGTGAGAAGGTATCTTGTAAACTTGTTGGGACCTTGTGGGATTGAGTATATTTCCAATGAGAAAATAATCTATATGGAGCCCACATCCTTGTAAAGGTTATGGGATACTTGAGATCACATTTTGAGCTTGTTGGAACCTTGTGGGATTGGGTGAGTTTTTGTGCAAAAACACACCTTGTAGAGCTCAAAATTTTTAGAGGTTATGGTATTGTTTAAATCAAATTTTTGAAGAAAAAAAGTTTGGAGGTGTGCAAGGATTCTACTATTTGAGTGTAAATGTACCCAAGTTGGAGAACCATGTAATTTTGAGTGCACTTTTTAGTGTCTTGATTGTTCAAATTGGGTAACTTATTAAACCCCCTTTCTATGTTCTTGGTCCTTAAGTCGGATTGGAGCCTAGTACTCTCGAATTTGGAGCTTAACATCACAAGAGTGAATGATTAAGGAACCTTATTTTATCAATCCACCAATGTTAGGTGGATTCAACTTCACAAATTGAAGATCTAGAATGATAAGATTCATCAAATTCATCTTGGGGAGCTGCATTCAGTTCATCTACCATAAGGGTAAGGTAAGAGGTAAGTAAAGCAACTTTTTTGATCATAATAATTTCTTGATGCAATGTTGGATATGCAATGGAAGAGGTCATATGGCCTCCAAAATCTCTTGTACTTTTAGGTTACATAAAAAAGAGTTTAGTAAAAAAATAAGAACCACCAACATTAATACAAGATGGGATGAAAATGGAAAAACTAGCTATACATATGAAGACTCTCATCATCTATGTATTTTCTTGAGAAATCAAGAATTGATTAATGACCCAACATCTTATGGTGAAGCTAAAGAAGATGAGATTGCTTTGGAAGAAAGGTATGAGTTACTTTGTAATGAGATTATTTCCTTTCAAAATTTATGCTTCAAAATGAAAGAGACTTTTTATGATAAGAAAATAAAAATTGTAGCACTTAATTATGATTATTTATATCTTAAGAAAGAAAACACAGATCTAATAGTTAAGGTTCAAAAGTTAACAAGTGTTGTTGAGTAGACTAATAAGAAATCATCAAATAAAAAGCTCAATTTTGAAAGACACATTAAAGAGAAAATTCAAGATCAAAGGTATCCACACATCAAAGCTTTATGATTAGGCCTTGTAAATTTAAAGAAATATTCTCCCAGGTTTGATAATTCAGCTAAATTTAAAAATATGAGTTGTTTCTACTATGGGAAAATTGGACATATTCAAGCCTATTATTATTTAGGATTAAAACACTATACTTGGTCTTTTTCAAAATATCTTAAGAAAAGGGTACTATAAAAAAAAGGTTTAAAGGCAAAAAGAAAAGAGCTTTGAACAAGTAATGATTGCACAAGTTGTACTCTTTACTATTAATTGAAGCACATGATACATTAATAGTAGTTGTTCAAGACATATGACAAGAGGCAAATCTCAATTTATATACTTTTCAGAATAGAACTATGCAACCATCATCTTTGGAGATGACATAGAATCTCTAATAAAAGGTATTGATACCATTGGAGATAAAGGTAAGGATCAACCTACTATCAATCAAGTATTATTTTGTTGAAGGACTAAAACATAATCTTTGTAGCATTAGCCAAGTTTGTGATTCAAATTTTGATTTACCTTTTCTAAAAATACTTGTAAAGTAAAATATTTTCTATCTAAAAAAGTTATTATCGAAGAAAATAGGAAGGAAAATGTTTATACAACTATTTTTAATGATAATCCTAACCTTGAATCTAGGTACTTGATGAGCAATACAAATGATGTTCATATGTGGCATGGGAAACTAGGTCACATAAACAAAGACATTCTTCAAACACTTGTCTTGAAATATATGGTTCAAGGATGTTCCAAACTTAAGGATTTCTCCTTGAACACTTGTGAAGCTTATTAGAAAGGAAAGAAAACAAAGGTAAGGTTTGGTAAGAAAAATTGCTTCTGTACCTTTTGTCCTTTAGATTTGCTTCACATGAATCTTGTTGGTCCTTCTCAAACACTTAGTTTGAAAAAGAAAAGATATTTTCTAATTATTGTTGATGATTTTTTGGTTTACTTGGGTTGCTTTATTATACCATAAGGATGAGGGTTTTGATCATTTTATGGGAATTTATAATCAGATATAGAATGAAAATGTTATGGTATCAAGGTCATCAAAAGTGAGAATGGAGAAGAATTAAAAAATGTTAAATTTGAACAATATTGTCAGATGAATGGTATTCTAAATTAATTTTCCACATCAAGAATCTTGAATAGAACGGTGTTGTGAAAAGAAAAAACAAGATCTTGAATGGAATGAGGAGAAATATTTTAAATGATAAAAGCCTTTCATATCACTTTTGGGCTAATGCAATCAACATTGCATGCTATGTCTCTAATAGAGTTTGAGTAACAAGATTCACTAATAAAAGTTCTTATGAATTATGGACTTGCAGAAAGCCATATATTTGTTATTTTCATGTGTTTGGCTCAAAATGCTATATTCTTAATGATAAAGATGCTTTAAGAAAATTTGATCCCAAAACTGATGAGGAAATTTTTCTAGGATATTTAACTGTTAGTAGGGCTTATAGGGTTTTCAAAAAAAGAATCAATACTATGGAGGAAACTATAAATGTTAAAATAGATGATAGTGATGGTTCTACTCCACAATATGATGATGAAGAAGTCCTTATACAAAAGATATCTAGCACTTCCCAAGTACAAATTGATAAAGATTTTGAAATAGGAAGTGAACATGAGATTACTTCTCCAACTTAAAAATGCCTAGACTCTATAGATCACATTGTCTTAATGATGTTATTGAACAAGTAAAAGATGGAATTTGAACTAGAAACCAAAGAAAAGAAAATTTTGCTTATGCTGTCTATATTTCACAACTTGAACCAAAAAATTTTAAAGAGGTAGAAATAGAGGAAGGATGGATTTCATCCATGTAAGAGAAACTAAATTAATTCACTAGAAATGATGTGTGAAAATTAACTTCTAAACTTGATCACAAATAAATTATTGGGATAAAATGAATTTTTAGGAACAAAAATGATAAAAATGATAGCATTATTAAGAACAAAGCTAGGTTAGTTACCAAAGGATACAATCATCAAGACGGAATTGATTTTAATGAGAATTTTGCTTCTATGGCTAAGCTTGAATCTATTAGACTTATTTTAGCCTATACATGTATTAAAAACATCAAGTTGTATTAAATGAATGTGAAGAATGTGTTTTTGAATGGGACTATTCAAGAGGAAGTTTATGTTGAGCAACCTAAAGGATTTGTAAATCCCATTAATCCATATTATGTTTTCAAACTCAAGAAGTCTCTCTATGGGCTCAAACAAGCCCCTAGAGGTTGGTATGATAGGCATTCATATCATCTCATATCTAATAATTTTGAAAGAGATAGGGTAGATGTTACATTATTTCTTAAATGTAAAGGTAAAGATTTACTTATTGTGCAAATTTATGTTGATGATATTATATTTGGAGCTATTAATGAGATTTTATGTAAGAAATTGTTAGATCTTTAGTGAGTAGGCCTTGAAATGAGTATGATGGAAAAACTCAACAAGTTTCTTGGATTTTAAATCAACCAAACGAAAGCTAAAACATTAATTTGTATTTTCTTGGTAATCCCAGCAACTTTATTGCTTGGTACACTGAATAGCGTAGTGCTTGGTCGCCCAGCAGCAGATACATGGGTTTAGGACATGTATGGAAAATGGGAATGGATACTTATGTTAGGATTAGTTAAATGATTAGATGATTAGTTAATTTAAATTAGCTAATCAAATCCCTTTTTATCTACAAATCAAGTACCCAACTATAAAACATAAAAATGATAAAAATCGAATGCCTTAGTTACACTTAACCATACCAACAAATATCACAATTGTAATTGGGAAGACAATGATTGACCTTAAGGTTAGATTGACTTCCTAAAGTACTAGTGCACCAAAAATGATAAATTCTTTGGAATTCAAATGGATTATGCATGTATGCTTCATGATTCATATGGTTGGGTGTAGGGATACCTTGTTGCTCATCAGTATTGTGATGCAATTAGATAGGTTGTATAGATGATTGTAGAAGCACAAGTGGAAATTGTTTCATTCTAGGAAGAAGTCTTATTTCATGGGAAATAAAGAAGTAAACCTCTACAATACTTTCTATAGCTAAAGAAAAATATATTTTAGATGGTAGTTGTTATGTGAAAATCCTATGAATGAAAAAAATTATTAAGGATCTAGGGATTAAATTAGATCACACACCTATCTTCTGTGATAACAATAGTTCTATCAATATGACAAAGAACCCTATTCAACATTCTCATATAAAGAAAATTGAAATTTAACATCATTTCATATGAGAACACACTCAACTTGAACATATAAAGATAGAATACATTGGGATAGATAGTCAACTTGTTGATGCCTTCACCAAGCCACTTGATGAACAATGACTTACTACCCTATGTAAGGACATGGGAATAGAACCTTGTCCTATCAAATAAGAAAATTTTTATCTAAAATCTCTCATAATAAAAAAAAATAACTTAAAAATAAAATAACAACTTCTATTTAGGAAGATTTTTCCAAGGGAAATTTCTTTTTACAAATGCCAAAAAGGAGAAGTATGTATGTTTTGTTACCTTTTATAAGATGTTCTCTACTAACTCATTTTCCAGGTTTTGGACATTACCAAAAAAGAGAATATTTTTTAGCTTTTGGTATGTCAAAACTTTAGAAAATGGAGAATGTGGAAAATGTACTTGTGATCTTTTAAGACTTGGTAAAGACAATATCATGATGATGACAAGAGCAAAACATTGAGACAAGAGCTTAGATGAAGAAATCATGATCGAAACAAGTACTTTATGGTGTTGAGACAAGGAGCAAGATGAAACCAAGATGAGAAATGAGTTTCTAATCTAAGATGACAAGAAGTCTCAACTAGAAAATGAAGACTACAAGGATGCATTAAGTTTACAAGATAAACAAAGGTGTTTTAGTATCTTCTTGGATATTTCAAAAGATCAATAGACATCCCATAGGTGAAGACTTAGTTTTAGGCTAGATGTTCCAAAAAAATAATAAATGTCCTAATTGCTATTGATACATCCTAGCTAGGATGTCCAAAGTGAGATGCTCCAATTTCTAGTGGGACATCCCACTTACAAGTGGCTTGTTTTTAGTAAGAGGTTTCAAGCTCAAATAGGATGTTCCAACTAGTCATTTCCTAACCATTGCATGAAATTTGAATGTTGTTTGGGAAGGATAAAAGCTATAAAATATAATGGAATCCTTATGAAAATTAAAACCACTATTCATGTGATTATTCCATCATTGTCTATATCTTGTGATATAATTGGTCCTTCAATTCTTTATCAATTGTAAGTTATATTGTGAGAACATCAAAGTAAGGAACTTATAAAGCTTAGTTACATTCTTTCATTGATTTTTTTTCTTTTTAACCCTGCAAGATTGATGTTCTTCTTATGAGAAGACATCTTATGAGCTTATTATGACCTTGTAGGATTGAGTATGTTTCTAGTGAGAAAACACTCTGTGTGAAGCTCACATCATTGTAACAGTTGTGAGATCCTTAAAACCACATTTTGAAATTGTTGGGACCTTATGAGGATGGGTGAGTTTCTATGTAAAAATATCCCTTATAGAGCTTAAACTTTGTAAAGGTTTTGGTGTCATTTAAATCACATTTTTGAAGGAACAAAGTTAGAAGGTGTGCAAGGGTTCTATCCTCTGAGTATGGACGTACCCAAGTTGGGGAATCATGTAATTTTGATTGCAATTTTTTGTGCCTTAATTAATTGAATTAGGAAACTTATTCAATCCTCCTTATAAGTTCTAAGTCCTCATGGATGTAGATGAAGAAGAAAATAATGATGGAATTTTGACATTTGAATAAGCTGATAAGATTGATAAGGAATAGATAGTCTCAATAGATAAGGTAGAAATAGAACAAGAGGATACACTTGATGATGGCTTAAGGAGAAGAATATAGAGGTTTACATCCATGTTAGATATTCTTAGGACATCTCTTAAACAAAGAACAAGAAAGAATAGATATGAAACAATAGTTCATGGCTTATTAGTATGTTGTTTTATATTTTCCATTCCTTAAACAGTTAGGGAAGCTCTTGGGAGTGAGGACTAGAAGAATGACATGGATGAAGAGATGAATCAAATTATAAAAAACAAGACTTGAGAGATTGTCCCATGGTCCAAAGAAGGTAATGTCATTAGAACCAGTGAGTGTTTGCAAACAAGCTAAATGAGCTTGATGAAGTAACCCATAATAAGGCAAGATTAGTAGCGAAAGGCTTTACATAGATAGAAGGGCTTGAATATCAACATACATTTGATCTATTTGTAAGAGTGAAATATATTAGTATTTTGTTAGCTTTTTCAACTTATCAAGAGTTTGTTCTCTACCAAATGGATGTGAAATTTACTTTCCTAAATGGAGAAATAAATGAGATAGTGTATATAGAACAACCAAAAGGATTCATTGATATTGAATAGCCAAATCATGTGTATTAGCTACACAAATATTTATATGGTTTAAAAAAATCTATTAAAATATGATATGCTAAGCTTGATTCATATTTAGTTGAAAATGTGTATTTGAAAACCTCTCTAGATAGTACCCTTTACAATAAAAAGGATAATATAGGGTTTTTAGTTGCTTTGATTTATGTTGATGATATAATTTCTGGAGGAACAAGTTGAATTTTAGTTAAAGAATTTGTTGAAGCTATGAAATCAAAGTTTGAAATGGTTATGATAGGAGAGCTATCTTATTTTATGGGCCTACATATTTAACAACTTAGGAAAGGAACCTTCATTTCACAACCAAACTATGTTTAGTAGATGCTTAAGCATTTTGGCAAGATAAGAGATAAAAATTGTGCAACTCATCTTAGCATAAATATACAAATTTGGAAGGATGAAGATGAAAAAAACATTGATGCTACACTATATAGATCTATTGTGGGAGGCTTGCATTATGCTATAGCTAGCAGGTCAGACATAGCTTTTGTAGTAGTCTTGATTTCTAGATATCAATTAGAACTAGAAGAATCACACTTGGTTTTAGCTAAAAGAATTTTACAATATCTAAAAGGCACTGCTAGTCATGGGCTAGGTATCCACAATGTAGAATTTTCAAACTACAAGCATTTAAAAATACAGATTGGATAGGAAATAAAAATGATTGAAAATCTACTAGTGGGAACTATCATTTTCTTGATAATGGATTGGTGTCATGGCTAAGCAAAAATGATAACTTTAGAGATTTATCATCAGCTAAAGTAATATATATTCTAGCCTCACACTATTACACATAGGTTCTTTGGATGAGGGGAGTATTAAAGATCTTCAGTATATCATTCTCTGACCTAATAAGCATTCATTGTGATAATAATGGCACTATTTCTATATTTAAAAGTCTTATTTTTCATGGAAAAACTAAACATATTGAGATTAAATACCATTTTCTTAGAGATCAAGTAGAGTTGCAAATAGTGAAATTATTCTATATTTCATCTAAAGGACAAAGAGTAGATAATTTTACAAAGGCTTTAAATAAAGAAAGATTTCTATATCTAATAATGTTACTAGGTGTGAATTATTTATCTAGACATACATGAGAGTTTAAAACTCATAATACTAACATAGGGATTTATAAGCTAACGAACATTGTTGTAGGGGGAGTAGGTAAGTTTATATTGTAGGGAAGCAAATACATTCAAGATGCAATAGAAGAACTAGTAGCCCATGCTGAGTTAGGTGAATCCTTAGAGACATATCATATGGATTCACACATTTACTCATAGGAAACATGACCAAAGGATGACCTTCTTGTTGGCTCTAAGATTGGAAGATGTAGTATCTCAAAGAGATCATGCATGAAGTACAAAGTCTCAATGTTTTTCTTCGTATAGCCTCTCATTTCTTTAGATGTTCTAGATGCCAATGGCCTCTATTTCTCATGCTCTAGAGATTCCTACTACTTCTGCATCATAATCCTTTCCACCTCCTTACTAAAATTTTCTTGAGTCTTCCACACTTTTCTATTTCTTTCATACTCTATTCCATATTAAATATTTATCAAGGCTTGATTTCTCTTCACCTTTTCTCTTCTCAACTCTTTCCCAAGATCTTTAAAATTCTTTTAATTTATTCAAAAGCTTTTATCAATAGCCATAGCTATGATGCTTCTAAGTGGTTTCTTAACTCCCTAATCCATTCTATACATTTTATTTTTTCTATGCTTGGTATGGATAACTATTCTCTCATTATTACATATCTATTATAAGCTTGATAGTTCACTGAGCTTGATAGTTCATTGTGCATGATAGTTCATTAGTCAATAAGATCAATATTTTTTAAACTCTTATGTTTATCATTTGCTTACTTTTATAGCCTATGTTTATCTTTGTATTTTAAGCTTAAATTATTTAGTGATAGGAGGATATTCTTTTGACAAAAAGGGGGAGAATAAATTAATGTAAGGTAACATGATTATGTATTTGCTCTTATTTCAAAAAATAGTGGGGTTGATTTCTCTTCATACTTAATGTATATGTGTGCAGGATCTCTTAGCTTATTTTATGCTTGGCTAGGTTATTTTCATCTATTAGGTTTTTGATTATGAACTATGTATGGATTATCAACTAGATGTAGTTCTTAATTAATTAATTGTATTGTAAACTTGATTCTTATGAGTTGTCTCTAAACTTACTTTATTCTTAGCTAAGTTTTTTTCATCTATTTAGATGTTTGATTATGAACTATGTGTTGATGATTAGCTATATGTAGTGTTTAATTGATTTATTGTATTGTAAACTTGATTGTTATGAGATGTGTTATGATAATTATTTACTCATCTTTAACTAGCTATATGGTTTTCTTGCTTAAGTTGATTCGTTTTGTTAAGAGCTTGTAATTTGTTTTAATTATAATCTATATTTTGAGTTGAGTTTTATTAGTATGGTATCCCTAACCTTGAGATTTTTTGGGGATTTTCCTCGTATGCTTTGATTTGTATGATTTATGTCTATAAGCTCACCCAATCTTAAAAAGGGTGAGATTATTATGTTTTAAGCTTGCTAGTAGGTTTGGATTTATAGTGGAGTTTTTATTTCATATGGATTTGAGCTCTTGACTTATCCTATATAGGGAATTGTTTAATATGCCACATCAACAAATAGAGTCAGTTTGTAGAACTATTTTTTTGATTCTATGTAGCTTAACTAAATTGATTCTATTAGTTTAGCATCATGTGCACTTAAAAACTTTTAATTAAACGTAGCTTGTAGAGCCAACTCATAGAATCACTTTTTGGTTCCACAAAAGAAATGAGAAATAGTTCTACCATGTAAGTTTTCACTAATAGAATTTAGTGGGGCCAAGCTAAACAATCTTAAGAGCATGTGCATAAACATGTTTTTTTAAAATCTAGCTTAGCTTATAGAGACAACTTGTAGAGACATTTTGTACTTCCACAAAAGAAATGAGAAATAGCTCTACCATGTAAGCTTTTTATTAATAGGGCTTATTGGGGCCAAAATTAAATAAGTTTTAGAGCATGTAGGTAAATGAAGTTTTAATCTAGCTCAACCAGCTCATAGAACCATCCTCTAGTTTGATGAAAGGATGAGAAATAGCTCTACCACCTCAGTTCAAGAAAATGTGCTCATACAAATAGCTTGTAGAATCACTTTTTTGTTCTATAAAGGGCTCATATGGTTAGCTCTACCATGTTAGCCAAAGAAAAATTGCTAATACAACTAGCTTGTAGAACCAATTTTTGTTCTATGAAGGGCTCATTCAGTTAACCTCTACCACATTAACATTTTCTTTACATATGCAAGCTTGGTTGAAAAGATTGATTTAAATGTTTATTTCTTTTCTAAAAATCTTCAAAACCAATTCTTGGTTCAACTAGGTACCTTGCCAAATCAACTTATAGAACTAATCTGCAGAACCTATTTTTGGTTCTACAAGGCTCTTCCAAAATAGCTATGCCAAGTTAGCTCTTATACTTCATGCACAACGAAGCTTATTTTAAAAATAAAAAAGTTGTGAGAATAGAAGATTTTAAAATTTTCTCATTGCCATGTCACTTGAAGCGAAAGAAAAGCTTATAGCAAAGTATATAAGTTGCCTCTAAAGGAATTTGCATTTGCTTTATAGATTTAGCAAGATCTTCTTTACCTTGATACTTATGCTTAGTAAATTACTTTCCAAACTATCTAGCATAATTTCCAACTCTACAAGTAGTTTTTTGCCACTAGTTAATCCAACCAATATCACTAGTAGGTTTTTTTCTACATTCTATAAAGAATTCAAAATAAATTTTCCATTAGATCCTATGAACATATTAGCATTCATATACAAAATATTATTCTTTTGAAAGAATGAGGAATTAATACCAATGAAAAAAACGCTAATAAAAAAAATGATCTAACAAAGTAGCATCTATATGAACTTCTACTTTCCTTGTAGACTTTCAAAAGAAAACATTGGAGATGTAAAATCTATTAAGTTGACAATAAATTCTATTGTTTCCTTACTAATAATTACACCAAGTATAATGCTTCTCATTTGAAGGAGATGGAAATAAATAACTAATATTAGAAAGAATTTTTTTTGGAAATTGCACTAATCTTCTTTTTTTCTTGAGAAGACATATTAGGAGTAAGATCATCAAGTTTATTAAAATGACTTTTAACCTTATTGAAATCACCTCAAATAATCCAAGGAGCTTTAGGTAGAGATAGAAGTTATTTCCAAACCTCTAATTGATCTATTAAATTATTAGAAGCTTAAACATTACAAAGTCCAAACTCACCTTTTTTTACTATGATAAATAACTCAAATATCTCTTCCAAGATTGTCAAAACTAGTGTTTAAAACTTTTTTAGTCTAAATTATATCAATGAATAATAATATCTCTTTTATTATCTTCATGACTAGTAGAAAAAATAATGCAGGTTTTTAAAATTAATTCATCAGCAAAACTAATATCATAAACTAAAATATTAATTTCTTGTAGGAAAAGAAAATTTGAAGTCTATTTAAAAGATACTTCCCAATAATATTTTCTTGGAACCTATTAGAAAAATCCCAAACATTTTATGATAAAACTAGCATGGAGATGTGGGGGAGGAGGTCCCCATCATTGATTTTTCAAGCTCAACATTTATCTTACAGTCCATGTCATTAATGAGTTAAAAAAGCATTCTTTGATAAAATAATATTTAGAATAGTAATTTTGACATTACATCCCTAGATGTCATGGAAAACATCAAATATATGCTATAGTAGACATTATGCATAAGAAGACAATATACGAAATGTCAAATATATGTAATATTTGATATTATGTGTGAAGGAAATAACAGAGAAAATGCAGTAAGAAAAAGAGAAAAATGCTTTATTGATATGGAATAGAGTATCTAGATCATGCTCTAAGAGTGTTCCTTGGGGTTTTCTTCCTTTGGCATCTATCCCTTAGAGGCATTCCAACACTACCACCATGTTTAGGCCTAACATCGGCCAAAAGGGATGGCTAATCCACTTTCTATTCCACTTCACCTAGCTTTTGTGACTTTCCTATACTGGCTTCACCACTTCATGTTGGAATGACCTCTAAGCCTAGGTATAAATGTCTTAGGTCAAATCCCCAAAGGTTACCTCAAGAGACACATTCGTTATTACAACATGCCCTTTTAGATCTTAATTACAACTTCCCTTTCAAGTCTTGTTAAGATAAAAATAACACTTGTTATTAAGAGACACCATCTTCATTGAGCAACAACATCATTTGAAAATGGGAACATGATAATCTACCCCCTTAGGTTTCGTTCAACGTCGAATAAGTCCATGTTCACTGTCCTTTTCTAGTTCCAATGCTTTTGTTATGATCCTATGCTCAAATAATTTGATTTCTCCTTTGGACTTGAAGATGTTTCTTACTTATTTTGTAAACAAAATATATGCAAGAAGAAATATATGGAAAATTAATATTACTTTCCTAATCCTTACTTCATTTTCTAAGATAATGACAAGAGGTAAATTAAAGTTCTACCAACCACCAATCACCAATCCTTACTAGGATCACACAAAGTAGAAATTGGATTTGGTTTTCCAAGTGAAGGTAGGGAAAATTCTTTTATTCTCAATTTTTCATTACCTTAGATATTCTATTAATCTAATTGAAATATAAATTAAAAAATAAAGAGAATAATAAGATGTTACAACTAGAAAAAATTGATCATTGGAATAAAGACTAATGGATTTGGTGCAGAGTAGTCCTCAACCTTGAATGCTCAAGGCCTTTGCAAAAGTGGGATCTGAGGTATCCTGGCCAATTTGGTAGATCAACCAANGGGGTTGTGTTTATGAAATAGTGTAATAAAATGAAATGTAGAAAAAACAAATTATAGATTTGAATAATGCACAGAAAATAAAAAAATATATCTTGTACAAAAAACAAAAAACATTAAAACTTTATTGATATAAAATAAAGAATAAGTTAGAGAAATGTATACAAATGATGTTTGAATGGGTAGCAGGGGGTTCATGTGGATGGGGATTCAGGGTTTGCTAAAGTTGATGTAGTCAACTCCACAATTCAGATATCCTATCACTCTCAATGCTATCAAACCTCTAGTGTTGCAATCTTAGATTTGCAACATTAGCTACTACTTGGGGCTGAGAAAAGTGGAAAATTTGAATGCCAGATTGCTCCACACCAGGGTTTTCGAATCCTAGAAGTGTAGTGTTGATACAAAAAATTCACAAATCTTAAGGTGATAATGCTTCCATGCTAGGGTTCAAGAGAATGCAAATGTGGGAGATTTCAAGAGCCCTTGTGTGCTTAAAAATGCCCTAGGCATGGAATTTCTACTTGGAAAATATATGTATGCTTAATGTATTCAAGTGCCAAAAGAGTGAAACCTGTTAAAAATTTTTGAAGCCATAAATGGTATTTGAGGCTAGCTTTTATACATTTTGGGCCATGAATGGGGTTGCAAATTTGTTGTAAAATGGTTGCAAATAGGCTACCAAATTACTACAAATTGGTTGCCAAATTTCTACCTTGTTTAGGTGAGATGGATGTCCAAATTTTTGGGGTTACTATACATAGTAAACATCTTTTCCCATGGCCATTTCATTTACTATAAATAGTAACTAGGACACACCTTCAACACTAGAGATGAATCTTCCATGTTGAGCTCTCCACCATGCTTGCTAAAGTGGCTGGTCAACGTTGAAGTGCATGAAGTAATGAATTTTGGCTTTTGTGGCTTCCATGCTAGGGGGATGTAATTTTCAATGCTAGGGGTGAAGACTCCATGTTTGGGGAAAACTTCCATGCTGAAGGGGAAGGTTTTTAGGTTGTGCATGTAGTCTCCATGTTGAAGAGAGTAAGTTTTCAAAACTCCCATCCTTCCATGTTGGGGGTAGGTGAGATTTACCCTCTACATGTGTTTCTACCATAGAAAAGTGTATACCTCCCCCAACAAAACCCATCAAATTACCCTTTTTAGAATTCCAAAAGGCATTTTTTACCTCCCAAGTCCAAATATAGACACTAGGTGATTTTTTTCACTTAGGAAATGAGGCTTTGACAACTTATGAAACGTTCTTCAGCCCCAAAAGTATCAAGTATGTGAAATTGTCCACTTTGGATTACAATCTTCACATTTACAATGAATTTTTATCTTGGGTTTCATGGAGTGAAAGCTATATGATGAAAATTGACTTTAACATGCAAATTTTTGTGGTGTTTCAATGATCCCTCTTTGTTGGTATCTAGATGATTGACCCAAGAGGCATTGACAAAGAATACCAAACATTGTTGCATATTATAACCCTACAATGCATATAGGCCAAATGTGAATAAGGATATCTAGGTCATCAAAGTTACTAGTTTAAGGCTGTGGTAGGCCAAGGTACTAGTTTAAGGCCCTGGCAAGTCATGTTACTAGTTTAAGGTCATAGTGGATCATTGAAAGTAGGCTTGCTTATTGATGATCATCAGCTACATGTAGTAATTCCTTAGATAGGAATGATTGGCTGGATAGGCTAGCTCATTTTCATCCATGTTGGCTATTCTAAATGCATCATTCCCATAGGCTCTAATGATAAGGAAGGGTCCTTTCTTGTTAGCTAAAAATTTTTCCATGTGCTCATGAATGGCCTTGAGGACTAGGTCACCCTCATTGATCTTGTGCATGGTTAAGCTATGGTGATGCTACTAATTTTGACTCTCTTGACAGTGCTCAATGTGAGCAAGCTCTTACATATGTTGCTCCTCCATTGAGTCTAGGGCCACTATCCACAACTCCTTATTTTGATCATCATTAATGAAGTCAATTATGGTTTCTCAGAGTGATGGCACCTACAATTTAAGAGGTAAAACAACTTTAGAACCATAAACCAAGGTAAGGAATCATACCAGTTGTTGTGTGATAGGTTGTTTTGTATGCCCATGATGCATGTACAAGCCACTCATGCCACTTGCATTTGCTATTATTGAGCATCTTTTTGAGCAAGTTGATCATGACCTTATTGCTTGCTTCTACTTATCCATTGTCTTGATGGTAATAAGGTGATGAGAAAGAATGCTTGATACCTAGGTTGTGACAAAATGTTTTCATTTCATGGCTACTAAACTATGATCCATTATGTGCAACTATGGTCATGGGTATGCCAAAAAAAGCTATAATGTTATCTAGGATGAATTTGAAGACTTGCTCAGATGTAGTCTTCCTTAGGGAAATAGCCTTAACCCACTTTGTAAAGTATTTGGTTGTGATGATCATGAAGCTATGCCCTATTGAAGACTTAGATGTTATAGGTCCAATGATATCCAACCCCCATTGTTGAAATGACCATGTCATCTGAGTGGTGTGTAATTCAATTGGTGATATGTGTATAAGGTTGCTATATCATTGGCATGTGTCAGATTGCTTAATCTTTTGATGACAATCATTTTTCATAGGGGGCCAATAGTAGCCTAACCATTTAATCTTAGTAGCCTATATGTCCTCCACAAACACCCTCATGAACCTTCTCTAGGGTTGTTCTAACTTCAATTTTACCTAAGCACTTTAGGAATATGTCATCATAGGATCATTGACATAATGTGTTATGATCCATGATGACATACTACTTTGATAACTTACGTACAACATCCTTTTGAGTGGTAGTTATGCCTTGTGAGGATTCACCATGCATAAGGAAAAAATTTAATATTGTCATACCAATCCTTGGTAGAAGCATTATGAATGATAGCCACAAAGGTATCCTTCATGTATCTCATGATGGGATAGCACAGTCCATGGTTAAGGTGGAAAACTTACTAAACACATCTGTCATCACACTAAGGGCTAATGTCACAATTGCATCATCTATGATGTTCTCAGTTCAGGGTATGTGTTGGATATCAACTTCTATGAATTGCTATAACAACTACTTTCCTAGGTCACAATAAGGTTTTAAGTTCTTAGCTTTGCATGCATAGACTTTGGTCTCTTGGTTAACAACAAGTTGTAAATAGCCTTTGATCGCTAAGCATCTAATTCCTAGGTTAGAAGCTACCATCACTCCTCTAATCAAACCTTCATACTCTACAATGTTGTTGGTACATGGGAACTTAAAAAAGTAGGCAAAGGGTTGGATTTCATCAGATGTAAATGTTATGATGGTAGTGGAACTAGCCCCATGGGCACTTGAAGCTTTGTCAAAGTGCATGACTACCTCATGACCCTCAAGCACTTAGTTAATATTGCTAATGCATTCATCAGGGAACTTAGGATCTATGGCTACTTGGTCATCAATAGGTGAAACTGTGAGTTGTATAGGTATAGCTTAACCTTTCATTAAGAATTGAGAGATGTAATGAAGGTCAAATTCTGCAGTTATGGATTTCCATAAAGCTATATGTCTACTTTCATAGATGTTGGTTGTTGTGGCTTTGAGTATGTTGTCCTTGTAAATGATGTTGACTTGGCTTCTGAAGAGGTAGTATCTCCACTTCTTCCAGGAGAAGACTAGTCATAGACAATACTTCTCCACTTTAGTGTAGTGAGTAACATGGGTAACTAATGCATGACTAAGGTAATATAAATGCATTTTTTCTCCATCATCATATTTTTGACATAGTAGAGAGGCAATGGATATATCAAAAATGGAAATATTGATGTAAAATAGTTTACCCTCTTGTAGAGGATAACCTATCGAAAGTTGTGTTAATTCTTGCTTAAGGTTTTCAAAGGCCTCTTGGCATTGAGTTGTTCACTCATAGTGAACCCCTTTCTTAAGAAAGTATTGCATGGGTTGTAACTCTGTAAGACTAACGATAAACTTACAAATAATATAATATACCTTGTAATCCTTGAAGCTCCTTAAGGTTGGTAGGCATTACTAATTTTGATATGTCCTTAACCTTATTAGGATCAACATGGATCCTTGCTTTAGAGACTACAAAGCTAAGCATCCTTCTGGTCTTGACACCAAAGAAACACTTAGGATTGAGCCTAAGCTTGTATTTGAGACATTGTTTAAGCATAAGATCTAGATCATTAACATGATCATTGGCCATCTTGAACTTAACAACTATGTCATCTACATAATCATTAACCATACCTAGCATGTAATTGTTGAATATATAGGTCATGGCTCATTTATAGGTTACTTTGGCATTCTTAAGGCTAGATGGCATCATAGTATAGCAAAAATACTATGTCTAGCTAAGTATTTTTGCATTCTTAAGGCCAAACGGCGTCATAGTATAACAACCTAAGTCCAAAAATAAGTCAAAATACTATGTAATAAGGTAAAAATCAAGCAAAATAGGCCATATATGGTAATATTTGGCTAATATTGGTTAAAAAATGATTAGGTTTTGCTAGTTTTAGGCCTTAGTAGGCCATGTTCTGAGGCTACAAGACTATTAGGTGACTTTGGGCATTAATTAGGGTTGTTTAGACCCAAAAATCAAGCATTTTAAGGCTTCCATGCTAGGCTTAGCATGGAAATAGGGATCCTCAGTGTGGAAATAAGGAAAAATAGGTTTTTGGGATGCTTACAGGGCCAAAATTGAGGTTCTAGGACCTTTCCAAGGCAACATAGGATCAAATCCATCAAAATTGGGCATTGTAGAGGTCTATAAAGGTAAAAAAGTAGGTTTTGGTACCTTCCCCCTTATTTCCACATTGGCCAACATGGAAGAAAGGGGGCTTAGCATGGAAAACCAAAACCCTACCCAAAATAGCATCAAATGAGGTCAAATAACTAGCTAGAACCTAGCTTTGAAAGTTATGCATCCTCTAACTTCATTTTGAGGTAGTTTGAACTGATTTTTAGTGTTAAAACATGTCAAAATGGCTTCCCCATTTTTTTCCATGCTAAGCATAATATCCCTAGTATGGGAGAATGGGGAAAAACTTGTTTCATAGATTTAGGATGGTTTTAGAGCACATTGACTAGGTTTCCAAGTCCATAGAAATGTAGACCTTAATTCTGCAAATTTTTGGTTGATTTTGAGCATATTTGAAGGTTGTTCAAGAGTACTTAAGGTATTTCCTCCTTGTTTCCATGTCAGGGGAGTTACTCTAGTGTGAAAAATTTGGAGGAATGAGTTTTAAGGATAAAAAAGGTCAAACAAGAAAAATCCAAAGACTATGAGGTCCTAGGCTTCTATGACATAGATCTTTGGTTTCATGGAGTGTCATTGTGCCACCAAAAGTGAAAAAGTAGCTTTCCCCCTTTCTTTTAACACTACTTGGCATTGAAGGGGCCTTCCCCAATATGAATGAAATAAGCATCCTAGATCTAGATCAATTCAGATTATAATTGACTTTGCATGTCAACTTTTGGAGTTGCTAGGACCAAGGGCTATGTCTCCATGTCAAAATTTGGCAATTTTAAGTACTCCAAAGTGGGTTTTGAGCTTGCCCCTAGCTTCCCTCATTTTTCAATGTTGGGACTAGGATGGAGAACTAGGGCAAATCATCTTTTGACCTTTTGACATCCATTTGTTGAGGTTTGGAGGCTCAAATGGTTACTAATAGGCTTCTAGAGTGAATGTAAGGTCATTGGATGTTATTCTATGTTTAGGAGCTTCAAACAAGTTTCCCTTTAAGTTTCCACATTGAGGATACTATGCTCAATGTTGAAAAATGGGTCTTTAATGCGGAAGAATCATAAATCCCAAATATAGGCTAGTTTTAGCCTTAATTGATTATGCACGCATGCTTCCAAGGTTGCCAGGATTGAGGACTAGGGCTTGAGCTTAAGTTTGACTACTTTGGAGATTTTCTAGATGTTTTTTGAGCTTGCCCCATATTTTCCATGTTGAGGATAGTATGCTTAGTGTGGAAGATTAGGGGGAAGTAGCTTTTTGACTTTATGCATTATTTCTAAACTTGCATGTATGTGTCCAAGATTGCTAGTGTTGATTGCTATTACCTATTGTCAGAATTTGATTGTTTCAAGAGTTTTTGAATTGATTTTACAATTTCCCTTCTTTATTCATGCTAGGGTTACCATGCTTAGAATGGAAGATTTGGGAAAAAGGCTCTCTAACTACTTATGATTAATTTTGACAATCTTGAGGCTCCGAGGATGTGTAAACTAGGTTCTAGAAGACACATAGGTATTTTTTTAGTGTTCATTCAAGGTCTCTAGAGGCTATTTTGGAGTTGCCAAAAATTTCCCCCTTTTCTTCAATGCTGGGTAGCATGGAGGAGGTTTCTCTAAGCATTGAAGAACTGAGGACCTTGATTTTTTCCATTTTCCATAATTTATAGCTATGCATGTAGGCTTCTAACGTTGTTAGCATTAACTGCTAATACCTCAAGTCAAAATTTGGTTGTTTCAAGGGTTATTAAGTAATTTTTAAACTTTTCCTTCCCTTTTTTTATGCTAGGGATTCCATGATCAATGTGAAAGACTAGATAAAAGGGATTTTTAGGTTTTTATGGTGAAATCAAGCTATGCATGAGTGCCCACAAGGTTGCTGGTATTGGCCATCAGTGTTTAAGGTTAGAATCAAGTTGTTTTGAAGGCCATGAGAGGGTTTCTAGGCTTTCCCACTTCCATCCATGTTGAATATGGAAGGATCAATGTGGAAAATTAGGAGGAAAAGATTTTTAGTCATCAGTGATTACTTTTGGAAGTCTAATGGCTTTCAAAAGGGTGGGTTTGTTTTCGAAAGTCAAATTGCATGAAAATTTCAATATTTTTGGCTTTTCCCCTTCCATCAATGCTAGGACTAGGATTCTTAGCATGAAAGAGGTCTCCCCAAAATAAGAAAGTTGGATCTAGTGTAGATTGACAGTCAATCAATCATGCATGTTAGCCTATGGGGTTGCAAGTGTTGATAGTCAATGTTTAGTATTAAGATCCACCATTTTGGAGGATTCTAAGTACCTCATGCAACCTTTCCACTTTGTTTCACACTAGGCATGAAGGCCCCAGCATGAATGATATGGGTATGACAATTTTATACCATATTTGACCACTTTTTGTGCTTTAGTAAGCTCTAGAGGGTTCTAGCAAGGTCTAAGCGTCACCAAGCTTTGAGAAATGGCTAGTAGGTAGTCAATTTAGGTCATTTTTATCTTTTTCCCATCCATGCATGTTGAGGGTAAGATTCTTATCATGGATGAAGCTTTCCCTCGCATGGAATCACCAAATCCCAAGGCTTTGACTAGTTTCAGCATGTTCAACTTGGTTTGGTAAGGTTTTGAGGTTGTTGGAGATGCTTGAAGGGATTCTAGGTCATGTGGGGCTTACTTTAGGGTTAAGCTTGGGCTAAATGGGTATTGGAAGGTAGGGATAGCTGTTATTCCTCTTCTTCCATGCTGGGCACTATTGCCCCAATGTGAAAACCCATGGTATCTAGCTTCATTCATGTCTCACCCTCATTTGAGAGTCTAGGGTTGAGAAAGATAGGTTTTGGTTATTAAAAAAGGAAAAATCATTGTATTTTAATGATATTGTGAAATGGGAGGCATGTATCCATGTTGGACATTGCATCCTCAGTGTTGATGCATGGGAGTTAAGGTTGCAATATGGCTCTAAGTGTTAAAATTGGAAAAAAAAAACTCAGTGTTGATGCAAGTTTTTGGTTAAGAGAGAAGGTGTAGGGTGGGGCTCATAATTGAAGAATTTAAAATTTTGAAAAGTGAAGTTGTTTCCCATGAAAACTCATCATTGAAGAGACTTTTTCCCTTTTTCACTTCAGTGCACTTGGAGTTATGGTGCACTAAATGTAGTTTATATGGTTGAATTTCGCAATTTTTCAATCATAATTGTCATTCCTGCAAACTATGCATTGGAGGAGAGCTTGCGTAGAGATTTTTGTGGTAGAAGAAACCTATCTTCAACATGCAAGCCTTCCATCCTTCTCATAGCTAGCGTAGAACTCCCATTTTCTCTTAATATCAACCATCAGTAGTGTTGAGCCTACCATGACACCTAAGCAGTGAGGGGCAAAGCTAAACCATTATGATTCAGAAGATGGATAAGCATTCTAGGGAATTTTCATAGGTTCCTAGGCCTTTCTTCATTTAGGCCTCATCCATTACCACTTCAAGGTAGGTGTAGTGTTTGTAGTTTTTCTCTATGATTTTCTTGTATTTTTCTTGCCACATGTGGGGCTATATTTTCTAAGGTCTATCGTGATAGAGGTGGTAAATTGAAATTTTTTCAAAATCCCACTTCTTATTTTGGCTGTTTCCACATTTATCCATGGTTGTTTCATTGTTTTTACCTCAATAGATTTGATTTTTAAAATCTATCTTGGCTTCTTCATGCTTTTTCCCCAAAAGTTGGGGTATGGAACGTTGTTCTAGATCCAAGCCAAAGTATTCATCACACTTAAATTTTAGTAAAATCATACTTCATTATTTTGGTGTTCCTTCTAATGGGTATCAATTATTTTGGCTATTTTATCTATGTTTTTATAACTATATTAAGTTGGGGTTTAGGATTTTTAGATTTTTACACAAAACGCAAGCAATGTTATGTATTTTTTCTTAAGCAAAATGATGCATATTTTGAAAATATAATATTATGAGCTAATAGCCCCTCAGTTAAGCTTTCTAATGGATGTTTTTTTTTTTCAATTCAATTTTGAATCGATGGATTTATAGCTATTTTTCTATTGTTGTGTAGTTAGGTTCTTTAAGCCATTTTAATACTTCATGTAAGTTCATGAATTTTTTCTAAGAAAATGTAGGAATTTTATTGATTTTCTTTAGCTATGATTGAGTAGGTCTTGGCTTCAACTTTCTAATGGAGGTGGAATCACTTCAATTGGACTTAAAATGAATTCTTAACAAAGCTTTTATCAAGCCTATGTCAAAAGGAAGTTATATGCCATTTTTAGAATTTCATCCAAATTGAAAAATTTTTTTGACTAAAGAGAAGGGATATTACATTTTCTTTAAGCATAGGTGTGTAGAGCTCAATTTAAGCTTTCAAATGATGGCAGAATCACTTTACTTAGAGCTCAAATGAATTTTTGGAAAATTTTTCCTAACCTTGCATGAAAAGGGAATTCATGGTGATGGCTATGGTTATTCTTCTAATTTGTCTGTATTCCATGTAAAAATAGCTATGTATGTTTGATTATTAAGGTTATGGCTGCAAAGTTTGTGATTTTAGGGTTCTTTTCATGGTGGAATTATGGCTATGTAAATGAGATGAAATTTGTAGCACATTACCTCTTTGGGGATGGAAGTGATTGATATGTGTAGTTTCCCATATAAAATCATGTGAAAGTTATGCTTTAAATATGTTTTTTTAATAAAAAAAATGGCTTCACTAGTTTTTTTTTAAAAATTTTACTATGGAAATATGTTTTTATTTATTTTTTAATGTTTTTAAAGTTTTAATGCCTTTTTCTAAATTCATGCATGCTTTTTCTAAATTTATGCATAGTTTAGATGCTTTTTTCTAAATTTATGCATAATTTAGACTAAGGTTTAGTTTTGGTTATAATATTTTGGTTATTGAGTAAAAGGCTATAAAAGATGGCAATAATGATATTATGGAATTTCTTAAGCCAATTTAGATAAACACCTTAGAGCTTTTTACAAAGGTTAATTTCACCTTCGACTAATTGTTTTTCCCAAATTTGCTAAGTATTTCCAATTGTTCATAATGCAAGGTTGTAATAATGTTTTCTTGTGAAAATTTTAAAGCTAATTTCACCTTTGACTAGATGTTTTCTCTAAATTTTCCATGTAATGCCAAATGGTCATAATGCTTTTGTTTTGCTTTATGCAAGGTTTACTTGAAATCCATCTTTGTCATTGTGGAGTTGGTGGGTATCTTGTGCTACATGGATCATCCCAAGATTGATACCCCACTCCTTGATATGAATTTGGGAAAGTTATCATTATGGTTTTAGCCTGGGACAAAGGAATTTCTTGCTTGCATCTTAAAGAACTTTAGTATAATGCTATGGTCACACTTGTCTATAAATGTGGTAGGAGTTATGGTAGAGACCTTGATGCCTCAGGCATCTGGCCTATTTGTCATATTTATTTCTAACAAGCTACCTCCTAGGACACTGGGGGTTTAGTAGATGTCATCAGTTCATGTTACCTCATAGAGATTTGGACAATGCTAAAGTATAGATAGTATAATGCTAAAAATACTCTGATCATGGTGCATAAAGCCCATACATTATTCCAATACCTGATCAACATTGTGTAACATCTATAGAGGTAAGCATAGTTGTTGTAATTGTTTTATGCTTTTGGCTTAACTGTTTTCCTAAATTCATTGGTTTTAAAGGAAAGGTAAATATAAAGGCTATAACTTTGAGTATTCTATTGCTTTGACTGATCATTAGATTTTCTTATGTTGATGCCAAACTTTGGTTGTTGCATTGCAAGACCTTCCACCTCTGTTGATGATACAATACCACTTATAGGAACACATCACAAGGATACCCTCATCCTAAAGTTTGGTGAGGTGACACTGACATAGGAGTGGCTAAAGGGAGAGGTGCCTAGGTATGTTTAAGAAAACATTCAATGTGCAGGTTTACTTGATGTATTTATGACACGTATCCCTTCCATCCTTGCTATAGAGATGTTGCATGTCATCGATTGTTTTGATGAGAAGGTTGGTCATTTTAGCAACATCATCTAAGGTGAAAAGGTAAACATGGACATTAGTGTGGGTCTCTTTCACAACTTGTTTGGTGTCCCTGCTAACAGGGCAAAGGTTTTGACGAGGATAGTAAGGAAAACTAGCCATTGTGATTAAGTTTTGAAGTGGCTTGGTGCTAACATGGGCTAGTTTAGAATTTCCATGGATAGCTTCATGAATCTTTATGTAAAGAAATCATATCCTTTGTTTAGGTCTTGTACGTTTCCCAAACTATTATCACAAAAGAAGGTAATCAGTATAGTGTAGGGGTGGACCTTTAAGAAAATCCTAATGGAGAGCACTAGATTTGATTAGGTGGCTACTTTAGTTGTTGGGATTTAGGAGGAGATCCTTAGAATTTGTGTTGACACCTCTATAATAATTCATTTACACTTTGCTTATTTTTTGTAGGTTATCAAAGGAGGTTTGTGGAGTTTCTAGTGGTGTATAGGAATGGATGATGGATTTTCCAAGATCCAAGAAAACTTTCTAAACCTTGGATAAAGCACATTTACCAATGATGAAAGCCCAAAATTCACCAGAGCGGATGGATGATATATTATCCATCATCACTAAGAATCTTGATGTTAGGTAGTGCGAGTCTCCTGATAACATTGAGGATGATGAGCCTCCCACATCTCCTACTAGTATCTTGGATGCTAGATGATGATGTATGGAGGCTGAAGAAGCAAATAGAGAGAAACTCAAGAGGCTATGAAGGAGACACCACTAGCGTCAGACAAGCCTACCTTGAAGAAGATCAGGTTTAGGCTTACATCATCATAGTAGGTAGTCATATGTAAGTTTTATCTATGCTTGGTTGGTTTAAGGTTTTATGGCTATGTTATGATTTCATGTGTTTATTGGTTTTTCATGTGTTATAGTTGTAGGATAGTAATAAAGGTGTGTGAAGGAGGCACTCTCACAACCTGAGATGGACATCAATGATCTAGATGCCTTGTTTGGTGAGGTAGTGATGGGCATGTGCCCC
Organism: Gnetum montanum; assembly: GCA_015680685.1. NCBI lineage: Eukaryota > Viridiplantae > Streptophyta > Gnetopsida > Gnetales > Gnetaceae > Gnetum > Gnetum montanum. The sequence continues at coordinate 1,268,453 of MNCI01001745.1, read as the reverse complement.
ATCATTATCCTAGAGGAGGAAGGTGGGAGGAGAAGGGGCCAAGTATGCCTATGCCTCAATGCTTTCATTTTATCTCATTGTTTATCTTTGGTTTTCATTTTAACCTTTTGATGATTATTATGCTTATAGTAGTTCCTAAGCCTCTAGCACAAGCTCCAATCCTTACGTTTTGTATGAAACCATGGGTAGAGACTCTAGATAAAGTGGAGTTCATGCATGGGATGGCTAAGGACATCATCGATTGGTTGCATCAAATTTCACCTGAGATAGGTAACAAATTTGTTTTATGCTTTAGTTGCTTATCTATGTTATATGTCATGCTTGTGTCATGGATATGTTAGGTTGTGCATTATTTTTATGATTATATTTTATGCTTGTGTAGTACCTTCTTTGAAGTGGGACCCCAATAGAGACATGGAGATTGACTCCTTACCTAAGCTTCCCTCTAACATATCTAGTGTATCCTTAAAGTTGCATGAGACTGCTACAGATCTAGTGATGAGCAATGAGGTACCCCTATGTCCAACCATAGGAATTACTAAGGCATTACATGTGATCTGGTCAAATTCCATGGACCTATAGTTATCTCATAAACTAGTTCCTCTAGGAAGTGAAATGGCATTGAAAACATTTGTTGTCTTCCCAACTACACTTGTGAGGCTCAAGGGTATGGTTTAAGTGTAATTGAGGTATATGAATTTTTATCATTTTTATATTTTATGCATGTAATTACCTATAATAAGAATAATGGTAGAGTATATTGAAAACTAGTGTCTATCACCTAGCTAGCCTAACACAGGTAATCACCCCACTTTCCTGGACACATCCTAAACACATATAGCACTGCTGGGCTACCAAACATTAAGTGTTTTTGGGTTGCCAAGTACTACATGAATGCTTGAAGTGGTTGTGCTTGTGTTCATTAATTGCTAGAAATAAATTCCTTAATCAAATACACTAAGAATGCATTAAAGAATAAGAAAGTAGAATGCATTAAAGAAAATATTCTGTAAAGATTGTTAAAAGGGTTCATTTTATTCCTGTCACACTACTACACTAAGGTACATCAGTGCTTGAACAAATAACCATACACACTTTAGACTCATTATGTGGGCACTCAGAAAATATTCTAACTGTAGGAAGAAGAAACAACAAGAGGTTCACTAGCTTGAAAATTGAAAAGTAACTGATGCATTACAACCAAAACTGAAGCCTAGCCATGGTATTTATAGACTCAAGGTATATAGCCTAACGTTCAACCTCACATACATGATGTCATGGCCAACATCAAAAAATGACTCATCATACCCCCATGACTAAATTAAAACTTGTCCTTGAGTGAAGAAGAGGAGGAACAAGTTCTTTATAATATAACATATTTGGTAGGTATGGGATTATTGACTGACATGATAAATTAACTCATATGAAACAAACATATGGACTTTGAGTGCCCAAGTGTACGAAATTTTAATTTTTATAAAATTGGGTGTTCATGGAAAGAAGAGTGAACACCCTAGAGAATATTAACATCCAACACCTCTTAGTAGGAGGAGAATGAGAGAGAGAAAAGATCTTTTGATCACGAATAGTCCTCATTGTGTGGTATTTTTGCATCATCCTTGGTGAAGAGAGTATTGCTTCTAGTCCATGCTTCCCACTACAATCACAATAGGATGATGAATTAGTATGAAATGTGTAATACATAATTGTTAAATGTCTTGTCTTGTTAGTGGTTACACATGGCTAGGTTCTGATTGTGGTTGATTGATTCTTTGAGTAGTGTTAGTGAGAAAGCTAACAAATAGGGTTAACTAAATTAAGCATTTCATTAAATTTAAAAAGTTCAATATAAGAAAATATTTGAAGAGGGTATAAGAATTCACAACAATGAAAAGAAGAATTCACTGAAAACTATTGTGAAGATGTGTACAATTGGATGTCATTGATGGGGTAAACAGAAAGAATTTGATTGTAAAAATATATAAGGGTAAAGAACTTAACTAACCCAACCAAAAGATATGCAAGTGGATCCTCCCCAAAGTAGGCACAAGCCTTTTATGTCCTTGCATAACTTCAAACCAAAGAGTTCATGGGCTCCATGGATGATTAATGGTTATAGAAGGTTAAGTACAAAAACCCAGAAGTAACTAACTAAGAATTTTGACACATCAAACTAGGACATCGAACCAAAAAATGAAACTAGTAGTGAGGTGGAACATGGAAAGCATAGATGGATAAGACAGAGAGAGTGGAATGGAGTTCCTAATTACAATCACATGAAGTCCCTTGTGGATTTTGTGGTTAAATGACTTGATAGGATTCATCCTTAGTCCAGACTAGAACCAACCACTTTCAGTGACTTTGCATTGAAATTTTAAGACCAATCCATCCCCTGAGACAGAAGAGCGCATCCATGGAACAACCACTATTCCAAATTAGAGAATAAGGAGGAAGTGAGAAAGGGCCTTAGTTAGAGAAGGTGGGACCCATAACTAGTGCTTGTGGCTCATTTATTCTATCTAAAGGATGTGCTTTAAATTCCCATTATTTTTTAAATGGAAACCACATCGTGCAAAGACACATGCATTTATTTTGTTCAAGGGGTGTGCTTTAAATCCTCATCCTTTTTTCTTATTTTTTCTTGATGAGAACCACACCATAGGAGGATGTATGAATTTATTTTGTCCAAGGGGTGTGTTTTGAATTTCCATCATTTTTTTCTAATGATAACCACACCATGCAAGTACTTATTCAACTTCCTTTATTGATTGGCATGGAATGGTAAGAAATTCATGGAAACACACACGCATCCAGGAAAATAGAAAAGTACAAAGAATACTAAATTCCCTTGAAGCCACACCTTGTTCAAACCTTTGAATCCTTCCCAATTTTGGAAACTACCAAAGTCACAAATTTACTAAAATTTTATTAATGAAAAAGGAACTGCATGTTTCCAAAACAAGGAAAACCATAGAGTGTGTGGATGGGTGGATGTTGTGGACTCATTACCTGTTACATGCAAAAGAGAGTATGTCCTAATTATCTATAACAAAATTCAAAGCTAAAAACCAGACACCAACAATCAAATAACAAAAATAGTACATACCACCATCAAGTAATGCATTACTAATGTACTTGGCACTTATTAATGAAAAGTTAGAAAATCGCACAAAATAAAAGAAAATATAGAAGAAAGTGTAAATTATTCAGGAAATATAAAATGTACTAATGATGGTGTAAAACAAAAATTAGAAAATGTTAATAACATAGAAACAAAAGGATGCAAAACAAAGAACATGTAAAACAAAAAGTTATAAAATGAAAAATGAGTAAAATAAAAAGGTTGAAAAATTGAGGAGTCCCTTAAATGGTTAGCATAGTTGGCCATCTCCCCCATGACTATGCTAAAAGGAGGAGATCCAAAATATGGATGATGGTTGTCCATCGGATGAGGTGCTTGTTGTGTTAGCTGGCATATGCTCATGGAAAGGCTTAATTTGTTAGAGACCAGCCATTTTTTATTTGAGCTCGTAGCTTTATAGATCATCATGGCCCCTGAAGAAAAAGTTTCATAAATGATATAAGGTCCTTCCCACAATATCGGGAACTTAGTTCATTAAGGTATGTGTGTGGGGTTCTAGTAGAGAACTTTATCTCCTATTTGAAATTTAACTTTTCTAATTTCAATCTCATGATGCTTTTTGTTATAATCTTTGTGCAACTCATTAGATGATAAGTCCACTAATTGGTTTTCATCTAGAAAGTTGAGATTCATCAATCTTTCTTTTTGGGCTAGACTTAAGTTAAGGTTAAGGCCACAAGTCATTGAGATTCATCAACTTTCTTTATAGGCTAGGAAGTATTAGTAATTTTTTGTACACAAGATTATAGAGAGAGTAGCCTATAGGAAGTTTTCATGTTGAGTGGTAGGCCCAAAGGGCTTCATTGAGTTTTTTGCTCCAGTCCTTTCTATACTTGCTAACACTTCTTGTTAGTATTCTTGTGATTTCCCTATTGGTAACCTTAGCTTGACCATTAGCTTGGGGATGGTAAGGTGATGTGAGTTTGTGTTCAACCCCTAAGCATTGCATGAGCTTCCAAAAAGTAGTGCCTATAAAATGAGTTTCATTATTAGAAATCAATGCACATGGTACACCAAACCTATTTACAACATGCTATTGTACAAATTGAGTAGTAGTAGAGAATGTATAGTTGATGATGGCTGCTAATTCTATTCATTTCATACAATAGTCAACAACTGACTATGATGTACACCTTTCCATTTGACATTGGTGTGATTCGACCTATGAAATTAGTGCCTCAAATGTTAAATGGTTGAATCCATTGTTGAGGTCCCTCCATTTGAGTAGTCATTCCACCATTCTGTTGGCATCATTCAAAAGAGAGGATGAAATGGTGAGCATCCCTAGAGAGTGTTGGCCAATAGTACCTTGCCATTAGGATTTTAATGGCTATACATTTTTTAGCATAGTGTCCTCCACATGGACCTTCATGAGCATCTTGGAGCATGCTCAATTGATCAGCATCAGGGACACACCAATGAACTAAGCCATCAGTGCATACGTTGTAGAGGTATTTGTTGATATCCATGAATTTCTTTACCTGGTGAACAAATTATTGTTTCCTTTGGTGGTCCAACCCTTGTGGCATCTCCTGAGTAAGAAGATAGGTAAAAATGTTATCATACGATCTTGGCTGATTGGACATATTTTTACTTATTACTCTAGGAAAGAGGAGTTCATTAGGAGAAATATCAAATAATGGGATTTCTTCCTCTTTGTCATCCCATTGCAGCTGAAACAAGTGATTAGCAACCATATTCTTAGTGCCCTTTTGATCTACCATTATAAGATTGAATTCTTGCAAGATCACCAATCATCATATAACATGAGGGCTCACCATTGGCTTGTTCATTAGGAAGTGGATGGCACTATGGTTTGTGTGCACAAACACCTTGTATCCAAGCACATAGTGCCTAAACTTCTTTGAAGTAAACATCACCATCATCAATTCTTTTTTGTAGTGGTTTAGTTCAATTGTGCACCCACAATGCTTCAGTTGATGTAATGGATGTGGTATGGATGTTTCTTGTCATCTAATTGCATAAGTACAGCTCCCAAAGCATAATTTAATGCATTTTTCATGATGTGAAATGGTATGGACTAGTCTGATAATTGTAGGATTGGGGTTGCTACAAGATTTTCCTTTAGTTACTAGAATTCTTTCTCACACTCTGCAGTCCAGACAAAGGAAGCATCTTTCTTTATTAGCTCAACCAATAGTTTTGCGATCTTAGAGAAATTTTTCATGAAACACTAATAGTAGCCAGTGTATCCAAGGAATAATTGATCTTTAACTACTTCTAATTGGAAAGTTATTCATTGGATGACCCTTATTTTGTTAGGGTCCACCTTAATTCTTGCTTGCAATATTTTGTGCCCCAACATAATGCCCTCTTAGACCATGAGGTGACTTTTTTGCCAATTGAGCCACAAGTTAGTTTCAAAACATCATTTTAACACTTGCTTAAAGTAGTCCACGGATTTCTCAAATGTAGCTCCATAGGTGGAGACGTCATCCATGAAGACTTCTACACCACTACTAATCTACTATTGGAAGATGCTTAGGACTAGACATTCAAATGTGGTAGGGGCATTACATATATCAAACAACATCTTATGATATGTAAAAGTCCCCTAGCGACTCATGAAAATTGTCTTTGCTTAGTCCTCTGGTGCAATTTGGATTTGGTTATAGCCACTATAACCATCTAGGAAGCTTTAGTAGTAATGCCCTGATATTGTGTTGAGCACTTGGTCTAAAAATGACAATAGAAAGTAATCCTTGAATGTTTCCATATTCAATAGCCTAAAATTGATGTAGACCCACGACTTACCACCTTTCTTTGGTAAAATTACGAGTGGACTAATACACTCACTACTCGCAATGGGATAGATGTACCTTGCCTTGAGGAGTTGCTTGATTTCCTCCTTGACGATTTGCTTCAATTTGGAGTTCAACCACCTTTGTGGCTATCATTTGGGCTTCATGGCTAGGTCAATGTAAATGTGATGCTAGCATATCCTAGGATCAATTCCTATGAGTTTAGGACATGGCCAAGAAAAAGCTTCTGACCATCTTTCAACTACTTTCAACAACATCTCTTTTTGTTTTGGAGAAAGTCTTGCATTGATTATAATCAGCTTCTTATTTTTCAAAAATACATATTTTATTCTAGTTGGTAATTCTTTTAGTTCAAGGGGCTATTGCTTGAAATGCTCAGGAATTTCCAACTCTCCTCAATAGGTATCATCATTTGTATCATTAGAGAGTTGGTGATGAACTTACTAAAGTTTATCGATGTTTGTGACATATTTACATGTTAGGCTCTTAGCTGGTTCCATGAAAAGTGTGCTACTTTTTGAATTAGTGGTCAGCCATTGGGTGCCTTATTTTTTTATGGTTGCTACATACAAAAACCTTTGAATATATATTTCTAGTGCACATTACTTACATGCAAAGATAGATGCTTTCTTTATGGCCTAAATTTTTTGCACATAATTGCACCCATTATCACTGTACATGATGCATGGGACTCTCTTTTTCTTGATCTTTCCAAATGCAATTTCTTTAGATATTTTTAAGGAAAAATATTTGATTCCCATTCTTGCATCTACAATACTTAGCCATGTCCTTCCCATGATGATTGAGAAGTCCCCTTTGTAGTTCTTCACTTTGATTACTAGGAAGTTGGCATGATAAGACCACCCATAGATAATGGTCATAATGTCTTCTACCAATCCTAATGAAATAGTGATGGACTAGTCTACCAATTCCAATTTTATGTTGCTCTTATTAAGAGGAGGTAGGTTCCAAGCAATGTACATCTCATGAGAAATTTAATTAATACCAAAAAGTGAATCAAGAAGAGCCTTGCATAATTCATTCCTAGCAATTTGTAAATAAATGAAAGGAATTCTAGGATCAGCTAATTTCCTGGGAAGGTTTTCTGCATAGATCTAATTAGGCATGGTGTGAGTAAGCATTATGGTATGGATCCTTGGTAGACTTTGGTTTGAAGAAGGCCTGAAGGAATTGGATATGAAGAAAGAGGCAAGAGTAGGGCTGTCAACCATAGGTGTAGGTGAAGGCTTAGGTGGACTACGAGGTTGAAAGAAAGGTCTTTTCTTTGATCAGGCAATTGACCTCTTTGATTGATGATTAGGTTGCAAATTAATAACCCTAATAGCCCATAGATTAGCTTTATAGCCCTCATGCATTGGTGGAGTAGGTGGTAGTTGTGAAACTAGAAGAGGAGTGTGTGCAGAGATAGGAGTAGGATAAGGATAGAAGGTGGTATTCCTTATTTCATTTTGAGAAGAATTTTGATAGTAATTAGAAGCATGGTAGTAAGGCTAAATATTAGAAACATGATTGGAAGAGTCACATGGAGACATGGGTTGCTGAATGTGATAACCATATGGATCAGGCTATTGATAAGGGTATTTTCTCCGTGGTGGTGCAAGCACCCATGATTGTGGTTGCTTCCATTGTTGGTACTATTCATATGGTTGCGATGGAGCTCTACTTCGATAATATGGTTGTTGCTGGTGCAATTGCCAAAAATTACCTTGAGGATAAGGTAACCTTCTAGATGTTTGGCTTTGTGTAAGTCATGGACATAAGGCATACACCCTAGACTCCTGAAGATGTGATATAATGGGGCAACATCCCTTTGGATGTTCATATTGGCAGACATCACATCCACAATCATCATCTAATTCACTATCAGCAACCTCTTCTATTGTAGCAATTTTTCCCTTACCTTTGTAATATGCACATTTAGCTTCTTTGTATCTCTTGTGCTCATTATCACTACCTTGTTCTTGGGACTCTTCAGCAATTTTGAGGATAGCTTGAAATAAGCTATCCATGGAGTCTCTTAAATGATCAACCTTAACCATAAGTTCAAATTGGAATTGTTGAAGTGGGAAGGATTTTTTATATATCCCCTCATTAAATACAGATTCATCCTCGCTATCACAAAATTGAACCTCTCTGTTGAAGATGGAAGGATCATGGTTGTGCTCCTCTACACTTTCTCTTTTCCTTAGTTTGCCCTTCTCTTTAGCTACCTGCTCTATTAACCTTTTTACCTAATGGGTAGTTAGTTTTAACAATTTCCCTTGGGCAAAGACACCAAGGGTTTTCCTCATTTCATTACAAAGTGCATCTACAATGTGATGGAGTTGAGCCAATTGAGAATAACCATGGCTAGGGAATTTGTGCATCAAGGCATAGTATTGATTAATGGTAGCACCCAAGGGTTCATGTACTTCTTGTTTCCACCCTTGAATCTATTTCCTTAAGTTGGACACCTAGTAGTATGTTTGATACTTACCATTGAATATTTCAAGCATGGTACTCCATCATTTGATAGATTCTGGTTCTAAAGACTAGTACTAGTTTTTTGCTTTTTTGATGAGTGTCCTGGGAAATAGCTTTAGTTTTTACCACTCATTTTCTATGTTTTTCAAGGCACATTCATCTTGGAAAATGTGAATATGATTTTGTGGATCAGAGTTATCTCCTCCTTCAAATTGAGGTATATTTTTCATGTCTAACTATTTGATTCAACTATCTTTCACATCCTTTGTTGGGATTTTGATTATCTCTATGATGTTAAGCATACTTTTGGTAGTAAATAGAGGCTCATTGAGGACTTGATCATGGTGCCTATGATGCCCTCTACTACCCCTTAATTCATGGTGATGTGCTTCTCTTGAATGTCTACGTCCTTGATCTTTCTTGTGTCAATAGTCCCTTTGGTTATTTTTGTCTCATGAGTCATTGTGCTCATTTTGATCATCTCCATCATGATCTTACCTTTTGTGGTCATAGTCGAAGCTAGAAGAAGAAGAAGATGATGAAGGGTAAGAGGAAGGAGAACTAGCACCATCATGGTGCTTGCTATTTCCTCTTCGATGATCGTGATCATGGTCATGATCTTACTTCTTACCTACCTTGTTATCTTGACTTGCCCCTCTGGATCCTACTTTGTCATCGGATCTCTTGTTACTAGAATTAGGATTGTGAACTGTGGAGTGTAGATTCTAGTTTTGACCTTCATCATCAAAGTTAAAAAGAGGAGCATCATTGAGCAGAAGATCCCCACTAGCTTGTTGGTACAATAGGAATGAAAACTCATTATGTCCTTTTTCCTTCGAAAGTTCATAGTGCTACTCTAGCTACTGATCTCATAGGTGTTGTGCTTTAGTGGGATGATAATCCCTAGCATTGACATCTTCCACGATATATTCCCCATTGTGGTCTTGAACATCACATCATGTAAGCATTTGATAAAGCATTGTAAAAGTAGCATGATTAGGTAGCAACACAATGTTTCCCTCCATGTAATGCTATCATAGCTGTTCATCCTAGTGTAATATGAAGGTGAATTTTGGCACATACTCATTAGGATGAGTATATGTAATTCAATACTATTGAGGTATTGATTGACAAGCGTTATCAAGCTTGGGTGGAGAAGTGTGAGAAGAAGACATTTTTAGTTAGCGAAATAAAAATCATAGTGTACTATGAGAATTTGTTGTAGTAATTTTTAAATAAGATATGACTCTCAGGTTCATTCCAATAATTTAAATACTTTTCACTAGGTCCTAGATAGCATACAAAACAACAAAAACATCCCCAGTAATGGTGCTAATGATGAGTGGTGAGTTACCCCTATGCCCAACCATATGAATCACTAAGGCATTATGTGTAATCCAATCAAATTCCATGGACCTATAGTTATCTCATACACTAGTTCCTCTAGGAAGTGAAATGGCATTGAGAACATTTGTTATCTTTCCAACTACACTTGTGAGGCTGAAGGGGATGGTTTAAGTGTAATTGAGGTATATGAATTTTAATCATTTTTATATTTTATGGATGCAATTACCTACAACAAGAATAAGGGTAGAGTAGATTGAAAACTAGCATCTATCACCTAGCTAGCTTAACATAAGTAACCATCTCACTTTCCTAGACATATCCTAAACACATATAACACTACTGGGCTACCAAACATCAAGCATTTCTTGGTTTCCAAGTACTATATGAATGCTCAAAGTGGTCATGCTTATGTTCATTAATTGCTAGAAATAAATTGGTTAATCATATGCATTAAAGTAAAGAACAAGAAAGTAGAATGCATTAAAGAAAATATTAAGCTATTCTCAGTGCCACAAGGATTGTCAAAAGAGTTTATTTTATTCCCATCACAATGCTACACATAGGTACATCAGTGCTTGAACAAAGAAGTATACACACTTTAGAATCCTTCTACTAGCACTCAAAAAATATTTTAACTCTAGGGAGAAGAAACAGTAAGAGCTTTGTTACCTTACTTGAAAATTGAAAACTAACTAATGGATTACCATCAAAACTAGAGCCCAGGCACAATATTTATAAACACATGGTATATACCCCAATGTTAGATATTTGACATCAGATCTAGACCTTGATGTCATGGCTGACATCAAACAATGACTCATCATCTAGCAATGTCATGTGTAAAGACTTCATGGGATGTTGAGAGGTCCAATGAATCCCTATGGGAAAAAGTTAAGGCCTTAAAGGAAAAGACTCAATGACTGGAGGAGAGATTAGAGATATTTGAGACCACAAGGCCTTTGTGAAGGCCCAAGTGACCAACTTGGGAAAATTTTGAACTAGGAAGATCATGTGGGCCTACTACTAGCATGTCATTTTGGACAAATTAGTAGTCCTATGAGAGATGGTGGAACAATGTATGTAGATGGAGCTCATCTCATAAATGTTGAGAAGTGGAATGATCACTATGCTTGGGTCCTAGAATGGGATAAGAAACAAGAGGCTCATAGGTAATTGTACATGGAGGATCATGGGGCTTACCTTAAGTGGCTCAAGGAGGAGTCGGTTGAATGGTGCAAAGGAGAGCTATTCATCTAGGGGATCTAGGTGGAGAGTTCTTATCAGCTTTTTGAAAGTACTCATGGTGGAGCAATTCCCTACTCCTTGGATTACCACTATTGTAGGTGAGACCTCTATAGATGCTACTACCTAGGAGCCTCCTACTTGGACTCCTATAGATAGGCTTAGCATCCTCTTTGGCATTGATCTTGGGGATGTTCACTGGGTCAACATGACAAAGGACCAAATCCTTCATTATTTGGAGGAAGGCCTTCCACTTCTACCCTTGGAAGTCATGGATCTAGAATCTCCACAAGTAATATGTATTTTATGTTTTATGTTTTTGTTTTAAGCTATGGTTTTGGCTATGGACTACTAATTGGCTATATGTTGTTATATTTTAGGCTTCAAGAGACATTGGAGGTCCCAGCGGTGAGGGTGGAAATGACCCACCACTTCCTCCTCCAAATGCCACTTAGCAGCCTCCATTAGCTTAGATTGTTAGCTATTTATCTTTTTTTTTAAATGTTTATGGCTATGATTAGACAAGACTATATTATAGATGGTTGTTATTCTTTGACATTCTTGCCACAAAGTGTGGCCATGGCTTATGTATCTTATGAACATTTTAACTTTAAATTTAAATTTTGGCTTTATTTTTGGGTATGTGTATCTATAATTGTAGTATATGTTGTAAATGTTGTGGATGTTCTGAACATTAAGAATGATTATGTTAACATTTTGGCTATAAAATTAGTGCAATAAAAGGCTAAGCAAAAATAAATATAATGAAAGGGACATTTGGTAGTTTTAGGTGTTGTTAGTTTAAGGCTATGGTAGGCTAGATTACAAGTTTAAAGTCTTATCAGATTACATTGCCAATTTAGAGTCTTAGCAGACTGTAACACCAGTTCAGAGTCTCAATGGATTGTGTTGTGTGGTTATCATTACTAGTTTAAGGCCATGGCAGGCAATAATTCCAATTTAAGGTCTTAGCAGGCTACCTATGAAAAAGAAGTATATTGATAAGGCTTTTTCAATGTTTATAACATAAGTAAAAATAAAGACATGTTGTAACAAATAGGTAAAACTGCAAATGAACTTAGAATACATGCATAGGCTATGTGCATAAAGAGTAAAACAAAAAATGGATAAAAAGATATAATAAACTGCAAAAGAAAAGTAAGGCTATATGGCTATCATTGCATCTGGTCATAGGGGCATGGGATGGAGAAGGTTAAGGTGAATTTCACTGGTCAGATTCTTCCTAATCTTTGCAAGATTAGGGAGTGAGTAAGGCCTACTCTGCATAAGCTGATATTCACCATCTCCCTCACTTACAATGTTAAAAGGAATTTCATCCCATAATTCATTTTGGTGCTTATTACTATTATCATTTGCTTTCTTTGGTTATTACTCTCTTTGGGCTATTTGATTTCATGGTTGGGAGCTTCTTCTTGAAGCTCCACTTTAGACCCCTAATATATGTTTACATTGTTGATAGCTAGGGGAAATGCATTATCATCATGAATGATGATTTCACCTTCCTCATAAGGAAGGTGAATTTCCTAATGGATGGGTGAGGAAATAGGTCATAATTAAGCCAGCTAAGGTCTTTCCAAAATCAGGTTGAATCTTAGTATCTCTTCCACTACCAAGAAATTGGTGGTTATGGGGAATTGCTTCCTTGCCATAAAATCTAAGGAGATATACCCCTTGATGGAAACTCTTGATCCATTGAAGGACTTAAGAGATGCAATGGTTATAGGTTGTATATGCTTAGTTAAGCCCAAGCATTCAATGATGGTGCATGGGATAAGGTTTTTTGTAACTTCATCATCAACATGCACTTGATGTACTTTAAACTATTCTATGCATATTGTTATGAATAGAGGGTCTATAGTTGCCTCAATATTTTAGGGATTAATCTTAATTCCACTATCAAAAAATGTTAAGGATGTTGAGTTCTCCTCCCTTGGTGATGAAGGAATCATCATTCCATGGATGACTTCCTTGTTAGTAGGGATGTCCTCACTAACAGGGATAGAAGTCAACATTTTGACTAATGCCTCATGCTACGGGATAGAAGTCATAATTAGGTCATACAATCTTAAGGTTATGTTCTTTTTCTTGAGGTATTTCATGACTTGGTCCATTGCACTAAGGAGGTTTTTTATCATTATCCATGGACTTGTCATTCTAATTGTTCTTTACTTCCTACATGTGCCCCAAAATGTGAACTTTAGCCCTAAGTTGTGTTTGTTGGGGCTTTTTCTTGTTATTATAATTATGGGCTTTGGTGTCCTCTTGTGGCTTGTTGGTTGGAGTAGTTTGGGTAGAGGATGTCATGGGTATAGCTAAAATGGGAGTGGAATTCGGTGGGCCCACTTCCTTTCATGCCTCCGTCTACTTATCACCCTTGTTACTAGGCTTTTACTTATGCTTCTTCCTTTATTTGGCTAATGTTTTTGGTGGTCAGCCATTGTTATGAGGAAGAGGTAGTAGCATTAGCTACCATAGGGGGTTGTTGTATAGTTGTTTTAGCTATGGTTGTTTGCATTGTGTTAGGTTGGGGGACCTTAATGACAAAAGGTTCCCTAGGAGGCACCTATGATGATACCTTTATGATGAAGAAGGATCTTGAGTTATGGGAAGCTGAAGAAGCCCTTTCATCATAGAGGGGGTACTTGAATCACAAATGGTTCTCTTGTAGGTCTCCTATTATCATTAATGTTGAATGCTGAAATAACATAGTAACTATCATTAGCATTCAATGGGTCTTTGTAGACTTGCATCAACTAGTTTTATGATTAAACTAGGTTAGAAGCATCTAATACTAGCTTTCCCCTATCTATCATCCTCTATAGGTCATCCTTTAGCATGAGGCAAAAGTATATGTCATGACATAGAAGTTGGTGATAATGGTAGAAATGGTCTAGTTTGAAGTATCTAGGAAATTAGGGATCATCATTCATTTTGTGAGTGGGGTCTTTGGCTATTTTTCATAACTACTCATGTTTCTTTCAAGTAGCTTCGATCATTTTTTTGTGTTGCATGTGATCACTCTTTAATAGTTGGTCTAGTAACTTAGATGGTTTCATAGACAAGGTAGTATATTTGGAACTACCCTTTCTTTTGAAGTTAGGTCTAGTTATTATTGATGCAGTAGTCCTAGAGGTTAATGGTTGGTTATTGTGATCATTAGTTGGGGCCTTGGGAGGGTTGGCCCTTGGTTCCTAATCTTTTTTCCTTTGGTCACAATCACTACAACCATGTTGTTTTGTTTGCTCTTTTCCTTATTTCTTTAAGTATTTTGGTTTTTGTATGCTATATAGACTAGATCATGATTGACTTTTGTAGTATCCTTGATGTTTTTGATTTACAAGAATGCTTGGCTAAGGGACCATGGATCAAGGTAGTAAAGTTTGGACTTGATAAAGTCATTCACTACCTCCTTCAATATGACTAAAATATGTGCTTCAACTATAGGCTATGGTATTTTGTTTAGTAGTTTATTCCATTGCTAGATGAAATTCTGTATAGGTTCTAAGGGTCCCTACCTAACCTTCATGAGTTGTGTTGTAACCAAGAATCCTTGGTATAGTAGTTCGCCAACTTTGAATCCCTAGGGCCTCCATGAGAAAAATGGGTTTAAGGTGCCTTGGCTAGTCTAGTAGATCAACGAGGGACTTATGAAATGTAGAATGTGGAAATAAATAGAAAAAAATAAATAGAATGTAGAATTGATAGTAGATCTAAAATAATGCATAGATGATAAACAAATATATTTTATATGCAAAACCCAAAACTTAAAACTTTATTGAGAAAGAAAATAAAAAAGAAGTTCAAGAAATGTGTACAAATGATGCCTAAATTGGAAGTAAAGGGGGGTTTACTAATGTAGGAGTTCAAAGCCTATTAAAGCTAATGGGATCTTCTCCACGATCTAGATACTAAGCCACTCTTGATGCTATTGAACCTTTCCCAACTATTGCAACCTTAGATCTGCAAGTTGGATCACTATTGGGGGTGAGAAGAGTGAAAAATGTGGATGCTAGATTACTTCACACTGGGGTTTGGAAATTCCAAAAGTGCATTGTTGACACCAAAAATCCACAAATATCAAGCTGAGTATGCTTCCGCTCTAGTGTTCAAGAGGAAGCAAATATGGGAGATTGCAATAACCCTTAAGTGCTTGAAAATGTTCCAAGTGTGGAATTGTGAAAAAATGGCTGAACTTCATTGAGAATTTTCTTAACAATGTGAAGTGCTAAATCCTGTCAAAAATGTTAAATCTATAAATGGTGTTGGAGATTGGTTTTTATAAGTTCTTTAGGTCATGAATGGGGCTGCGAAATGGCTATGATTTGGCTATAGAAATGGTTGCAAATTGGCTTCTAAATTCATGTGAGATGGGTGCCCAAATTTGGGGGACTATTATACATAGCAAGTGCTTCTTCCCATGGTCATTCTATTTACTATAAATAGTAATTGAGGCACACCTTCCATGAAAAAGATGAATCTTCTACACTAAGCTCTCCACCATGCTTGTTGAAGTGGTTGGTCAACATTGAAGTGCATAAAGTGATGAATTTGGGATTTTGTGGCTT
The DNA here is from genome assembly GCA_015680685.1 of Gnetum montanum. NCBI lineage: Eukaryota > Viridiplantae > Streptophyta > Gnetopsida > Gnetales > Gnetaceae > Gnetum > Gnetum montanum. The sequence goes on along the minus strand of MNCI01001745.1, from coordinate 1,252,869 downwards.
CCACACTAGGGGATGTAATTTTCCACATTGGGGATAAAGATTCCATGTTGGGGGAAACTTTCACATTGAGGTAAAAGGTTTATAGGCTATGCATGTGGTCTCCATGTTGAAGAGGAAACGTTTCCAAAACCCCCACCCTTCCATGCTAGGGGTAGGTGAGATCTGCCCCCTTTGCATGTGTTTCCAGCATAGAAAAATGTATACCCCACCATAAAACCCATCAAATTGCCTTTTTTAGCATTCCAAAAGGCATTTTGGATCCCCCCCCCCAAGCCCAAATATAGACACTAGATGACTTTTTTCACTTGGGAAATGAGGCTTTGACCACTTATGAGGTAATTTTTACCCCCAAAAGTATAAAGTATGTGAAATTTCTGAGTATGGACTATAATTTTCACATTTACAATGAGTTTTGCCTTAGGTTTCATGGGGTGAGAGGTACATGATGAAGATTAGTTATAACATGTAAATTTTTGTGGTGTTTTAATGGCCCCTCTTTGTTGGCTCCTAGAGGATTGACTTGAGAGGCACCAACAGAGAATACAAAACACCACTACATATTATAATGCTATAATGCAGATAAACCAAATTAGGCTATCTAGGTTACCAAAGTTGCAAGTTTAAAACTATAGTGAGCCATGGCACTAGTTTAAGGCCTTGATAGGCTGTGTTGCCAGTTTAAGGTTATAGTAGACTATTGAAAATAGGCTTGCTTATTGATGATTATGAACTACATGTAGTATGGATTTAGATAGGAATCATTGACCAGATTAGCCATGTCATTCCTATCCATGTCAGCTATTCTAAATGCTCCATTCTCATAGGCTTTGGTGATAAGGAAGGACCTTTTCTAGTTAACTTAGAATTTGTCTACATAGTCATGAATGGCCTTAGGGACTAGGTCTCCCTTCTTGATCTTGATAGTGCTTGATGTGATCAAGTGCTTGCATATATGTTGGCACATTTGGCCATTCCATGGAACAGTTGAAATATTTTATTAAAAATTGGAACAATCTATGGTTGTCAATTTACAAGTAAATTACAACTTTAGTGTTGAGGGTTGGGTGTTTTTAGAGGAGTAATTCACTGGTAAAGCATTTGAAGCCTTCTGGATGTAAGATGAAAGTGCCAGATTATTCCTTTATTAAAGATAAGAGGATAGTACTATAGCAAGGAAGGAAATATGTTATTTACTTGGAAAGCACTAAGTTGAGATCCCGGTTGATTAAACCCGGTTATATCCTTAAGATAACATTTGAAACTCCTTGCAAAGCAAAAAATAGAATAAAAATCAGCAACACCTCCGTCGTTTTGGAAAATTATGCAGAGGAAAGGAAGACCAACGTCCACTGTATACTTGTTGATCATGGCAATGAGGATAATATCAGTGAAGGTAAAGGAAGACTGCATTTTCCCTAGAAAACGCATGCTGCAGAAAAATGTTTAACACTGCCCGCTGCACGATATTCATCCTAGCATAGACAGACATCTTTGCTAACGCAGGGACATTACTTTCAAAAAAAAAAATCGAAACCCTCATCTGCAAAATACATAGATAAAGGAGTCACGCCTTGTTGAAACCCCGATTTGCTGTTAAGTTTTGCAGGCCGTAGCAATTTCCATTGTGCAGGTTACAACAGTTCAGAAGGTTCCTACGGATTTGTTGATCCACAAAACATTGGTCCATAGTTCTGCAATCAATGACAATGGCAGAGACGATTCAAAAAAAAAAAAAAACGCATGAAGCCCTAAGCCAATTTGGGGATAAAACAAAAAAGATCTTTGGCAATTGAAACCCTCTATTTAGAACAGTATGTTCAACACATTATTCTTCAAGAAAAATCCTTCTCCTCCAACGATTGAACATCACACCACGCGACAACAAAGCCAGATATAGTTGCAGAGCCTTCTCCTGCGGTGGTCGTCAGTTACGATTTTGCAGGGCCTTATTATGCAGTGGCAGTTCAAACATACGGTTTTGGTCGATATGGCACTTTGAATCTTGATTCGAACATGTGTCGGTTCTTACAAGTTTTGTGCAGAGCCAAGAGAAAGAAGAAAACGAACCAGCTGATTACACCGTTGTCCTGGAACTGTGATTGAGCATCTACGTGATTTACAGGGAAGACAAGAAGAATTTTTTAAAGCCATAACTCTACCACTTTCATCGAGATGTATATAAAATTATTTGATTACTTCTGCTCAAAGCATAGGATGGTTAAAATGTTTAACAAATTAACCAAATTAACCAACATATATATACATATATATATAGATAGATATATACCCATAGTGTGAAGCCTTGGTTTAAAAACTTGCCTTCAATTATCCCAAGTCATCAAATATTATTTTAAAACATATAACTTACTACCCACAAAAATATTTGCAATATTGATATTTTAAATATCACATTACATTTAATAGCATAAAATTCTCCTAATTTTATGTATAACTTCCTAACTCCCTAACTACATAACTTCCTCCTAGCTTGTTGGGCAAGTAATCTTCTATTTGGTTGGCCA
>MNCI01001745.1:1221196-1249367 GCA_015680685.1 Gnetum montanum | reverse complement strand
TGAATCTCTTTAAAGTAAGTCATTTGTAGTTTACACACAACGCAATCGTTACATTTCTCACAATCGCACGCCACAACAACACACACACATACTCACATTAACTACTAAGTTTATTTGGAGGTATCTGGGCCTTGGTGTTGCCAGAGACCAGCAGGCACCTAAATCTTGTTCAAGGACACTTGTTGGCGGTCGCGTCCCAAACGGTCGCCAACAATATGTTACTCCTCAACTAAATCTAGGGCTTCCATTTACAACTCGTTATTTTTCTCATTGTTGATGAAGTTAGTCAAGGCTACTTAGAGTGATGACACCTAGAATTCAAGAGGTAAAACAACTTTAGAATCATAAATAAAGATATAAGGAGTCATGTCAGTTGCCATGTGATAGGTTATTCTATATGCCCATAGTGCATGGACAAGTTGCTCATGCCACTTCCATTTGTTATTGCTAAAAATCTTCTTGAGCAAGTTGACAATGGCCTTGTTGCTTGCTTCTACTTGTCCATTGACTTGAGGGTAGTAAGGTGATGAGAAAGAATGTTTAATTTCTAGGTTGTGATAGAAATCCTTGGTTTCATGGCTACTAAATTGAGGTCCATTATTTGTAACTATGGTCATTGGTATGCCAAAACGAGCTATAGTGTTATCTAGGGTAAATTTGCAAACTTGTTTAGATGTGGTCTTCCTAAGGGGAATAGCCTCAACCCACTTAGTAAGGCATTTGGTTATGATGATGATAAAGCTATGTCCTATGGAAGACTTAGGTATTATAGGTCTAATGATATCCAACTTCCATCATTAGAATGACCATGTTATTTGGGTTGTATGTAACTTAGTAGGTGATACATGTATAAGGTTGCTATATTTTTGGCATGTGTCACATAACTTAACTTTTTGCAAGTAGTCATTTTCCATATGGGGCTAGTAGTAGCCTAACTATCTAATCTTAGTAGCAATGGTTTTAGGTTCTATATGTCCTCCACAAACACCCTTGTGAATCTTATCTAGAACTATTTTGGCTTTAGTTTTACCTAAGCACTTTAGGAGTATGCCATCATAGCATTATTGACATAATGTATTATTACCTACAATGACATACTACTTCGATTGCTTGCGTATGATGTCCTTTTGAGTAGTAGTCGAGCCTTGCAAGGATTCACCATGCATAAGGTAAAATTTGATATCAACGTACCACTCCTTGGGAGGAGTAGTATGAACGATGGCCACAAAGGTATGCTCATTGTTCTATGTGATGGGAGTAGCATAGTCCATAGTTAAGGTGGGAAACTTGCTAAATACATCTAACTTCATACTAAGGGCTAATGTTGTAATTACATTAGCTATGATTTTTTCATTTGTAGGTATGTGTTGGACATCAATGTATATGAATTATTGTAATAATTGCTTTAGTAGGTCATGATAAGTTTGTAAGTGCTGAGATTTGCATGCATAGACTTCAGTTACTTAGTTAATCATGATTTGTGAATCACCTTTGATGGGTATGTGTCTGATTCCTAGGTCATGAGCTACCATCATCCCTCTAATCAAATCCTCATATTCTACTATGTTGTTGGTACATGGAAACCCAAAACGATAGCCAAAGGATTAGATCTTACTAGATAGGAATGTTACGATGGTAGCAATAATAGTTCCATGTGTGGTTGAAGCTCCATCAAAGTTCATGACTACCTCATAACCCATAGGCACTTGGCTAACTATGTTAATGTGTTCATTAGGGAACTCAGGATCTATGGCTACTTGGTCATCAACAGGTAAAACTATGAGTTATATGACAATAACTTAACCTCTTGTTGAGGATTGAAAGATGTAATCGAGGTTGAATTTTGGAGTTATGGCTTTTCATAGGGCTATATGGATAGTTTTTTAGATGTTGGTCATTATGGCTAGGAGTATATTATCCTTGCAAATTATGTTGACTTGACTTCTAAAGAGGAAGTTTCTCCATTTCTTTAAAGAGAAGACTAGTGCAAGAAAATACTTCTCCACTTTAGTGTATTAGGTCTCGTGGGAAACTAATGTGTGGCTAGGGTAGTATACAAGAAATTTTGTTCCATCATCACATTTCTAACAAAGTATAGAGGTAATGGATGTATCAGAGATGGCGAGATAAATGTAATATAGTTTATCCTCTTGTAGAGGATAGACTATTAGTAATTGCATCAACTCTTACTTAAGGTATTCAAAGGCCTCTTAGTATTGAGCTATCCACTCACAGTGAATTCCTTTCTTAAGCAAGTGTTGCATGGACTATAACTTATCCATAAGCCTAGTGATAAACCTAAAAATAAACTATAATCTACCTTGGAATCTATGAAGCTCTTTATGGTTGGTAGGTTCTACTAATTTTCATATGGCCTTAAGCTTATTAAGATCAATGTGTATCCTTGCTTTAGAGATTATAAAGCCAAGCATCTTACTAGTCTTGACACTGAAGACACACTTCCTAGGATTGAGCCTAAGATCTATTTGAGGCATTGTTTAAGCACAAGATCTAGGTCATTAGCATGGTCATTGGCTATCTTAGACTTCATGGCTATGTCATCTACATAATCATTAAGAAAGCCTAACATGTAATCACTAAAGATATAGGTCATGACTCTTTGGTATGTCACTTTGATGTTCTTAAGGCCAAAGGACATCATGGTATAAAAAAAGTACCCCATGGGGTCATAAAGGTTGTGCTAAGTTGATGCTCTAGGTTGATCCTAATTTGGTTATATTTTGAGAATTCATTCATAAAGGACAATAATGCATGCTTGGTTATAGTATGAATAAGTTGATTAGTCCTAGGAAAATGGAAGTCATCCTTGATAGTTTCTTTATTTAAGTCTCAAAAGTCAATGTAAATATGGATACTCCCATTTTTCCTAGGGACTACCACTATGTTGGATACCCATTTTGCATAATCAATAGCCCTAATGAAACTTGCTTGGTAGAGCTTTGAGATTTCATCATGTATTTCCAAGGTAAAATCAAGTCTAATCTTGTGCTCTTTTTGCTTAACTAGTCTAATGTTAGGATTCAATATGATGTTGTGATAGACTAGAAATGGATCTAGGCTTGGTATATCTTCATATGACTAGGCAAATGCATTAATGTTGTGCTATAAGACTTTGGTGATGTCTTGGGCACATTGAGGATCTAGTAAGCAACTTAGTTTAAGGGTTTTCTCCTCACCACTATGTGTTGTAATAGGAACCTTAACTAGAAAGCCTTTGGTTATGTCTCTTTCTTCTAGGTCAACAATTTTGACTAGGTTTTTAGGCCATTTTAGAGGTTTCTCTATTGAGGCTATGTGGTGTACAAGGCTCTTAGGCTCAAGATCTAGGCAAGCAGGGTTGATACACCATTTAAGATCACTATTTCATCCATGTAGTCACAAAGGAAATCTAATTTGCTCCTAGGTACTTAGACTTTGATCCTACATGTAGACCAAAAGCATACTAAGTGGAACCTGGGTAAAAGTGAATAAATAATGTTAAAATGCCATAAAACACATGCAAATCTAATGAAATCAAGGCCATCTAAGGTCATTAGTAAGATGAAATCAATTCAGAAAAGTGGAATAGAGACAAACAAAGATCACATAAAGGTCAAGCAAGGGGAAGTATAAGACTACAAATGGTCAAAAGGTCACAATTTCACCAATTCAAGGCCTTACCAAGCCATGATGATATGGTGTCAAATGGAAATTAGAGAAGGTCAAACCCCACTATTTGATACCATTTCAAGTCCAAAAAAAGGTAAATAGAGCTATAATAAGGCAAACAACAAACATATAAGGTTGTATAAAGGCTATAGAAGGTTAACAAGATTAACAAGGAAACATAAGTTTGAAAACAAGCCAAAACATTACTTAATAAGGTAAAAATCAAGCAAAATATGCTATATATGATAAAATTTGATTGATATAGGTCACAAATGGTTTAATTTTAGGCCTTATTAGGACATGTGTTGAGGCTACAAGGCTATTATATGAGTTCAAGCATCAATTAAGGCTATTCCTAGGGTGTTTAGACCCAAAAATCAAGTTTTTTGAGGCTTCCATGCTAGGCTTAGTGTGCAAACAAGGACCCTTAGTGTGGAAACCAAGGAAAATAGGTTTTGTGAAGCTCAAAGGTCCAAAATTTAGCTTCTAAAACGTTCCCAAGGTAGTGCAGAGTCATATCCATCAAGATTAGGCACTCCAAAGGTCTGTAAATGCTAAAAAGTAGGTTTTGAAGCCATTCCCCCTTGTTTTCATGTTGGTGAGCATATAAAAGAGGTGGTTCATGATGGAGTAGAAAAATCAAAGAAAAAATAGATCAAACATCATCAATTAAGTAGCTAGAGTTCAGATCTAGAACTTGTGCATCTCTCAGCTTTATTCCAAGGCAATTTGAGGTACTTTTGAGTGTCAAGATGTGTCAAAATGATTTTCCACCATTTTTCCATGCTCATAATAGTATCCTCAACGTGGAAAAATAGGGGGAAATTTTTTTTATGAATTTAGAGTGATTTAGAGGCACTTTACCTAGGCTTCTAGGGCCCTAGGATTATAGACTTTGATTTTGCAAGTTTCTGGCTAATTTTAGGCATGCTTGAAGGATGTTTAAGGAAACTTAACGTTTTCCCTTATTTTTCCATGCTAGGGGAGTTAATCCAATGTGGAAGAATGGGGGGAATGAATTTTGAAGGTTGAAATAAGGTCAAACAAGTAAAATCTTAAGGCTATGAGGTTTTGGGCTTCTCTGGCGTAGATCTTTGGCTTTAGCTATTTTCATCTTATGATCAAAAGTGGAAAGCTATCATTCCCCCCTTATTTCTAGATTGGGGAAGTTAATCCAATGTGAAAGAAGGAAGAATCTTATATCTATATTAATTCAAGTCACAATCGACCATGCATGTTACCTTTCGGAGTTGCCAAGGTCAAGGGCTATGGATCTATGTTAAAATTTAGTAATTTTGGGCATTTCTTAGTGGGTTTTTTTTTTTGAATTTTTTCCCTTTTTCCACACTAGGGATGGAGAGCTTAGTGTGAAAAACTATGGGGAATCACTTTTTAACTAGCTAGGATTAATCCCATGAATTTTAAGTGCTCCAATGGCTACTGCTAGGGTTCTAAAGTGCATGAAAGTTCATTTAATGTTATTTTGAGGCGTTTGAAGCCTCAAACAAGTCTTCCCTTGAATTTCCACGTTGGGGATACCATAATTAGCAAGGAAAATGGGATCATTAGTGTGGAAGAATAATGCATTTCAGATCTAGGCCAATTTAACCTCAATCAACTGTGCATGTCAGCCTTTTGGGCTACTAGGGTTGAGGACTAGGGTTTTATGTTAAATTTTGGTTATTTTGGGTATTTCTATGCATTTTGGGGCTTTCCCTATTTTTCCATGTTGGGATTGGGATGCTTAGCATGGAAAAATAGGAGGAATCATTTTTTAATCTTTTGACATCAATTTCTTGAAGTTTGAATGTTCCAAATGATGTTGGTACGGTCCTACAGTGCATGCAAGTTTAGTTAATGTTGTTATGAGGTAGTTATGGATTTCAAATGGGTTTTCCAATTAATTTCCATGCTAAGTAGCATGGAATGGGGAATTCGTGGCCTGGAGACATCATCAAAATTAGATATAACCTAGTTTTAACTTCAATTGATCATGCATGTAAGCCTTCAGGGCTACGAGGGTTGAAGAATAGGATTTGGAATTAAAACTGGTCAATTTATAGGTTTTCCAAGTGGTTTTTGAGCTTCATCCTCTTTTTTCATGTTAGGGATAGTATGCCAAATGTGAAAATTTTGGGGGAAATACATTCTTATCCTTTTGCATCATTTTTGATCATGCATGTGTGTCCATGAGGTTGCTAGTGACGTTGGTTAATGCTTGATGTTAAAATTTTCCTATTTTGAAGGTTGATGAGTGGATTTTGGGCTTCCCCCATTTCTCAATGCTAGGGATTCCACGCTCAATGTGGAAAATTATAGGGAAAGCTTTTTGGCCCTTTGTAATCACTTTCGATCACGCATGTAGGCTTTTAAGGTTTTTGGCATCAATTGTTGATACTTGATATTAAAATTTGGTTGTCTCAAGGATCAATAGGTAATATTTTTTTCTTTCCCCCCTTTTTCCGTGCTTAGTGTGGAAAATTGGGGGGAAAGATTTTTGACCATTTGTGATCACTTTTAGTCATGCATGTAGGCTCCTAAGGTTGCCAATGTTGATTGCTATCATATAATGTTGAGATGTGATTGTCTCAAGGATCATTGGGTAATTTTTTGGCTCCCTCCCTTTTTCCATGATGGAGCATCCATGATTAGTGTGGAAACTTAGGGGAAAGGGATTTTCATCTTTTTATGATCATTTTGGCTATGCATGAGTATGCACATGGGTTGCTGTCATTGGCCATCAATGCCCAAGGTCAATGTCTAGTTGTTTTGAATGCTATGAGGGGGTTTTTAGGCATCCCTATTTTCATGCACATTGAGGGTGAAAGGAGAAATGTGGAAGAGGTATCCCTTAGTGAAGAAAGTAAGATCTAGACCATTTTGACAACTGATTGACCATGCATGTCAACCTTTTGGGTTGCCAGTGTCAATGATTAGTGTTGGGTATTAAAATTTGGTAATTTGGAGGCTTCTACATACCTCATGCACTATCCCAAATTTCTTTTACATTGGGTAGGTGGCATTAGCATTGATGAGAGGGGGATGGGATTTTTGTAAAATATTTGACCAATTTTGGGGCTTTTGGAAGCTTTAGAGGATTTCGATAGGGTCTGGGGTTCACCAAGCATTAAGAAATGGTCGTTAGGTCATCAATATAGATGATTTTTGGCTTCTCCCCATATATCCATGTTAAGGGTGAAAGGATCAACATGGAAAAAGCCTCCATTATCATGGAAAACACCAAATTCTAGATTTCAACCAGTTTTGACTAGGTTTGGTGGGGTTCCAAGGCTACCAAAGATGTTTGGAGGGGTTCTAGATCATGTGGGGCATACTTTGGGGTGACACTTATGCCAGATGGGTATTGGGAGGTAAGAGTGGATGTTAATACCTTTCTTCCATGCTAGAAACTATTTCCCCAGCATGGAAAGCCATGATGTCTAGCTTTGTTCATGTCTTACCGACTTTTGGAAACTTAGGGTTAAAAAGGTAGGTCTGGGTTACCAAAAATAGAAAAATATTTGTAATTCTAATGATTTTGCAAAATAGAAGACATGTTTCCATGTTGGGCATGGTATTCCTAGTGTGGATGCATGGTTTTAATGTTGCCATAAAGTTTAATAAGTCAAAATTGGCAAAAATTTCAACGTTGATGCAAGTTTTGGTGAAGAATAAAGGTACAAAGTGGGGCCCATAGTGCAAAAAATTTTAAAATTTTGAAAAGTAAAGTTGTTTCCCACACAAAACCAACATGAACTAGACTTCTATCCCTTGTACTTCAGTGCACTTGTAGTTATGGTGCATTGAACTGGCAGCTGGGATTTTAAGTTGTGCATTTAGGTTTTAGATGTGATTTTATTGTGGAATCTCATAAGTTTTCATCACAATTTTCATTATACATAAACAAAACATTAGAGGAGAGATATGGTAGAGGTTCTTGTGGTAGAAATAACCAATTCTTAGTGTGGAAGCCTCCCACCTTCCTCATAGCCAGTGTTAATCTCTCATCCTTCTCAATTTTTAGCCATTCTTAGTGTTGAGCCTACCATGGCACCAAAGCAATGAGGGAGAAAGAGACAAAACCATATGATTCAGAAGCTAGATGAACATTCTTAGGAGCTAGAAGAAGTACCTAGGTTCATCTCCATCTAGGCTATCTTTGTTGTTGCTCCAAGGTAGGCATTTCTACCTATTTTTGCCTTTTTTCCAAAGTTTTTCAAGTTTTGTTTTCAATGTGTTAGGGTTGTTTTTTCCAAATCTACTTTGGTGGAGGGATTAAAATGGAACTATAATAGAAGCTAACCTTATATTTTGGCCATTTTCACAGTAATACATGGTTTTTTCATTGTTTTATGCTTTTTAAACTCAATTTTGAAAATAGAGCTTGTTGTTTCATGCTTGTTTCCAAAATTTTGGGGTATGGTCATTTTTTTTCAGATCTAGGTGTTAGGATTTGTTAAAATTAAATTTTAACAAAATCATACCTAATTATTTCAGTGTGAATCTTAATGGATTTCAATGGTTTAGGCTATTTTGACTATTTCCATGGCTATATGAAATTTAGGCTTTAAGGTTTTTTGAAGTTTTAGCATGAAAAAGAAAGCAATGTTGTGCATTTTTCTTGGTATAAAAGCTACATATGTGTAAAATTAAAGTTTATGGATTTGTAGCCCTTTTTTAAAAAAATTTTAATGGCTATTTTTGGGTTTAATTTGACCTTGAAATGAAGAAGTTATGGTTATTTTCCTAACATTGTGAAGTTAGGTTGTTTGTGCAATTTTTGCAATTTCATGTAGATTTGAAAATTTTTTATAATGAAATGAGAAATTTTATGAATATTTTTTCTCTATAGTTGAGGATTTTTTGGCATTAGCTTTCCAATGGAGGAGGAATCACTTCAATTGGACTTAAACTGAATTTTCTACAAATTTTTTACTAAGCATGTGTAATAAGGATGTTTGTGACATTTTCAAACTATTGTATAAATTGAAAAATTTTTCCTTCATAAATGGAAAAGGTATTAAAAATTTTCTAAGAATGGGTATATAGGGCTTGATTTAACTTTTAAATATTGGTGGAAACACTCTATTTGGAGCTCAAATGAATTTTTAGCAAAACGTTTATCAACCCTACACAAAAAGGGGTAAATGTTGATGGCTATGCTTTTGGCTAAATTCTTTCATGTTTTAGGGATATATGGCTATAAATTTTTAGTTTTAAAGTTCATGAATATAAGGTTCATAATTTTAGGATTTTTTTCATGGTGGAATCACTAAAATCAGAGTACAAATGAATTTTTGACGAAGTTTCTAGCTATGGTTGTGTGATCAAGGCAAAATCATGGTTATAGTACATTACACATTTGGAAATGGAAATGGTTGATATGTATAACTTATTTTTTTATTTTATGAGCATGTAAGACCAATACTTCATGTTTTTTTTTTAAGAATAGGAAACACTATGGCTATATGGCTTTTTCTAAGTTTATGATGTTTTTTCTAAATTTGTGCATAGCTTAGATGATTTTTCCAAATTTATGCATGCTTTGCATAATGTAGATGTTTTTTCCCTAAGCTTTGTGCATAGTTTACATGTTTTTTCCAAATTCATGTATGCTTTGCATAATTTAGATGTTTTTCCTAAACTTATGCTTTTTCTAAATTTATGCATAATGTAGATGCTATTTTCTAAATTCATGCATAACTTGCATGTTTTTTTCCAGGTTCATGCATAACTTAGATGATTTTTCTAAATTTATGTATAATTTAGACTAATACTTAGTTTTAGCTATAATTTTTGGCTAGAAAGGCTATAAAATATGGTAACAATGCTTCTATGAAATTTCTTAAGCTAATTTAGATAAACATCTAAGAGATTTTTATAGAGGCTAATTCCACCTCTGACTTAGGAAGTTTTTTCTATATTTGTTAAGAATTTTCCATTGGCTATGTTGTAAGGTTATGCAAGCTTGTAATAATATTTTTTTGTGTAATTACTTAGAATAATTTAGAAAAACATGTTAGATATTTTTACAGAGGCTAATTTCACCTCTAACTAGGATGTTTTATCTTAGGTTGTTAAGTAATTTCAATCAGTCATAATGTTTTGTACTTTGCTTCATGTAGGATCTTCTTGAGGCCTATCCTCATCATAGTAGAGCTAGTTGGTATTTTGTGCTACATTGGCCATCCTAAGGCAAACACCCCACCACGTGACATGCCTTGGAAGCTCTCATTATGGTTTTAGCTTGGGATAGGGGACTTCCTTGCCTACCTCCTTAGGAACCTCAATGTGATGTTGTGGCCACACTTGTCTATGGGTGTAGCTAGGGTTACTATGGAGAACCTGTTGCCTTGGGCATCTAGCTTGATTACTAGGTACATTACTAACAAACTACTTCCTAAGACTATAGGGGAACTAGCAAATGCCATAAGTTCACATTACCTTACATAGATCTAGATGATGCTAGAGTATAATCAGTATAATATTGAAAATACTCTGATGGTGGTGCATAAAGCCACATAGTATTCTAGAACCTGCATGACACCATGTACCATCTATAGGGGTAAACATGGTTATTGTAATGCTTTAATGCTTTTGGCTTAATTGCCTTTCCTAACTTCATTCATTGTACAACTTCTTGCAAGTACAAGATCAATGATCAAGGCTTGATCATCAATGATCAAATCTTGCTAGTAGCTCAAACTACTTTGGATGAATTGACCAAGAATCCTCAAATCAAAATTGCTATGTATCAAAAATTAAGAGGAGGCTTTGATGAATATGCCACTAGGTTTAACCATGTATACAACAAGTGTAAGGATGATAGGATGATGCACAATTGGTGGGTGGATGCTGATAACATAGATCAGATCATTGTAGTTGGACACCGTAAAAGAAAAGGAAAGGTAAACATATAGATTCTAGTGTTTTATGGCTCTAGGTATTATCTTAATTTTCTTGGTTGTTGAAATTTCTCATATTGATGCTAACCTTTGGCTATTTCTTTGTAGGACCTTCAACCATAGTTGATGTCACTATATCATTGTAACATTCACATCATGAGGACACCCTCATCTTGAAGTTTGGTGAAGTGACATCAGTATAGGAGTGTCTAAAAGGATAGGCAGCTAGATACATTCAAGTAAGCATCTAGCATGTAGGTTTGCTTAATGTATTCAAGGCACCTATCCCTTTCGTTCCCACTACAAAGATGTTACATGTCATTAACTCCTTTAATGAGAAGGTTGCTCATTTTAGCACCATCATTTGAGGTGTGAAGGTCAACATGGATGTAGGTTTTGGCCTTTTTCATGACTTGTTTGATGTCCCTACTAACTAGAAAAAGGTTTCCACTAGGATAGTAAGGAAATTAGGCCATTACAATGAAGTTCTAGAGTGTCTTGGTGCCAACACAGGCCACTCTAGAATTTCAATGGATAGCTTTATAAACATTGATGTAAATGAATCATATCCTTTGTTTAGGTCTCATGCATTTCCCAAACAACTATCACAAAACAAGGTAATCGGCCTAGCATAGGGATGGACCTTTAAGAAGGTCTTGATGGAGGACATCAAATTTGATGGGATGGTTGCTTTGGCTACTAGGTTTTGAGAGGAGATCATTAGACTTCATGTGGATACCTCTACAATAATCCATATGCACTTTGCATTTTTTTTAGGTTATCTAAAGTTGTTTGTAGAGTTTTTAGTGGTATATAGGAATGGACGATGGGTTTTCCAAGATCCAAACTAACTTTCTAGGCCTTGAATAAAGCACATCTATCCAATAGTGTAGGCCTAAAACCCACCAGAGGGGATGGATGATACATTATCCATCACCACTAAGAATCTTTATGTTAGGCAATATGAGTCTCTTGATAGGATTAATGATGATGAGCCCCTCTTGTTTCCTACTAGTATCTAGGATGCCAGAAGATAGCATATGGAGGCCAAAGGGACAACTAGGGAGAAACTCAAGAGGCATATGAAAGAGGCACCTCCAAAATCATATTAGCCTATCCCAAAGAAGCTTAAGTTTAAGATTAAGCCATTGGAGTATGAATTTTTAGTTATTTTTCATTTAAATTTTGCTATTTCATGTTCTAGAATTTTATGGGTACTTTATGGTTTCATGTGTTAACTAGTTTTCTTTAAGGTATAGTGGTAGGTAAGTGTCAGGCTATAGTAGCCTAAGCTTCTATAGAGGTAGAACAAAGGCATGGAGAAGAGGCACTCCTAAAGCAACCTATGGTTGAAGGATTTGCAAATGTAGGTATAGATGATTTAGATTCCTTATTTAGTGAGGTGGTACCAACTACCTATCCCATCATCATCCCAGAGGGGGGAGAAGAGGAGGAGCCAAGTATGCCTATGCCTTAATATTTTTGTTATATCTCATTGGTTATCTTTGGTTATCATCCTAACCTTTCAATGATTGTTATGCTTATAGTAGTTCCTAAACCACTAGCACTAGCTCCCACTCCTAATTTTCATGTAGAACCATGGGTAGAGACTCTAGATGTAGTGGAGTTCATGCATTGGATGGATAAGGACATTATTATTAGGTTGCATTAGGTTGCACCTAAGATAGGTAAGGCTTTTATTTATGTGCCTTAGTCATGGGATTTGCTTGCATTATGGTTATCTTAGGTTGTGTTTTATGGTTGTATTTTGTGCTTGTGTAGTGCCTTTTGTGGAGTTGGACCCCAACATAGACATGGAGATACAGTCCTTGCCTAATCTTTCTGCTGATATGTCTAGTGTACCTATGAAGTTGTACAAGACTGCTACTAATTTAGCAATGTCATGTGCAAAAACTTCAAGGGAGCTAGAGAGTTCCAATGAATCCCTATGGGATGAAGCTATGGTCTTAAGGGAAAAGACTCAAAGGTAGGAGGATATGATTAGAGATCTCCAAGACCATAAGGCCTTTGTAGAAGCCCAAGTGGCTAACTTAGGGAAATTAAAGACTAAGAAGATCACATTTGCCTTCTACTGGCATGATGTTTAGGGAAAAGTAGTAGTCCTACAGGAGATGGTAGAACAACGTATATAGATGGAACTCATTTTCCAAAAGGTTAATTACTAGAAGGATCATTGCACTTGGGTCCTAGAGTGGGGCAAGACACAAAAGGTCCATAAGAAACAGTATAAGGTTGATTGTGGGGCCTACCTAAAGTGGTTCAAGGAGGAGTCAGTTGAATGACACAAGAAAGAGTTGTTCATTCAAGGAATCTAGGTAGAGAGTACTTATCAACTTTTTGAAAGTACTCTCAAGGTGGAAAAGAGAGCATCCCATCTCTCTATGAAGATATTCCTCTTAACAATGTTTATTCTAACATCCTATCCTAATTAATTGCCACAGAGGAGGAAGACGGCTAGCCTACCTTTGGGGAAAAATAGAAAGAGGAGGATGAATTTAGGGTAGAATCTAAGCCTAATAACATCCTTGGAGGACTGTTCCAACAAACATACCCTAATATCACAAAACCTTCTCTTAATGCTATTATTTTCTTTATGGACATGGTCCCATCATCTTCCACTCATTCACAACCTACTACAGCAGATTCCATGTTAGTTGTAACTACACATCACACTTAATCAATGCCACAAATGACAAACTATAATGCATCAATGTCATTTGCAACATTGCCTTGATATACCAAAACATCAGCAGTGGCTTTTACCATTGCAAATTTTTTAACTACTCACATGGGGTCCATCATGAGACCCCTAACAACACAAGGGTCACACACCATATTTTTCCTATTTGTGCATCAAGTACTAGCACAAACATCTTTTTCTTTATTTGTCCCACAGGCCACAACCATAGCACAACCTTTAACTTCTATCATGCAACCCATAGTGAGGTTACAAGCCTCAAAATAGATGCCACAACCTTATGTATAGATCTTGCAAAGTATGGGACCATTGCAAGGCTTGGATCAAGCCTTCCAAATGATCCAAGACCTAACAAAGAAGTTGAAGATTCTTAAAGCCTCTACCATAAAAATCATCAAAATTATGAACTTCTAACATGAAGATCCCATAAGTCCTATAGTCCCACCATTGACACTTCCTCCTAGTGTCCCCATTCCACAATTTAGTAAATATAATGAAGAAGATGATCCTAATGCTCATTGTATTACCTTTTGATCTAAATGTTTGCTCTTGAATCCATTGCCTATTCACCATCAAGAGGATTTTTCCTATGTCTTGGTATTACACATTCCTAGAGGATCTATATCCTCTTTGGAAGACTTAGTAGCCTTTTTTGTTAACCACTTCAAATATAACTTGAATCCTAACAAAATTCTTCACCAACTCATGAAGGTCAATCAAGGACCCTTAGAACCTATACAAAAATTTATTCAATAGTGGAATGGACTACTGAATGAAATACTAAAGCCCATAGAGAAAGCCCACTTGTTAGCCATATTTAAGGGAGTAGTTAATGACTTCATCAAGTCAAAAATTTACTACCTTGATCCATGGTCTCTTACCCAAGCATTCTCACAAACTAGAAACATAGAGGATTCTGCAAAGGCCAACCATGACCCAACCTATATATCATATAAAAACTAACATGCTCAAAGAGACAAAGAAAAGAGCAAATAAAACAACACTACCATAGCAACTATAACCAAAGAAACCAAGATCTCAAACCAAGGCCCAAAGGTCAGCCTACCCAAGGCCCCCACCAATGACCACACTAACCAACCATCAAGATCTAGGACCACTACATCAACAAAAAATAGAAATAACTTTGAAAGGAAGGTAGGTTTAAATACACTACATTACCATTAAGACCATCTAAGTTTCTAGACCAACTATTAAGAAGAGGACACATACAACATAATAAAATGATCAAAGCTACTTGAAGGAAACATGATTGACTATGTGAAATAGCCAAAGTTCCCACTTAGGCAATGAAGGATGATCCCTAGTTGCCTAAATACTTTAAGCTAGACCATTTTTTTCATTATCATCAACTACCTTTTCATGATACAAACTTCTACCTTGCATTGAAGGATGACCTACAAAGGATGATAGATAGGGGGAAAGTGGTCTTAGATGCTTCTAATCTAGTTTGATCACAAAACCAGTCAATGTAGGTCTACAAAGACCCATTAAAAGCTAACGATAGTCTCTATGTTATTTCAGCATTTAACATTGATGAGAATTAGAGATCTACTAGAGAACCCTTTGTGATCCAAGTACTCCTCTACAATGAAAAGGATTCTTCAGATTCCTGTAGCTCAAGATCCCTCTTTGATGTGAGAGAACCATCACAAATGTCTCCAAGATAACCTTTTGTCATAAAGATCTCTCAACCTAATACAACCCAAATAGTCATAGCCTAAACAATTGCACAACAATCCCCTATGGTGGTGAATGCTACCACCTATTTCCTACATCCAACGTGTAACGATGGAAAATGTCAGCAGCTGGAAAATACCGAATAAATTCCGTGTACACAGTTTTAACCACGGATCCGCACGAGGGCTATGCTGGAAAAACGAATCCACGGCACCCTGAATGGTCTTGTCGATTAGACAGGGACTTACTAATCAGTAAACCGATGAATATTGCGTGAAAACGATATGATTTGAGGAATCGTAGATCGAGGGAAAATGATGTATACGAATTGCAACGATGATAACGCTAAACACGATAAGAAGAGGCTAACATAAGAGAAGCACGTAGTTTCAAGATCTGTGCTTTAACTTGAAAAATGTATATTCTGTATGAGAAATTACACTGGGGAATCCCCAATTACTGGATGTGAAACAAGCACAAAACCACAAGCAAAAGAGTCCAAACAGAAGTTCGATCTACCTTGTGGGCTAAAGCCGGGATGCAAGGAAGGCCAAGCTCTGACGTCTACCAATCAATTGTTTCTGATCGATAGAGTCTTCCTAGTAGAACAATTACTCCTGTGTTGATGCTCAAAGTGAACTATGCTCTGTTTCTGCTGTAAGGTGATGCTGCCAACAATTGCCAAAGCGCTGCTCTCTGTATCTCTGCTCAAAAGGTGACAAGCGCTCCAGTGCTCAGAAAAATGCCTTTTCTTCTCTGATTTTCCAACCCTTGTGTCTTTGTCAAATGGGGTATTTATAGGCTGCGAAGCTCTGTGGAAAAGGTGCAACCCTGATGACGTGTGTCCCGAATGTTTTGGGCGCTGTTGGTCTGAACATTTTTGCGCCAAACCTCATGACTACGCACAATATGCTCATTCGCGTATTGTGCGTGTGAAGAAGAGGTGCACGGCGAGCATGTCTCAACTGTCCTTGGGTTATGTTACGCTCATCACGCTACGTTGCGTGTATGAGCGTAACGTAACATGGAAAGAAAGGATCCAAGTTGTTTTACGCTTTATCACGTAGCCGTGCGTAATGGAGTGTAAACAATGTTTTAGCTCGGCGATTCAATACGCTGCGATACGCTGCGTTGCGTGATGAGTGTATGATAAGCAATCACACTTTCTTAGACTTTGCCTTTGACTGTTCTGGAGCTTATTACGCTGCCGTGCGTAATAGAGCGTAAATCTGGCCTTGAACAAAAGACTTAGCAAAATACACAAGGAGTCACATATCATGCTGCTTAAGCTTCTCCCTATGCCGAAGCAACTATCTTTCTGATGCCGGTCTGTGTTTAAGAAAAATCACGCTAAGCGCCATTACGCTACGTTGCGTGATATAGCGTAAACAGAAAAAGCATAGAAAGATTAGGAATTTGTCCAAGAAGTCGAGGACTCGATGCTATGCGCCTCTTGGCATTTCTCTATCTTAGTCTCCCTTCTGGAATGCACCCCTTCTTGAATTGAAAATCTTTGCCTGAGACCGACTTGCAATTTTTTACGGTGTTTCAATGGCCCCTCTTTGTTGATGGTTGGAGGGCTTACCCGAAAGACATCGACAAAGAATACGAAACACCGGATCAGTAGAAGCAAGAATAGTGTCCATCCATGGCTACTCAAGGGTTGCCCTGTCAATATGGAAGAGCAAAGCTGGAGGGATTGGGAGATAGAATGGCATGGTGGGGAACAGGTTCAGAGAAGATGTAAACTGAGTCAGGATGGTAGGAGTATGGAATACGCTTACTGCGTGCACAGAAATGTACACACACTTAGGTTGACAGGAATGCTTCCAGACGAGCGTAACGCGTCAGCCTGAGATCTCTCTGTCACTGATTATAGCAGGAATGCTTGCAAAAGGAGCATGGCACATCACTTCTGCAATATCTCTGCTAGTGTGAGTGCGGAAAATGGATATTTGCATATGTAGGTGGTGCGTATGGGAAGTGAGTGGTGGGGATGAAGGAAACAAGGGCTAAGGGCAGGATTTGTGAGAGGTACAGATATGCTGATCTAAGTGGTCGGGCAAACCTGAGCAGCCATGTCAACACGCTGTTGTACTTCACCGCTCAGATGGACGCACCTTCGAACAACGTCCTCCAAGGCAAGTAGCATGCAACCACAAAAGAAAGCAGAGGACCATTGCTCATGCGAATAAGAGGCGAGGTTGTTGAAACGAGCGCTGTCTGATGTGAGCTAGAGCGATTGGGCTGTAAAGAAGGAGCTGGAGCATGCGGGCGGAGCCGCCAATCCTGACGATTGGCCCAGCATATCTTCGCCAAAAGGCATCAGACACAGTGCAGCTGATTGGTTGTATAAGGAACTAGCCAGATGAATTTGCGAAGCCGGCGTTCGATAGCGATGATTGGCGGAGGTCGCTGAGGTTGTTGTCGACGAGGATTTCGTCGAGGCTCCTGCTGGCGAGACTAATCTCTCAGAGGTGCAACCACTGCGGCGGGCGCAGCGATGGCATCTCCGAGAGGTCAATAGGATGCCTTTCAACTCGTCTGAGGAATCAGTAGGATGCCAGTGGGGTGGCGACACTGGGACTGTCCCAGTATCCCACCCTGTTTGTTGTGCAGCCATACAGAGATGATCACGCTCGCTTGAGTTGCATGGAAGCAGTCTGTAAGTCCCAGTTTTGAGTCCTGGTAGACTATCATTGCTAATTTTATGTCTCAGCAGACCATGGTCCTAGTTTAAAGTCCGGGTAGATTGAGAAATGCTAGTTTTACGTCGTAGCGGACGGTGGCAAGGCTGATTTATGGTCTCAGCAGACCGTGCTGTGGATGTCAGTTTCATGTCATGACCCAAGGACAAATCTGTGCTGGTTTTACGTCTCAGCAGACAGCTACTTACCTGTGCCAGTTTAGCGTTGTGGCAGACGCGTGCAAAAGGTGCTAGTTTTTTGTCTTTGCGGACCTGTACAACATTGCCAGTTTTACGTCGTAGCGGACGATTGCAACCTGCCAGTTTAGCATCATTGCGGACGAATACTGCCAGTTTAGCATCGTGGCGGACGCGTGCTAGGAATGCCAGTTTTACGTCATAGTGGACAGTTAGTGCCAGTTTAGCGTCGTAGCAGATGTGCAATGTCAGTTTAGCATCATAGCGGATGTGCAGTGCCAGTTTAGCGTCGTAGCGGACATGCAGTGCCAGTTTAGCGTCATAGCGGACATGTATTGCCATACCTGTTGTTGACACCGTAGATGTTGTTAAATGTAATAGCGCTTCAGATATACATGATTTACAAGATTTGCTAGTTCATTTCCGTTGACATCTGCTAACTTGAATTCTCCGTTGCTGTACATGTCCACCACTAAGAAAGGGCCTTCCCAGTTTGTAGAGAACTTGCCTACTAGTTCACGCACGGCCTTAAGCATAAGATTGCCTTTCTTGATCGGGCATTGCTAAGGGTTATGACGATGCTTTTGTCACTGTTTATCTTGATATCTTTCAATCGTGTCAAGAGCCTGTATCCGCTTCTCTTTGACTGAATCCAAATCTACGATTCGAGCCTCGGTGTGTTGAGCCTCATTTATAACCGTGGAAAGGACCATTCTCAGAGAAGGGATTTGCAACTCGAGGGGCAGCACTGCTTCAGACCCGTAAACTAGGCTATAGGGTGTACTACCCGTAGCTGTCCTACACATAGTACGATACGCCCATAGAATGTAGAGGATCTGTTCGTGCCACCGCCTTTTGTTGCCGTCGAGCAGATTGATGATCACTTTGTTCGTTGCTTCAGCTTGACCATTCACTTGCGGGTAATAGGGAGAGGAAAAGGATTGTCTAATGCCCAGGTTATCACAGAAGGATTTGGTTTCCGTGCTACTAAACTGTGGCCCATTGTCGGTTACTATAGTCATTGGGAGACCAAATCTGGTTACTATGTTGTCCAGGATAAAATGGCAAATCTGCTGAGATGTGTTCTTCCGCAGAGGCACAGCCTCTACCCACTTTGTGAAATACTCAGTAGCGGTAATAATGAAGCTATGACCCGTGGAAGACTTTGGCGTGATGGGGCCTATAATGTCTAATCCCCATCGCTAAAATGGCCATGTTATCTGCGTTGTATGTAATTCTGTGGGTGAAAGGTGTATGAGGTTAGCGTGACGCTGACACATGTCACAGGTTTTGACCTTTGTCAGGCAATCCTTTTCCATGTGCGGCCAGTAGTACCCTAAGCGACGGATTCTTAGGGCCATAGCTCGTGGTGCTACGTGGCCACCGCACAGTCCTTCGTGAATTTCGCCGACTATCTGCTGTGCTTGGTTTTTGTCGACGCATGTTAGCAGCACGCCATCAAAGGAGCGTCTACAAAGAGTGCTATCTTCGATGATGACGTATTGCCTAGCTCGCTTACGAATTGCGTCTTTCTGTGCACGTGTTAATATCGATGGTAGCTCGCCCTGTAAAAGGTAAGTTTTAATGGCGTCGTACCATTCAGGCGTGCTTTCCTCGAGAAGAGAGGAGACTTGCGTCATCTGAATGATAGGATCTGTACAGTCTGTGATCAATGCAGGACAGGTGTCAAAAAGCTGTGAAGGCACATTCAAAGCCAGTGTTGCCAGTGCGTCGGCCAGTGTGTTATCTGTGCGTGGCACGTGCTGGGCATCGATGGTCGCAAATCGTCTCAGAAGATCTTTAGCCATATCGTAGTAGGGCTGCAAATGTACAGCCTTGCAGGCGTAGACTCCTGTGATCTGATTTATGACAAGCATCGAATCACCCCTAATCGCCAGGTGTTGAACATCAAGTTCAATGGCGGTTAGTAATCCCCTGAGGAGCCCCTCGTACTTTGCCACATTGTTCATACAAGGGAAGGTCAAGCGATAAGCATGTAGACGCACATCCTCAAGTGATAGCGTGATAACAGTGGCAGCACTACCACCTCTA
Organism: Gnetum montanum; assembly: GCA_015680685.1. Lineage (NCBI taxonomy): Eukaryota > Viridiplantae > Streptophyta > Gnetopsida > Gnetales > Gnetaceae > Gnetum > Gnetum montanum. The sequence goes on along the minus strand of MNCI01001745.1, from coordinate 1,229,440 downwards.
GCGGTTGAAGCACCGTCAAAGTACAACGTTTCTTCGGGGCTTGTCGAAACAGGGCTTAAACTATGTACATGTTCGTCAGGGAACTCTGGTTCGATGGTTGCTTTGTTGTTAATTGGTGACGTTACTAACTGGTCAGCTATCACTTGGCCTTTCGTAGACGATTGGCCAATATAATGCAGATCAAATTCTGCGATAATAGCCTTCCAGCGAGCGATCCTACTACTTTCGTATAAGTTATGCATAATGGTCCTAAGGATGTTATTTTTACAAATGATGTTAACCTGGCTACGAAAAAGGTAGTGTCTACACTTTTTGAGCGTAAAAACTAATGCTAGACAATTACGCTTGACTTTATTATACCTCGTTTCATACGCATACAGAGCATGGCTTAAGTAGTAGATGGGCACTTCCGACCCATCATCCCTTCTTTGAAAAAGCAATGTTGCTAATGCTACGTCCGAAGTGACGAGGTAAATGTAGAATGGTAAGTTCCTTTGTGGCGGGAAAACCGTTGGTAGATGTTGCAGTTCTTGTTTGAAATTTTTCAAACGCACGCTGGCAATCTTCCGTTCATTCGAAATTGACCCCCTTTTTGAGCAGGTGCTGCATAGGGTGCAGCTTATCGGTTAATCTTGAGATGAATCGGCGTATGGACTGTAATCGTCCCTGTAACCCGCGTAATTGCTTGAGGTCTGTAGGAGGCGCAAGCTCAACAATGGCTTTGACTTTGTCAGGGTCAACTCGTATGCTAGCTTCCGACACCACAAACCCCAGCATGCGTCCGGTTTTAACCCCGAATACGTACTTCTTTGGGTTAAGCTGGAGCTCGTATCTGGAACATCTCTTGAGGACTAACTCTAGGTCTCCTGAATGATCTTCAGACTTTAACAAATTCACAGCTATATCGTCTACATAGTCATTCAGCTTTTCAAGGAGATAGTCGCTAAAGATGTATGTCATAGCCCGTTGATACGTTGCTTCGGCGTTCTTCAGACCAAAAGGCATCATAGTGTAACAGAAGGTGCCCCAAGGCATCATGAACGTTGTTGTCAATTGATGTTCTGGGTTAATTTGGATCTGATTATAACCTGAAAAACCATCCATGAAAGAGAGCAGCGCATGCCTAGCTATCGTGTTGACTAGCTGGTCGATACTCAGAAGTGGGAAATTGTCCTTGATCATTGCCTTATTCAAATCCCGGAAGTCTATGCAGATGCGTATGCTTCCATTCTTCTTTGGGACGACTACAATGTTAGACACCCAATCCAAGTAATCGACCGCGCGAATGAAACCAGCCTGGTACAGTTTGGTGATTTCACTACGCACGGCCAACAAGATCTCTGGCTTGATTTTGCGTGCCTTTTGCCTAACTTCTTTAACCTTCGGGTCTAGGATGATGTTATGTTGGATTAGCCTGGGATCTAGTCCAGGCATGTCCTCGTATGACCATGCGAAGATGGTAATGTTGTCTTGCAGGACCTGTGTTATGGCATCATGCGTTTTCTGGTCTAATAAAGAACTGATTTTAAGAGCTCGAGCCTCACCTCTATGCGTAACGATAGAGACCTCACTGAGGGGGTCTTCGGTTATGTCTTTAGCCTCCAGGTCTAGCGTACGTGTCGACTGTTCTGGCCACTCTGGGGATGTTTCCGACGCAGCTATGGTTACATCTTCTAAAGAGGGGTTAGCGTATACTAGCGTAGAGTCGAATCGCCTAACTACCTTCCCGTATGGGCCTGTTAAAGTTAGGGGTGCTGAAATTGTTGCGTCCATTTGTCATCTGTCCTGCAAAACCGCCAAGTGCGTAAATGATTAGGAGACAATTGACGTGATGTCGCCGAACATGGAATGCTAAATGAATTTTGAATATTATAGATAAGCTGTAATCAATGTAACCTGATGATGAGGCGATAAGATGTGGTAGTTTAACGTCATTTCAGACAGCGGAGCGCGCGATATCGGCCGCATTAATATCTTGATTTTCGGGGTCCGTTTTAGGAAAGTCCTGCTGAAATCGGATATCAAGTCGGTGATCCTCGCATATAAGCAAGTGGTTTTTCGATGATAATAGGCTGTTGGCTATCGAGAATTCAAATTCGTGACTGTCGCTGAGAGACGGAAGAGCAGAGAGTTAGAGCGTGTAATCTCGCGAAGATTTGCAAGTGTTAAGCTATGGAAAATTCTGAAACTGTTGCAATGGCTCCGAGGGTCAAGAGGAAGAACGCAAAACTGGCCAAAATCGACGAAATGCAAGCAACTCTGGATTGTGTTTCGCAGGCGCTGGTCGATGTTCGTGACCCTGCACCATTGAACCGGTTAGTCATTCCTTACATGCTTACGCTTGTTTCTATGGCTGCTTTTCATGGTATATTTTCGTTTGCGTGCATGTTGATTTCGAATTGTGGACCTCGGGTTAATTCGAGGGTTTGATGGGGTTGCATCTACCGCCGTTGTCAGGGACGAACCTTGCGTTATTGCAAGGGTTTGGGCGATTTCGGCCTGGATAGCTGAATGTGGTTTATGAATTTTTTGTGTTAGTCATGCAAATTCAAATGTAGGTGTTAATGTACGCTTTGGGTTTTCTGTACAGTGTTGCACTAAAGCCCATCCTGATTATGCTGGATATGGTCGAGGTCTTGTGTTGTATAAACCCCATCGTCCCCAATGTCCCTCCCCTGGACACGCGGTTGCAAGGGAAGGCCATATGGTTTCGACAGGATGCGCTGGAGTTTCTACAGTTCTTGCTGCACAACTTCAGCGTCATCGTGTGGTCTGACCTGGCTAGCGACCTCGCCAGTGCTCTTTTAGAGCACCTGCTGGCGGATTCTGCGAAAGGGATTTTAGCCTTTTTGATGGATGGGGCTATCGATACGGGCCGTCCCGAAGACCAAGAGCTGAGTGCTCGGGGCCTAAGGAGCTTGAACTGGATCTAGGAGATGGCTTGATTCAATTGTTACCACGCATATAACACGCTGTTCGTGGCTTGTCATGTCTCGACCTATTTCCAGAACCCACAAGGCACAGTGTATTACACAGGCGGGTAAGCGAATTTTATTAATTGTCTATTTTTTCTGTTTTGTGTTATCGGTGTGAAATATAAGAAAAGCCTACGTGGAAAATGTACAATAAGCTGATGTTGTATCGTGCAGGTTCTTTATTCAGGACAATAAGTTAGTTGGCGATGGGGATGTGTTATCGTGGGCCGAAACGACGATAATGGCGTTTACTGCAACTAACAACGTGCGTGCTGGTGTCATAGAGCAGATCGGCTTTGACATGCGCGAGTACCCCACCCGTTACGCCAGGGCTTTTGAGAGTTGCCAAAGAATCAGGTGGCTGCACGATGACTGGACCCTGGATTCACCCCTTACCGTCGAGGACGTGCAGAGGGAACTTCCGCCATTTCCGTTGCCGTTTGGCCCCGGTAAGGCTGTTGTGTAGTTGGCTATTGTGTAATATAATTATAGATTGTGGACATTGCGTAATAGTGTTTTGGTTTAATTCATGCTTCATGTTGTGCAGTTAGGGAATCTCGGGAGATTACGCTTACGATTTCTGGCCGTGAGGCGAACGCTGTCCTCTTCCGCTACGGTGACATCAAGGACGCACAATGCTAGCTCAGCCACTCGGCGGTCCCAGTCGCGGTGACCTCCAAGATCCGAGTAGCAGGGCTAATGCACCTATTTTTGGCTGCGACTCCTGATGTCCCTGCCAGTGAAATGCTAACCTTGGTCAACTCCTTCAATGAGAAGGCGGAGCGTTTCTATACGCGTGTACACAATATACGCGTAAGTTTTGATATTGATGCTCAGCTCTTCGCGGACCTCTTTAGTGTCCCCTCAGACGGCCCTTCCGTAAGTGAGAAGGTGAAGAGGAACGAAGCTTTCTAGAATTGGCTGAAGGAGTGGGTAAGGATCTTGAAGGAGACCAAAGGGTTTCCCTGCGAAAAATTCAAGATGGGCGCTGCCAAGATACTGTATCCCCTTTTTCGGGCCCGGACCTTCCCCAAAACTCTCTCGTAGGGGAGGTTCTTTTTTGTAGAACAGACCTGTATCATGCGAGAGGTTCTGGAGGAGGGAACCTAGTTCAATTGGGCAAGCTATTTTGCCAAGGGACTACGTAATGAGATGCTCAAGCTTCGCAAGAAGCTTGAGTCCCGTTTCAACGTGCATTACACGTTCTTCATAGCTTGCCTCCAGTAGTTTGCTGAGTTTCTGGTCATCCAAAAGAATGGGATCTAGGTGCAGCAAGATCGAGATCAGCTGTCCAGGCCTTGGATTGCCCACATCCTCAACACTACCCGTGGGCAGGATCCGCCGGAAGGGATCGGGGAGTCGTTGTCTGTAACAACTAAGGGTCTGGAAGTGCCCCAAGTGCGAGGTCTCGACAGCGTAGACGGGATAATGCCTACCTACACTGGCGATGTCTCGCGAGGGAAGCACGTGGCGGAAGAGATCGTAGAACCTACAGCTCAACATAAGAGGCTCCGTATAGCCGAGGCCCCGGAGGGTGACGCAGGCCGAACTGTGGCGGTCAAAATCCAGCGGAGTAAGCCTCCACCTGGTAAGCGTGAAGAAATTATGTTACGCAATTTTTATTTAGATGTTTTGTAATGATATACTAAGGGTGCTATGACATGACCAGTGAAAGTTACGGAAGAATTGATCCCTGAGACGGGAGCGGTAACACTAAGTCGTAGGGAGGGGGCCTCAATTTTGGAAGAAGAGGCCCCGGCTATTAGCGTGAGCCATGTACAGGCTCTGGTGCGTGAGGAGGCCCCAGCTACTGGAACCAACAACGCACAGAATCAAGTGCGTGAAAGGGAAAGGGATGTGGAAGATGTCGGCGAAATCGCCACTGTCACCGGTAGAGGTAATAGGTGTTAGCGTGTTTGCAGGATTTCTGTAAATAAATGAAGTTTCTAACTAGATTATGCTACAGGAGAAGGGGAGGCGTCTACATCTGTCGCTGGGAGCAGAGCGTGGAGAGACTTCCCTGATAAATTTGCCTTCATGGAAGGCATTGTCAGCGACATGATCGAGCACCTAGAGTGCGTCGAACCTGGAGCTGGTATGTTATTGGTGGTAATTGGTTTGTGATATTACGCAGTGATAATGTTTCATCAACGTTTGATGGTTGTTTTCTGTTAGGAGCTCGCCTCCGATGGGATCCCACTGAGCCCATTGATTTGGACACAGCGGAACCACCATCAAATGAAGCAGCCGTGCCACGTCACATTTATGAGGAAATGCGTAAATGTGCGTTACGCTTGACACGCTCCTTATGGGAGAGTAAGGGCATCTATGAAACCCTCTGGAAGAGGCTGCAGAGGTCTGAGCAAAAGGTTGAATCTCTAACCAAAGAGGTCGGAGACTTAAAATCACAGTGTAACTTCCTACAGGCGTGAGCCATAGGGGATGAAGACTGGCGTACCGCTGTTATCGACCACTCCCGGTATTGGACAGCCATCAAGAACAGCGTGCAGACCAGTCGGGCGTTGGTCGAACAACGGATGCAGATAGAACTCCTAGCCCAGAAAAGCCAGGACTGGAGGGATTATTGTGCCAGCGTGCAAGAGTGGAGGCAGAAGGAGAAGGACCACAAACACTTGTACAAGTGGGAGAGTATTGCTTATCGGAAACTCTACTGCGATCTTGCCGTCAGGGCCCGATCCTTGGAAGTCTTCCAGGACGTCATTGGAGCTTCTGAAGCCTTCAAGAAATTTGAGGAGCAGGTGACTGTGAGTGCGTCCCCAGAGAGGGCAATGACTCTCCCTGGGAGTCAGGCTACAATCCCTACTTTCTTCCCAGACCCACCCCGCTGGAGTAGCGTGGAGAAAGGGAAGGTGAAGGCTGGAGCTGCTTTGGGAGAGGACGTATGGCCAGATCTAACGGAGGAAGAGATTATGAAGCGCCTGTGGGCTGGCCTAGACAAGCTTCCCTTTGCTGCGGAAGCAGGGCCATCACAGGTGAGTTTACGCGCTATTTAGTTTGTGTTTCTAATTATGATGTTAAGTCTTGGGTAGCTAAAGACCTTACTGTTTTCAGGTACCGGCCGAGGATAAGGAAGATGAACAAGAGGAGGAGTTAGCAGAGGGAGCGGCGGAAGCAGAGGAAGAAGCAGAGGAAGAAGCGGAAGAAGCAGAAGAACGCAACGATGAAGAGCGTCCTCCCGTGGAGCCAACGCCGGAACGAGGACCTCACGAAGAGGACATTCTTCGTGAAAGAATCATTCCTAGAAACGACGGCCCGTTGGAGGACGATCCATTAGCGTTGGATCTGGACTTAAGAGATACCGACGATAGTGGCAGTAGAGGAAATGTGTAATTCGCATAGTTTTATTAATGTTGAGTGACATACCGTTTTACGCATGATTGAAAAGACGTATTATAAAACCTGGTGGATGTTTTGGATGGCGATTATATATATATCTTTTTGTCTTTTGTGTTTTGACCTATAACGCGTGAGCATAATTGTTAAGAATTTCACATAAGTTATAGTGATAGGATGTATTTGCTAGTTTAAGGCCATCACGGGCTGTCATACGATTCTGTGAACCCTAGAGACTAGTTTAGGGCCATTGCAGGCCGGATGCATGATGTAAAGAAAGCGTAAATGATGATAATGCTTAATTATGGGTAACTAGTTTAAGGTCGTTGCGGGCCAGATGCGTAATCAAGCGTAAAGAATCATAGTATACATTTCTGTGTAACTAGTTTAAGGCCGTCGCGGGCCATAGCATAATACAACAAGCTTAATGATAAAGGCGTAAAAATCGATGTAACTAGTTTAAGGCCGTTGCGGGCCATGGCGTAATACAGGAAGCGCTAAAGTGAGCAAGAAACGGGAATACCATGCATAGGAAAAGACAACAGTGTGAAGATAAATGACCAGCATAAGGACTGAAAAAAAAGTAAGGTGAAGATACCTGAAGTAAAATTGCTAAGTAGAAGCCACACTGACTCGGTAAGACATGACAATGTACGCAAGGACCATCGTTCAACCATTGATACACAATTGTCTTTTGATGGCCTTTACGTTGAGCGTCGCGTAAGGGTGAGGAGACTTATGCTTGGACTCCTCTACGCTGCCATCTGGAAATGGCAGGTTAGCCCAAGCTAGACCGTCAACATTGCTGTCAGCTTGTTGTGGGGTTTGGAGACAGGTTTGATCATCGGTCGTTTCTATCTCCGAACCCCGTTCTTCTTCAATGTTATTGACGGTCCTGGGGGTGATTTCGTCTCCGTGTATCACAACCTCCCCTCTGGCATAGGGGAGATATATATCTTGGTGTATCGGTGATGAAACCACCCTCAGCTGAGCTAACCATGACCTCCCCAAGATCAGGTTGAACCCTGGCATCTCCTCGATGACTAAGAAAGTGGCTTCTGTTGGGAATTGATTCCCCGCCACAAACTCGATACGCACCGTCCCCTTAACCTGAACCCGTGCTCCATTAAATGATTTCACATAGGCCATCATCGTGGGCGTGATATGGTTGACTAGACCCAGCCTATCCACGATGGAATAGGGAATGACGTTGGCAGACCAGACCCAACTTATCCACGATGGAATAGGGAATGACGTTGGCAGCCGCGCCATCGTCTACATGCACTCTCCGGATCCGGTATTGACCGACTCGGATAGTGATAAACATAGGTTCAGTGGTTACCTAACCTTTCTCAGGATCATCTTTGATAGATTCGTCATGGAAGGTCAGCGAGGAAGGTGTAGGTTGCTCAGCTTCGGAAGGAAACATGACAGTGTGTATCGCTTCCTCCTCCGCTGGCAAGGTTTCATCCACTGATATGGATGTCAGCATGCAAACCATAACCTCACGGTGTTCTCAAGACATCATAAGTAGGTCGTAAAGGCTCAGCGTTGTGTTTTTTTGTTTGAGAGCCTGTTTGACTTGCGTAAATGCATCTAGGAGGTCCTTCTCTCGGCTAGGTTGTTTTTCCCCCTTGTCCTCTTCCATTCGGCCCAGAAGACAAATCTTCCGAGGTGGAACGGTGTTGGTTAGAGGGTTGCCCTTTTCCTTGCCAAGAGAAGGAGGTTGCGTTTCCGCGCCTTTATCCTGCCCCTGAGGCGCAGGTGAAGGCACAAAATCCAGGGGGCTAGGCTTAGGGAAGCCGAGCGTAAAGTGGTCTTTTGTTACGTTAACTAATGTGTCCTCTCCCTTTTGTTTGGGAGGTGAGGGTTGACGCTTTTGGTTGGAAGTCTGCCCCTGCGTGAGAGGAGCAGC
>MNCI01001745.1:1208095-1220830 GCA_015680685.1 Gnetum montanum | reverse complement strand
GATCCTTACGCTCAAAGTTTGGCTTAGGCTGGGGGGCCTTTTCAGGAGCCACCGTGTCCTGACTGGTGCTGGCACCAGTCGTGGTTTCAGGTGGCGCGGTGGATGCCTTTTTGCTCTTTGTCTTTGTACTCTCAATCATGGCAGCTACTGTCGTTGTCGCTGCTTTGCCTTTATCTTTGTTCTTGTTATGTGCATTCTTATAGGCGACATACGCTGGGTCTTTGCTGGCCTCCGCAGCATCTTGGATGCTTCTAACTTTTGCGAAGGCCTAATGTAAATTACTGGGGGAAAGGTAGTACAGCTTTGACTTAATGAAGTCATTGACTCCCCACTTGAACATAGCCAGCATATGTGAGTCCACGATCAGCTCGCGGATCTCGTTCAAGGTAGCATTCCAGCGCTGTATAAACTTTTGGATGGGCTCGAGCGGGTCTTGTTTCACCCCCATGAGCTGATCCAGTGTGACTTCCGGCTTCAAGTTGTATTTGAAGCGGGTCACAAACTGGGTCAGCAGCTCTTCCAAGGTTGAGATGGAAGAGTGTGGGAGGGCTCGGTACCAATCCAAAGCTTTCCCTGTTAACGACATCGCAAAGACGTGGATGATAGTGTGTGGCCACTGTTGCAACAACAAGGACTTAGATCTAAACATGACAAGGTGAGTGTCGGGATCTCCCTCCCCATTGTATTTGGTGAAATGTAGCAGGGACATTCCCGGCGGCAACGACAGCATAGGAACCGTTGAACTGATTGGATCGTCCTGGTAAAAGTCCATGATTTGGACGGTGTCAGAACCAGCGGCTTTGAGGCATCGAACCTCTTCGGTTAGAGTCTGGATTAGCTGGAAGGCTTGGTCCAGGCCTGTTAACGGAGGTGTTTGTGTGGAAGGCACAGGAGGTTGGATCGGGAGGGCGACGCCAAGAAATGGAAAGGATGGGCGAGGTCGACTAGCTGCTAGCGGGGCGGGGATCCCGACAGGCGGGGGAGCCTGTGAAGACCACCATCCATTGGTTTGCGCAGGGGGGTTGGCTGTCGCCTGCTGTGAGAGGTAAGGATGTAAATACTGCAGTACCCCCTGTGGAACATACGTCATGGGTGCGACCGGGGGTTGCGCGCCGTATACCACAGACTGGGTCTGTTGCGCCGCCGGGTTGGCCCATTGACCTGCAACAGGCTGTTGGGCATAAGTTGGCGGCTGGACGGCTGCGGTAATCTGTTGGGTCGGAGGGGGCGGAAATGACAAGGTCTGGGCCGGGCGCGTCGCGGATATGTTGTAGGGTTGTATCTGAGGAATGAAGTGCGGTGCAACGGTCGCCGGAACCACCACCGGGATGCTAAGTACGCGTGGTGACGAAATCGCCCCCACGTTATTGTGGGGAATTTGTACTTGTAGCCCAGACGGTTGCGCAGTAGCCTGTGGAAGGGCAGGGACGTGCACCTGTGCCATTGGGGCCATGTTAAGAGAGGCGGTCTCTCCGTTGAAAGGGAACAGGGGATTTACGTACGTATGGGGGCTCAGGGTATGGACCGAAGGTTCCAGAGTATGGAACGAATGTTCCGACTGGGCCGCAAATTCGTCCTCTTCCTCCTCCCCATGCTGGGGTTCCAGCACAACTTGTGAAGCCTGGCCTTTGGCCATGACCAACTGTGTAATAAGTTCATGCTGGTGTTCGATCAAGGGAATTATGTCGTAAGCTGTTGGCTTAAAATCATAGCCCCCTCGGTGGAGCATCTCAAAGTTCTGTTTCGCTTCGAGTTCGGCTCGGCTTAGAGCCAGCCTCGCCTAGATCTTAATGCATATGAAGTTGTATTCTTCAGGGGTTATAACTGTGAAGATAGGCTCTTTTCCCTGGAGCCTTAATGAACGGCGCAATGGTCCCTGAGATTCTGTTGCAGCCGGAGCTGGTCGGGTGACCGCCGTAGGATTCATAGGTGCGGCACCCAGATTGGTAGGGACCAGGGCAGTTGTGGTTGTGTACAAAGAGTCCATTGGACAATAAGATTAATGATAAGTGATAACTGGATCTAAGGAATGGTTGACAACAAAAGCTCAAAAAGGCTTTCTACCCTATTGGATTTCAAAGAAATCGTCCTTGCGACCGATCTATACCACGCGATTGGCCGTAAACTTCCGTAGAGGTGTTACGTTCACGGTTTAGGGTATGGATTGCTAATAGGGCTACCCAAAATATTCGGATCAAAGCCTGAAGCCCCTCCTTCTAGTGCCAGAAAACTGTAATGATGGAAAGCATCGGCATCTGGAAAATACCGAACAAATTCCGTGTACACAGTTTTAACCACGGATCCGCACGAGGGCTATGCTGGAAAAATGAATCCGCGGCACCCTGAACGGTCTTGTTGATCAGACAGGGACTTACTAATTAGTAAACCGATGAATATTGCATGAAAAAGATCTGATTTGAGGAATCGTAGATCGAGGGAAAACAATGTATATGAATTGCAACGATGATAACGCTAAACACGATAAGAAGAGGCTGACATAAGAGAAGCACGTAGTTTCAAGATCTGCGCTTTGACTTGAAAACTATATATTCTGTATGAGAAATTACACTGGGGAATCCCTGATTACTGGATGTGAAACAAGCACAAAACCACAAGCAAAAGAGTCCAAACAGAAGTCCGATCTACCTTGTGAGCTAAAGCCGGGATGCAAGGAAGGCCAAGCTCTGACGTCTACCAATCAATTATTTCTGACCAATAGAGTCTTCCTAGCAGAAAAATTACTCCTGTGTTGATGCTCAAAGCGAACTGTGCTCTGTTTTTGCTGTAAGGTGATGCTGCCAACAATTGCCAAAGTGCTGCTCTCTGTATCTCTGCTCAAAAGGTGACAAGAGCTCCAGTGCTCAGAAAAATGCCTTTTCTTCTCTGATTTGCCAACCCTTGTGTCTTTGTCAAACGGGGTATTTATAGGCTGCGAAGCTCTGTGGAAAAGGTGCAACCCTGATGACGTGTGTCCCGAATGTTTTGGGCGCTGTTGGTTTAACCATTTTTGCACCAAACCTCATGACTACGCACAATACGCTCGTTCGCGTATTGTGCGTGTGAAGAAGAGGTGCACGGCGAGCATGTCTCAACTGTCCTTGGGTTATGTTACGCTCATCATGTTGCATTGCATGTATGAGCGTAACGTAACATGAAAAGAAAGGATCCAAGCTGTTTTACGCTTTATCACGCAGCCGTGCGTAATGGAGCGCAAACAATGTTTTAGCTCAGCGATTCAATATGCTGTGATACGCTGCGTTACGTGATGAGCGTATGATAAGCAATCGCACTTTCTTAGACTTTGCCTTTGACTGTTCTGGAGCTTATTACGCTGCCGTGTGTAATAGAGCGTAAATCTGGCCTTGAACAAAATACTTAGCAAAATACACAAGGAGTCACATATCATGCTGCTTAAGCTTCTCCCTATGCCAAAGAAACTATCTTTTTGATGCTGGTCTGTGTTTAAGAAAAATCACGCTAAGCGCCATTACGCTACGTTGCGTGATATAGCATAAATAGAAAAAGCATAGAAAGATTAGGAATTTGTCCAAGAAGTCGAGGACTCGATGCTATGCACCTCTTGGCGTTGCTCTGTCTTAATCTCCCTTCTAGAATGCGCCCCTGCTTGAATTGCGAATCTTTGCCTGAGACCGACTCGCAATTTTTTACGGTGTTTCACAATGGTTGACAATAAAAAAACTATAGCCAACCAAAGGAAGAAGCATAAACAAAAGCCTAATAAGTAGCTAGAGGCATGAAAGGAAGTGGACCCATCGAAGCCCACTCCCATTTCGGCTATACCTATGACCTCCTCTACCCCATCTCCTTCAAAGAATAAGTCATAGGAGGACAGTAAAGCCCATAACCAAAAAGAACCACAATGGCCATAGCCTAAAGCTAAAGTTCACATTTTGGAAATCATGGAGGAAGTAAAGAAAAACTAGATTGACAAGTTCATGGCCGATGATAAGAACTTCCTCAATGCAATAGACCAAGTTAGGTAGTCCCTCAAATAGAAAAACATACATTAAGCTTGTATGACCTAATCATGACTTTCACACATATCATGAGGTGCTAGTAAAAATGTTGACCTTCATACCCATTAATGAAAATATTCCTACTAATGAGGAATCCATCCATGCAGTGATGATTCCTCCATCATTAGAGAAAGAGAAATTAATAGCCTTGACATTTTGCAATAGAAAAATTAAGGTTAATCCTCAAAAAGGTGAGGTGATGCCCCCTTATTCATAACTATACACATAGGACAATTTAAAATACATTAGCTACATGTTGATGATGGAGTTGCAACCAACATCATTCCATGCATCATCGTTGAACATTTGGGCCTAATTAAGAAAGTACAACCTACAACCACCATAGATCTTAAGTTCTTCAATGAATCACGATTTTCCATCAAGGGGTCTATCTCCTTGAATTTTGAAGTTAGAGGACAATTTCCTACAATTTCAAACTTCTTGGTAGTAGAAAAGACACCAAGATTCAACTCTATCCTAGGAAGACCTTGGTTGGCTCAATTACAAGCTATCTTCTCACCCATCAATCAAGAAATTCATCTTCTTTATGAGGAAGGTGAAATCATCATTCATGGTGATAATTTGGCTCCCTAACTATCAACAAAGTGGACATACAATAGGGGTCCAAAGTGAAGCTTCAAGAAGAAGCTCCTAGCCATGAAGAGCAAAAACCCAAGACAACCAATAATGATAACAAGAAGCAATGCGATACATTATGAGATGAACTCCATTTTAACATCATAAGTGAAGGGGATGATGAGTACAAGCTTGTATGGAGTAGGCTTTACTAACTCCCTAATCTTGTAAAGATTAGGAAGATTTTGCACAAGTGAAGTTTACCTTAACCTTCCTATGCCTTTATGACCAAACACAATGATAGCCAAATAGCCTTATTTTTTCTTTTGAAATCTATTATATATTTCTTATTTTATGTACATAGCATAAATTTATTTACATTATTACCTATTTTCTATAACCTCTTTATTTTTTACTTATGTTTTAAACATTTAAAAAGTGTCTCTTTCAGACATGGCCCACTAAGGCCTAAAACTAGAACTATGGTCCACTATGACCTCAAACTGACATTATCATCCACTAAGATGTTAAACTAGCAACGTAGCCATAGTCGCACAATATAACCTATGTCCATGATGGATTAAAGATAGCAAAGATTCCTTTTATTACCATATCCCTTATTGCTTAGGCTATTATCACATTGATTAACCGTTTGATTTTATAACCAAAAACATCAATATAGCCATTTTTAACATCTACAACTCTAGATGCATATAGCCAAGAAATAAAACCAAAATATTTAAATTTAATGTCCATAACATATATAGCCATAACCACAATGTGTAGCAATGATGCCAAAGAATAACCATCCATAACATAGTTTTGGCTAACCATAGCCATCAACATAAAAACAAAAACAAGCTTAATTGAAGGAGATTGTTGAGTGGCATCTAGAGGAGAAAGTGGTGGATCATTCCCACCTTTAGTGTTGGGGCTACCAATGTCTCGTAAGGCCTAAAATGCAACAACATATATCCATTTAGTAACCCATATCCAAAATCATGAATTAAAATAAAAACTAAAACATAGAATATATCAAACCTATGGAGAGTTTGGTTCCATTAGTTTTGAGGGTACATGGGGAAGGCCTTCCTCCAAACGATGGAGGATTTGGTCCTATGTCATGTTGACCAAATCAACATCCCCAAGATCAATACCAAAAAGAATACCAAACCTATATATAGAAGTCCAAGTAGGAGGCTCATGAGTTAGAATGGCTGTAGCAATCTCACCCGCAATGGTAGTAACCTAAAGAGTAAGGAATTGGTCCACCTTGAGAGTACTTTCAAAAAGTCAATAAGTAGTCTCTGCCTAGATCCCCTATATGAAAATATCTCTCTTGTGCCTTTCAATAGACTCCTCCTTAAGCCCATATTGGTAGGCCTCATAATCAGCCTTATACTAACACTTGTGGGAATTTTGTGTCTTGCCCCACTCTAAGACCCAAGCACAATGATCCTTCTAGTACTTAACCTTTTGGGAGATAAGGTTCATCTACATACGTTGCTCTACCATCTCCCATAGGACCACTACTTTGTCTTGAATGACATGCTAGTAACAAGCCCAAGTGATCTCCTTAGTCCAAAGTTAGCCACTTGGGCTTCCACAAAGGCTTTATGGTCTTGAAGATCCCTAATCGTATCCTCCTATCTTTGAGTTTTTTCCCTCAAGGACATAACCTTCTCCCATAGGGATTCATTGGACCTCTTAAGCTTCCATGAAGATTTTGTGCATGACATTGCTAAATTAGTGGCAGTGTCATATAGCTTCATGGGTATACTAGACACATCAAAGGAAATTCTAGATAAGGAGTCTACCTTCATGTCTCTACTAGAGTCCCACTCCATGGATAGTAGTATGCACACATAAAATACAATTGTAAGAAAAAACCTAAGATAGCCATAATGTGAACAATGCCTATGAATGAAACACATAAAATAAAATCCTTACCTATCTTAAGTATGTCCTTATGCAATTGATCGATGATTTCCTTAGCCATCCCACATAGGAACTCCACTTTGTCTAGAGTCTCTACCCATGGTTTGACATGAAACTTAGGGATGGGAGCTTGTACTAGTGGCTCAAGAACTACATTAAACCTAATTATCATTAAAATGTTAGGATGATGGCCAAAGGAAACCATTGAAATAAAACAAAAATAGTGAGGCATAAGCATACCTAGCTTCTCTTTCTCCTCCTCCTCTAGCATGATGATGGAAGAGGTACCTAGTACTACCTCACCAAACAAAGCATCTCGATAATCTACACTAGCATTAGTAATTCCTTCAACCATAGGTTGCTTTAGGAGTGCCTCTTCTACATGCCTTTGTTCTACCTCTATAGTAGCTTTGGCTACTATAACTTAACACTTATTCGTAAGCATGGCACATAGAAAACCCATAAACACACAAAATCATGAAGTAGCCACCAAATTTTAAAACATGAAATAGCCAAAGTTAAACAAAGCATACCTACAACTACCTGCTATGATGGCTTAAACTTAAACTTAAGTTTCTTTGGGATAGGTTGATCTAATGTTGGGGGTGCCTCCTCCATAGGCCTCTTAAGTTTCTCTCTAGCTACCTCTTTGGCCTCCATGCACCATCATCTGGCATCCTAAACACTAGTAGGAAATGAGAGGGACTCATCATCATTAGTACTATTAGGAGACTCATGTTGCCTATCATCAAGATTCTTAGTGGTGATGGATAATTTTTCATCTATCCCCTCTAGTGGGTTTTGGGCATGCACTGTTGGATAAATGTACTTTATCCAAGGTGTAGAAAGTTTGCTTAGGTCTTGGGAAACCCATTGTCCATTTCTATACACCATTAGAAAATCCATAAACCTCTTTAAATACCCTGTGAAAAATGCAAAGTGCATATAGATTATTGTAGAGGTGTCAACACAGAGTCTACGGATCTCCTCTCAAAGCCCAGTAGCCAAAGTAGTAGTCCAATCAAATTTGATGTCCTTCATTAAGACCTTCTTAAAGATCCACCCTTGTGGTAGGCTTATTGTCTTTTTTTATGATAATAGTTTGGGAAACACATGAGACCTAAATAAAGGATATGATTCCTTTGCACTAGGGTTCGTGAAGCTATTCATCAAAATTTTAAAGTGGCCTATGCTGGCACCAAGCAACTCTAGAACTTCCTCACAATGGCCTAATTTCCTCACTGTCTTGGTGGGAATTTGTGCCTTGTTAATAGGGACACCAAAAAAGTCACAAAAGAGGCTAGCACCTATGCCAATGTTCACCTTAACACCTCAGATGACAATGCTAAAGTGACCAACCTCCTCATCAAGGGAGTTAATAACATGCAACATCTTCATAGCAAGAATGGAAGGAATAGGCTCATTAACACATCAAGAAAACCTACACGTTGGATGTTTTCTTGAATGTATCCAGGCGCCTATCTCTTTAGCCACTCTTATGATGATGTCACATCACCAAAGTTCAAGATGAGAGTATCCTCATGATGTGAATGTGAGAGTGGTATAGTGACATCAACTGAGGTGGAAGGTCCTGTGAAGCAATAACCAAAGGTTAGCATCCATATGAGCAATTTCAACAATCAAGAAAATCAATAAAACACTTAATGCCATAAAACAATAGAAGCTATATGTTCACCTTTACTTTTATTCTATAGTGTGGAGGTTCAAGCTACAAGGTTTCAATCCATGCTATTAGCATCTACCCACTAGCTATGCGTCATCCTATCACCCTTGCAGTTATTGTATACAAGGTTAAACCTAGTGGCATATTCATCAAAGTCCCCTCTTAAATGTTGATACACAATAGCTCTAATTTGGGGAGTCTTGGTGAATTCTTCTAAAGTAATTTAAGCTACTACTAGGGTTTGGTCATTAACAATCAAGCCCTAATCATTGATCTTGTACCTGAAAGAAGTTAAATTAATGAAGTTAGGTAAGGTAATCAAGCCAAAACCATAAAAACATTACAATAACAATGTTTATTCCTATAGAAAATACATGGTACCATGTGGGTTCTAGAATAATGTGTAGGCTCTATGTGTCACCATTAGGGTATTGTCAGTATTATACTAACTATACTTTGGCATTGTGTAGATCTCTAAAAGCTAATGTGAACTTATGGCATTTGTGGTTCCCCTTGTGGTCTTAGGAACTGGCTTGTTGGTAATATACCTGGTAATTAGTCTAGACACCCAAGGCAACAAGGTCTTCACAATTCCTAAGGAGCTAGGAGAGGAAGTCCCTTGTCCTAGGCTAAAACCATAATAAGAGTTTCCCAAGAGGCATGTCATGTGGTGGAGTATTAGTCCTGGGATGACCAATGTAGCACAAAATGCCAACTAGCTCCACTATGATGAGAATAGACCTCAAGAAGACCCTACATGAAACAAAACAAAAACATTATGACCAATTGGAGTTACTTAGCAAATTTAGACAAAACATCTACTTTCAAGTGAAATTAGCCTCTATAAAAAGGTATTAGGTGTTTATCTAATAAGCTTAAGGAATTTCACAAAAAATGCACTATTACAACCTTTCATAGGAAAAACATTATGACCTATTAGGATTAGCAAATTTAGATAAAACATCTAGTTGGAGGTGAAATTAGCCTTTGTAAAAAGCTCTAAGTTGTTTATCTAAATTAGTCTAAGTAATTTCATAAGAAAACATCATTACAACCTTACATATCCTTGCATCATGACCAATTTGAATTTCTTTACAAATTTAGAGAAAACTTCCTAAGTCAAAGGTGAAATTAGCTTTTGTAAAAAGCTCTTAGATGTTTATCTAAATTAGTTTAAGAAATCCCATAAAAGCATTATTACCATATTTTATAGCTTTGATAGCCAAAAAATTATAGCTAAAATTATATCTTGGTCTAAAATATGCATAAAATAAGCCCTTCTAGAAAGTCATCCATTTCGTTAATTGGATTCTTTCCCCCCTCACTATCATTCTTCCTGGATCTCATGTTTTCAAAAGCATTTGGAGGGCCTGACAAATTGTACACACTCACATAGACTGGACTAACGTTAAAATCAACCCTACTATCCTCTCTAAAGTGTGTCCGTGGTGGTTACCTCTGTCGCCCACTCCCCTTGCTATCACAAATGCTAAGGTGGCTACCTTGTGGTATCGAAGAGGTGTCATTTCCTTGAATTGTCTTAGGCTTGCTAGTCGTTGGATTTCAGGGGTCGAGTTTAACACTTTGTATGGGGAGTCGGCTGCAATGAAACATTGCCTTATTCAGATTTACTCTTTCCTCCATGGTCACTGGCACCTGGATGTTACAGTGCAAAGCCTTTTTCATGGCCTTCAATGGCTTAATGGGGTTAAACTCCTTCCCTATCGGCCATCTGTTCCCTTTCATCTCATGCATGACCCATCTGCAATCATTTAACGTTGCAATAAATATTGGCACAAACAAGAGTCAGAAACATTTTGGATCCCTCTCTTCCAACTTATTTGGAAACTTCCGACCCTCCCCAAAATTAAGCAGTTCCTTTGGTGTCTTCTCCACCATGGTCTTCCTATCGGAAAACGTCTAGAATATCTTGGGATTCCTAATCCCACTTGCCCTCTATGTGGTGGACTAGATGACTTTGTCCATGTGTTTTGGCAATGTCCCTTTGCTCAACATGTGTGGCAGTGGACTTCTAAAGCTTTTCCATCCTACAAGCTATCTCAAGAGGATGCCATATTCGGATTCTTGAACATTACTTCTACTAATCTTAATTTTCTGTGGAAAGTTATTAGACCTATTATTTTATATTATATTTGGAAGCGAAGATGCAATGTTCTATTTCAAAAGACAGAGTATTCTAACAAATGTTTGCTTACCAGGTTGGAGATGTTGCAGATCTTTCGCCTCACCTATTTTCAACTCACATCTCAAGCATCCAAGTTCAATCTGGACAGTCATCAATTGGTTCATCTCCTGCAGCTATGGGAAAGACCTATGTGTTTTAGTTACACTTAGCATCTAATTCTATGTCATTCAATTTTGTAAAAAGCTAGTCTGTGCGAACATTTGGTTGTGTCCCAACTTGGGGTACCTCCTCTAATACTAGTATATTTTTAAGGTGTTTCCCGAGTGTCATTCACGATGCTCTCAGTTTTCCCCTTCCCTTAACCCTATGACTTATTCAAGTTGTTGTAATTGATGCTCCTTTAATTTCAATAAATCTTATTTTTGGGGTCCGACACCCCCCCCCCTAAAATATGCATAAAATTAGAAAAAATCATCTAAATTATGCATAAATTTGGAAAAAAACAAGCATAAGCTTAGAAAGACATCTAAAATTATGCAAAGCATGCATGAATCTGGAAAAAAACATCTAAACCATGCACAAATTTAGAAAAAGCATGATAAACATAGAAAAATCCATGGAGCCATAGTAAAAGCTTATTTAAAATAGAGAAAGCTTAAAAAATCAAAATTAAGCATATCAACCACTTCTATTTTGGGTAATGTACTACAACTATGAGTTTTTCCTTGACTCACACAAGCATAGCAAAAATTTCCTAAAAAATTTGTTTTAAGTCCAATTAGAGTGATTACACCTTTGTTAGAAAGCTAAAGCCAAACTCTAGGCAGATATTATTAGAAAATAGAAAAAACCTTTGCCATTGTCTTACGAAAATTTCATAAATCCACATAAAATTACAAAAGCGGCACAAACAACTTAATTGCGCAACATTAGGAAAATAGCCACAACTTCCTCGTTTCAAAGCCAAATTAAATGAGACAACAACCAATAGAAAGATAAAAAAAATAGATACAAACCCATCACCTTTAATTTCACAAATATGTAGCCGTGTCATCAAGAAAAAATACACAACTATGCCTTCTTTTCATTGCAAAACTTCAAAAATCTCAAAGCCTAACTCTCACATAGCCATTAAAATTGTTGAAATAGAAAAAACCATTAAAACCAATTTAAATTCACATAAAAATATTGGGGTAGGAGTTTCTTAAAATTTAATTTTAACAAATACTAAGGCCTAGATCTAAAAAAGATCTCCATACCCCAAGATTTTGAGAAAAGAGCATAAAATATCAAACCTTATTTTCAAAATCAAATCTGCAAAAGCTAAAGTGATAAAACAACTATAGATCTACGTGGAAGAAAAAAAAATAGGAGATGGGATTTCATAAAAAAATCATTTTAATACCTCTACTATAGTAGATTTGAAAAATTTCCCCGAACATCTAGGAAGCAATAAACTAAAGAAACCACAAAAAACAAATGCAAAAATAGGAAGAATTGCCTACCTTGGAGTAGTGACAGATGGAGCCTGGATAGAGATAGGCCTAGGAACCTCTAAAAACTCCATGGAATGATCATATATGCTTTATATTATGGAATTCTTACTCTTTCCTTCTCTTTTTTTGGGTGCCATGGCAGGCTCAACATTGAGGAAGAGAAAGTAGGGGAAGATGGTAGTTCTACGCTAGTTGTAGGAGAGATGGGAGGCTTCCAAGCTAAAGATTGGTTGTGGCTACCACAAGAATATTTTTTAGAGCTCTCTTTCAATTCCCTGTTGCTGAAGAATGACAATTATAATCAAAATTTACAAAACTTAACTTATAAAACCCATTTAAAACCTAGAAAAAACCTTAGTTGTTAATTCAGTGCACCATGACTATAAGTGCAGTATAGAAAATGGCAGGAAAGTTTAGTTCACATTTGTTTTAGAGGGGGAAAAAACTTCACTTTTCAAAATTTTATATTTTTGGATTATGGGCCCCACCCTATGCCTTCCCTTTTAGCCAAGCTTGCTTCAATGTTGAGATTTTTACTAATTTCGACATTAAAAACATTATGGCAACCTTACCCCCATGCATCCATGCTAGGAATAACATTCCCAATGTGGAAACTGTTGGCACATTTTGGCCATTTCATGGAACAGATTAGAACACAAAATTGAGAATTGCAGTTGGAGCAGCAATAGGACTTGAACATCTACATGATAAGACAAGCCCGCCTGTTTTATATATCGTGATCTAAAATGGCCTACAGTAACAAGCCACCACGTAGCCTCTTATGAGGGAGGTTGTAACAGCACTTGGTTACTTGTCTTCTCAAACATATGATCCTCTATTTTCGGTCATCCATTAATG
>MNCI01001745.1:1187209-1197252 GCA_015680685.1 Gnetum montanum | reverse complement strand
GGGGGGAGGGGAGGATGAGATAATCCATTTTAACATTTATTGACACTCAAAATGACTTCAAATTTCCTTGAAACAAAGCTGGGAGATGCACAAGTTCTAGATCTGGACTCCGTTAGCTTGCTTGACCATGGTTGACCTTATATTTTCTTGGATTTTGGCTCCCCATGTCAAGCCCCCCTATTTTCCATGCTAACTAGCATGGAAACAAGGGGGGAAGGCTTTAGAAACTACTTTTTTCCCTTACAAACCTCTAGAGAGCCCAATTTTGAGGGATACAACTCTACACTACCTTGGGAAGGTTCCAAGACCTCAATTTTGGACCTCTAATTGTGCCAAAACCTATTTTCCTTAATCTTCATACCAAGGGCCCTTATTTTCACATTGTGCCCAACATGGAATCCTTAATATGTTGGATTTTTAAATCTAAATAGCTTAGAAATAGCCCTGATTAATGCTTGAACTCACCTGATAGCCCTGTAGCCTTAAAACATGGCCCACTAAGGCCTAAACATAGCAAAAACCTAACCATTTTTTCCTATATTAAAAAAATTTCATCATATATAACCTATTTTGCTTGAGTATTTGCCTTATTACATAATGTTTTGGCTTGATTTTGGACTTATGTTGCCTCAGTGACATGGTTAACCTTCTATAGCCTTTATACAACCTTATATGTTCATTGCTTGTCTTATTATAGTTCTATTTGGCTTGAGATTTGACCTTTCTTGACCATTGTTTGACACCATTTGACCATGGCCTGCTAAGGACTTAAACTAGCAAAATTGTGACATTTATTGATCATTTGTACCATTACTCATAATTTCCCTTATTTGACCTTTATGTGACCTTTGTTCACATCTATTGAACTTTTTCAAATTGATCTTATCTCATTGATGATCTTGGATGGCCTAGATTACATTAGATTGACATATTTTTTATGATATTTTAACATTATTTATTCACTTTTAACAAAGTGCTACTTAATATCCTTTTGGTTGATATGCAGGGTTAAAGTATGAGTACCTAGGAGCAAATTAGTTTGCATTTGTATCTACATGAACCTCACAATGATATTAAATAGTGTATTGACCTGATTACCTAGATCTTGAGCCTAAGAGTCTTGTAGACCACATAGCCTCAATAGAGAAAACTCTAGAATGGCCTAAAAACCCAGTTAAAACCTTAATTTAGAAGCAAGAGACATAATTGAAGATTCTCTAGTTGAGGTTCTTATCGCAACACATAGTGGTGAGGAGAAAATCCTTAAACTAAGTTCCTCACTCAAGCCTCAATATGCTCAAGGTATCACCAAAATCTTACAACTAACCTTAAGGCATTTTCCTAGTCATATGAAGATATGTTGGGCCTAGATCCATGTCTAGTCCAACACAACATCATATTGGATCCTACCATTAGACTAGTTAAGCAAAAAGTGTGAAAGATTCGAGCTAATTTGGCCTTGGAAGTTCACAATGAAATCTCAAAGCTCTACCAAGCAGGTTTCATTAGGGCTATTGATTACGCAAAGTGGGTATCCAACATAGTGGTAGTTCCTAAGAAAAATGGGAGTATCCATATTTGCATTAATTTTCAAGACCTAAATAAAGCAACCATCAAGGATGACATCCCTTTGCTTAGTATTGATCAACTTATCAATACTATAGCCAAACATGCCTTGTTGTCCTTTATGGATGGATTCTTAGGATATAACCAAATTAGGATTAACGTAGAGCACCAGCTCAACATGAATTTTATGACCCATGGGATAACTTTTGTTATACCAAGATGTCCTTTGGCCTTAAGAATGTTAGAGTAATATACCAAAGATCCATGGCCTATATCTTTAGTGATTACATGTTAGGTTTGCTTAATGATTATGTAGATGAAATAGTTCTGAAGTCTAAGATAGCTAATGACCTAGATCTCATGTTTAAGTAATGCCTCAAATATGAGCTTAGGCTCAATCCTAAAAAGTGTGTCTTTGATGTCAAGACTGGTAAGATGCTTGGATTTGTAATCTCTAAAGTAGGGATACATTTAGATCCTGATAAGGTTAAGGCCATATCCAAATTGGAGATACCTACCAACCTTAAAGAGCTTCAGGGATTACAAGTATATTATAGTTTATTCTTAAGTTTATCACTAGGCTTATGGATAAGTTACAGCCTATGCAACACTTGCTAAAGAAAGGAGTTCATTATGAGTAAATTACTCAATGCCAAGAGGCCTTTGAAAACCTTGAGCAAGAGTTGGCACAACTACTAATAGTCTATCCTCCAAAAGAGGGTAAACTATTTTACATTTTTCTTGCCATCTTTGGTACATCCATTACCTTTCTATTCTATCAAAAATGTGATGACAGGACAAAAATGCTTGTATACTACCTTAACCATGTGTTAGTTTCCTATAATACTTGATACACTAAGGTGGAGATGTATTGTCTAGCACTAGTCTTCTGTTTGAAGAAATGGAGGCACTACCTCTTTAGAAGCCAAGTCAATGTAATTCGTAAGGACAACATACTCAAGGCCATAAGGATCAACATCTACAAAAGTAGCCATATAGCTTAATGGAAAGCCATAACCACAGAATTCAACCTTCATTATGTACTCAGTCCTCAACAAAAGGTCAAGCTATAGTTGTACAACTCATAGTTTTACTTGTTGATGACCAATGAGCCATAGACATTGAGTTCCCTAATGAACACATTAACATAGTTATCCAAGTGCCTAAGGATTACGAGGTAATCATAAACTTTGACAGAGCTCCAATTATCCATGGGGCTAGTGTTGTTTCCATCATAACATTTTCATTTGGTGAGATCCAACCCTTAACCTATTGTTTTGGGTTTTCATGTACCAACAACATAGCAGAATATGAGGGTTTGATTAGAGGGATAATGGTAGCTCATGACCTAGGAATTAGATACATAGCCATCAAAGGAAATTCACAACTTATGTTCAACCAAGTAACCAAAGCCTATGCATGCAAATCTAAGCATTTACAACCTTACTATGACCTAGGAAACTAGTTATAAAAATTCATAGATATTGATATCCAACACATACCTCAAAACAAAAATGCCATAGTTGATGAAATTTCAACATTAGCCCTTAGTATGATTTCATGTGTTTAGTAAGTTGTGCACATTAACCATGGACTATGCTACTTCCATCACATAAAATACTAAGGATACCTTTATGGACATCGTCCATAGTTCTCCTCCGAAGGAGTGGTATGATGATCTCAAATTTTACTGTATACATGATGAATCCTCATAATGCCTACTACTTCTCAAAAGGATGCCATATGCAAGTAATTGAAGTAGTATGTCATTGTAGGTGATAACACATTATGTCAAAAATCCTATGATGGCATACTCCTAAAGTGCTTTAGTAAAGCCAAAGCTAGAACAGTCCTAGAGGAGGTTCACGAGAGAGTTTGTGAAGGGAATATAGGACCTAGAGCCATGGCCACTAATATTACATGGTTAAGCTACTATTGGCCCCATATAGAAAATGACTTCCTATAAAAGGTTAAGTGATGTGACACATGCCAATGATATGGCAACCTAATACATGTATTACCAACTAAGTTACATACAACCTAGATAACATGGTCATTTGAACAATGGGGGTTGGATATCATTGAACCCATAATGCCTCAGTCTTCTGTAGGACATAACTTCATCATCACTGCAACCAAATACTCTACCAAGTGGGTTGAGGCTATTCCCCTAAGGAAGATCACATCTAAGGAAGTTTGCAAATTTATCCTATATAACATTATAGCTTGTTTGAGCATACCCAAGATCATAGTTATAGACAAAAAACCTTAATTTAGTAGCTAAGAAACCAAGGATTTTTGTCATGACCTAGGCATTAAGCATTCTATCTCCTCTTACTACCCTCAAGCCAATAGACAAGAAAAAGCAAGCAACAAGGCCATCATCAACTTGCTTAAGAAGATGCTCAACAATAGTAAGTAGAAGTGGCATGAGTGGCTTGTCCATGCACTATGGGTATATAAAAAAACCTATTGCATGGCAACCCACATGATCCCTTATAGCCTTGTTTATGATTTTGAAGTTGTTTTACCTCTTGAATTGTAGGTGCCATCACTCTAAGTAGCCTTGATCGACTTCATCAACAACGAGCAGAAGAAGGAGTTATAGATGGTAGCCTTAGATTTGGTGGAGGAGTGGCATATGCAAGTCGTTGCTCACATCAAGAATTATCAAGAGAGGAAAAAGAAAGAATATCACCATAACTTGAGCATAAGCAAGATCAAGGAGGACAACCTAGTGAGCATACAAACAAATTCTTAGCCAACTGGGAAGGGTCCTTTCTTATCACTAGAGCCTACAGGAATGGAGCATTCAAAATAGCTAATATGGATGGGAATGAGCTAGCCAATTTGGTCAATCATTGCTATCTAAATTCATACTACATGTAGCTGATAGATTGTCAACAAGCAAGCCTTCTTTCAATGGTCCTCTATGACCTTAAACTTGCAACATGGGTTGTTAAGACCTTAACTTGGTACCATGGCCCACCATTGCCTTAAACTAGCAACATTGATGACTTGGATAGCCTAATTATCATGTGGCCTATATGCATTGTAACATTATAATATGTAGTGATGTTTTGTATTCTTTGTTAGTGCCTCTTGGGACAATCCTCTAGGCATCAACAAAGAGGGGCCATAGAAACACCACAAAATTTTGCATGTTATAACTAGTCTTCATCATGTAGCTTTCACCGCATGAAACCTAAGGAAATATCTCATTGTAAAAGTGAAAATTATATCCCACAATGGGTAATTTCACATATGTTATACTTTTGGGATTGAAAAATGCCTCATAAGTGATTAAAGCCTCATTCCCCAAGTGAAAAAAAAGTCATCTATTATCTATATTTGATGGGTTTTATGGGGGATATGCATTTTTCTATGCTAGAAACACTTGTAGGAGGGTAGATCTCACCTACCCCTAGCATGGAAGGATGGAGGGTTTGGAAGATTTTCCCTTGTTCAATGTGGAGATCAAATGCATAACTTGGAGACTTTCCCCTAGCTTGGAAACTTTTCCCCTTATCTTGGAAAATTTTTCCCCAATGTGAAAGTTCTCTTCCCCCCTCCCCCAACTTGAAAACTTTCCCCCCAATGTGAAAGTTCATGTAGAAACTTTTCCCAAGCATGGAAAATTCAATCCCCCAATGTGGATGCCACAAGAAGAAAAATTTATGAATTCATGAACTTCAATGTTGACCAACCACTTCAACAAGCATGGTGAAGAGCTCAGGGTGGAAGATTCATCTCCATCATGAAAGGCATGCCCTGGTTACTATTTATAGTAAATGGAATGACAATGGAAGGAGCACTTACTATGTATAGTAACCCCCAAAATTTGGGCACCCATCTCACCTAAATTTGTAGCCAACTTGTAGAAATTTTATAGCCAATATACAACCAAGTCATAGCCAATTTTTAGCCCCATTGATTGTCCAAAGATCCTATAAAAGTGAATCTTAAACACCATTTAGTGGCTGTAACAATTTTTCTCATGGTTCTATGTTTTTGACAAAGTTCAATAATTTTTGGCCATATAAGTAATATGTAATTTGGATACACAAAATTCCACACTTGGGACATTTTCAAGCACTTAAGAGCTCTTACAAGTTTCCATACTTGCATTCTCTTGAATCCTAGCATGGAAGCATTGTAGGCTTGAGTGACCCAATTGATAGATCCAAGGTTGCAGTGGTAAAGGAAATTTCAATAACATTAAGAGTGCTTTAGGAGCTGAATCGTGGAGCTCATCACATTGGATTCAATGAGATTTGAGCTCTTGCTCAAGTGAAACCCCCCTTTTTTGCTCATCCAGGCACCATTTGTACACATTTCTCTAACTTTTTCTTTATTCTTTCTTAATAAAGTTTTTATGTTTTGAGTTTTGTGTTCAAAAGGAAATTTATTATTTGTGCATTATTTGGATTTATGAATATTTCCACATTTTGCATCTCATAAGTCCTTGCTTAATTTGCAAAACTAGCTAGGGTGCCATGAATCCCATTTTTATTGCAAAGGCCCTGGGCATTTGAGGTTGGGGAACTGCTTACACTAAGGATCCTTTGTTTTTCATTCCAGCAACAAAGGTTTTTGATTGTAATACCCTTTGCTTATGATGTTAAAAGTGAGTTCATCCCATAATGTATCCCATTGCTTATTGTTTTCAGAGTTGACTATCTTTAGTGTTTTCTCTTCATGGCTAGGAGCTCCTTCTTGAAGCTCCACTTTGGACCACTATTCTATGTCTACATGATTGATAGCTAGGGAAATTACATTATTATCATGAATGATGATTTGACCTTCCTTGTAAGGAACATGAATTTCTTAATAAATGGGTGAGGACACAACTTGTAACTAAGCCAACCAAGGCCTTCCCAGGATCAATTTGAATCCTGGTGTCTCTTCCAATACTAAGAAGTTGGTGATTGTAGGGAATTTTTATCTAGCTACAAAATTTTTAGGAGATGGACCCCTTGATAGTAACTCTTGATCCATTAAAGGACTTAAGAGTTTTGGTGGTTGCAGGATGTACTTACTTAGTTAAGCCCAAGAATTTAATGATGGTGCATAAGATGATGTTGGTTGTAGCTCCATCATCAACATGCACCTGATGTATTTTAAATTGTCCTATGTGTATGATTATGAATAAAGAAATTGCAGTCACGTTGCCATTCTAAGGATTAACCTTAATTTCACTATCACAAAATGTTAGGGGTGTTGACTTCTACTCCTCTAGTGAGGGATGAATCATCACTTCTTGGATGGCTTCCTCATTAGTAGGAATATCCTCACTAATAGGTATGGAGGTTAAGATTTTGACTAGAGCCTCATGATATGTGGCAGAAGTCATGATCAAGTCATTCAAGCTTTGGGTTGTGTTTTTCTACTTAAGGGATTGCCTGATTTGGTCCAGTGCATTGAGGAAGTTTCTATCATTGGCCATGGGCTTGTGATCCTGATTGTTCTTTACTTTATTCATGTGTCCCAAAATGTGAACTTCAACTTTAGGCTATAGTTGTTGTGGCTTTTCCTTGTTGTTTTGGTTGTTGGCTTTGGTGTCCTCTTGTGGCTTGTTGGTTGAAGAGGTTGGAATAGAGGAGGTCATGGGTATAGCCAAAATGGAAGTGGGCTTCGATGGACCCACTTCCTTTTATACCACTTTATGTTTGTCTCCCTTATTATTAGGCTTTTTCTTATGTTTATTCCTTTGTTTGGCTATTGGTTTTCAACTATTGGTTGTAAGGAAGAGGTAGTAGCATTGGCCACCATAAGGGCTATTTGTCCAGTTGGTTGAGCTATAGTTTTTTGGGTAGTATTGGGTTGGGAGACCTTGATGAAAAAAGGTTTCCTTAGAGGCATTTGTGATGGTACTCTCATAATGAAGTGGGATCTTGAGCTATGGAAAGTTGATGAAGCCCTTTCATTGTAGAGGGGTACTTGAATCACGAATGGTTTTCTTCTAGGTCTTCGATTATCATTGATGTTGAATGCTAAAAGAACATAGGGGATATCATTAGCATTCAATGCATCTTTGTAGACTTGCATCAACTAGTTTTGTGGTTGAACTAGGTTAGAAGCATCTAAGACCAATTCCCCCCTATCTATCATCCTTTGTAGGTCATCCTTTAGCACATGGAAGAATTCTGTGTCATGACTAGAAAATTGATGATAATGGAAAAAGTGATCTAGCTTTAGGTATCTAGGCAAATGGGGATAATCCTTCATTGCCTCAATGGAATCTTTTCCTATTTCACATAGTTGCTCGTGTTTCTTTTAAGCAGCTTTGGTCATTTGTTTTTGTTTCATGCGCCCATTTCTTAGTACTTAGTCTAGCAACTTGGATGGATTTAATGGAAATGTAGTGTATTTAGACCTATCCTTAATTTCAAAGTAAGGCCTATTTGTTTTTGATGTAGTGGTACCAAAAGTTAATGGTTGATTACTACAATCATTGGTGATGCTTTGGCAAATTGAACTTTGGCCCTTGGTTTGTGGTCTCTTTTTCCATAGTTACAATTACTATGGTAGTGTTGTTGTGTTTTCTCTTTTCTTTGTCTCTTTGAGTGTGTTGGTTTTTATATTTTGTATAGGTTGGATCATGTTTGGCATCCATAGCATCCTCTATGTTTTTAGTTTGCAAGAACACTTGGCTAAGAGATTATGGATCAAGGTAGTAGAGTTTGGACTTGATGAAGTCATTAACTACTCCCTTGACTATGGCTAACAAGTGGGCTTCAACCATGGAATTTGGTATTTCATTTAATAGTTCATTCCACCACTGAATGAATTATTGTATAGGTTCTAAGGATCCCTACTTGACCATCATGAGTTGACCAAGCATTGTATTAGGCTTCAAGTTATACTTGAGGTAGTTGACAAATTAGGCTACTAAGTCCTCCAAAGAGGATATGGATCCTCTCGGTAATGTGCAATACCAATCAAGTGCTTTCCCAATCAAAGACATAGGGAAAATCCTCATGATGGTATAGAACATAGATGCAAGACTAAACATTCTAATCAAAATATATTAAGGTGAGCATTATGGTAACCTTCTCCATTATATTTGCTAAATTGTGGAATGGGAACACTAGGAGGAAGTGTGAAGGGTGGGACTACATGACTTATGGGATTTTCCTAGAAGAAGTTCATAATATTGATAGTTTTTATGGTAGAGTCTTTAAGCCTTTTCAACTCCTCTATTAGGTCTTGAATAATTTGGAAGGCTTGATCCAAGCCTTATGGTGGCCCCATAGGTTGTGAGGTTTGTACATAAGGTTGTGGTGTCTATTGTGAGGCTTGTGTCCTTGTTATGGATTGCATGATAGAAGGAAGAGGTTACATTATAGTTGTGTCTTGTGGGCCAAATAAAGGAAAATATATTTGTGCTAGTATTTGAGGCACAAATGAGACAAATGGGGTGTATGACCCCTATGTTGCTTGAGATGCCATGGTGGACCCTACGTGAGTAGTTAATGGATTTGTGCTGGTAACAACGACTATTGATGGTTTTATATATTGAGCCTATGTTATAAATGATATTGATGTGCTAATGTTGTTTGTTTGTGGCATTAGTTAAGTGTGATGTGTCATTATAACATGTGTGGGATTTACCATAGTAGGGTAGGAAGGAGTGGAAGATGGTGGCGCCATGCCCATGAAGAAAACAAAAGCATTAGAGGAAGGCATTGTGACTTTGGGGAATGTTTGTTGGAATAGTCCTCCAAGGATGTTTTTAGGCTTATATTCTACCTTAAATTCATCCTTCTCTTCCTGTTGTTCCTCAAAGCTAGGCTTGTCATCTTCCTCTTCCATGATAATCAATTGGCCTAGGATGCTAGAATAGATATTGTTAAGGAGAATTTGGTCATATGGGAAAAGGATGTACTCCTTTCCATGCTTATGTATGAGCTCAAAATTATTTTTGGCCTCAACTTTAATTTAGGGAATTAACATGCTTGCTTGTATTTAGCACAAATGAAGTTATAACAATCTTCATTTATGACTGAAAAATCAAGACACTTCCCTTTGATCCTTAAAGATTGCCTACACTCAATGATGACTAGGACTTTGGAATCATACATCCTCATGGCTTGTTGGTTATGATCCTTGCTAGTGAGGATGAAGGGTAATTTGGTGAATTTTTGGAAAGACATGGCTATAGTACTAAGAATGGCTTAAAAATAGGTTATAAATGGTAAAATAGGAGTAACTTCTAGTGAATGGAATTCAAAAATTATTAAAGAAAATGAAAATGGCAAAAAATGATGTACTTAATATAATTAGTAAATGTGGGATAAGGGGGGTTTACCCCTTTACCATAAATGGAATATTAAAAAAATTGGTTTCAAACCTCACCTAAGTTGGCCTCCCAACTACCTCTACACTACGTATGGTAGGGTGGGAGGGAGAGGCAAGGAAAGAAGAGGGGTGAGGTAGTGAAAATATCACACATTCTTATTTCAATGTTGGAGAGT
>MNCI01001745.1:1137329-1187070 GCA_015680685.1 Gnetum montanum | reverse complement strand
GCGAGGGGGTGGGGGGCGAGGGGGTGGGGGGTGGTGGGAGTGGGGTGGGTTGAGCACAGAAGTTTGAAGACCAAAATGAAACCTTGGTAGTTTCCATAGATGTTTTTGGCAAGTTTCCAACTTTTACCATAAAGGAGGGAATAGTAGGTTTGGCTGGTATGAAAACCAACATTAATTTAGTTGCAAAAAATATGGTAGAAAAAATTAAATGGTTATTAAGGCCTCCACGATGGCTTTGCTCTAGAAATTCACAGCAGATGTTGTGAAATTTTAGCACCCAAACCACTTGCAGCTTCCATGCTAAGGTTTCTACTATAGGGGTCTAAAGGCAACATTGGATTCCTTAGAGGTTTTGGCTTAAAAAAATATATAAAATGGCTTTCAACTTGCAATAAAATCATGTTTGATCATTAAATTGGTAACAAACCTCACCAGCCTTGGCTTCCTAGCTACTTCCATGCTAGGTATGATAAAGGGGGAAGAGAAGGGGGGTGAGATGATGGGAATGTCACACCTCCTACTTCAATGTTGATGAGGGGAAGGCTAAAAACCAAAGTGAAAAGTTGGTGCTTTTCAACTAAAATTGGTTTTAGCTAGCTACTAATTGTCTCAACTTAGAAAAATGGGAGGAAGCCAACTTATGGAAGAGTTGAACCATCCACTTTAGAAACTAGAGAATAAAGTTTTGATAGTAAAAAGAAAAAAATAAGGGGTAGAGATATCAACGCTAGCTTTGGGCTGTAAAATTCATAGCAAGTGCTGTAAAAAGCCAAACCCAACCACCTACAACTTCCATGCTATAATTTTGATCACAGGGGGGGAAAGATCAACATTGATTATTCAAAGGTTTTGACTACAAAAATCAAGGAAAAGGTTGCAAATGGCAACAAAAGGAACAAATATGGTCATAGAATTTAGGCAAAGGCCATCCTTTTAGTCTCAAGGAAAATTGTTGTGATTGAAAACCTTGGTCACTTGAAAAACTAAGGATCCTTAATGCAGTAGTTTCCCAACCCAAAATCCTGAGGGCTTCCATGAGAAAAATGGGATTCAAGATACTTTGGTTGATCTGGAAAATCAACGAAGGACTTATGAAATGCAAAACATGGGAATAAATAAAAGAAAGAAAGAAATAGGATGTAAAATTGATAGCAGATCTGAAATAATGCATAGATAATAACAAATATATTTTGTACAAAAAACCCAAAATTTAAAACTTTATTGAGAAAGAAAATAAATAATAAATTCAAGAAATGCATACAAATGGTGCTTAAGTGGGCAAGAAAAAGGGGTTCACTAGTGTAGGAGTTTAAATCCTATTGAAGTTAATGGGATCTGCTCCATGATCTAGGTACTAAGCCACTCCTGATGCTATTGAACCTTCCTTAGCTACTACAACGTCACTTTTGCAAGTTGGATCACTGTTGGAAGGTGAGAGGAGTGGAAAATTTGGATGCTAGGTTGCTCCACATTGGGGTTTGGAAATCCTAGAAGTGTAGTGTTGATACCAAAAATCCACAAATCTCAAGGTGATTATGCTTCCACTATAGGGTTCATGAGGATGCAAACATGGGAGATTACAATAACCCTTGAGTGCTTAAAAATGTCCCAAGTGTGAAATTGTGAAAAAATGGTTGAACGTTTTTGAGAATTTTCTTAACAATGTAAAGGGCTAAATCTTGTCAAAAATGTTGAACCTATAAATTATGTTGGAGGCTAGTTTTTAAAGTTTCTTTGGGCCATGAATGGCACTGCAAAATGGCTATGATTTAGCTACAAAAATGGCTATAAATTGACTACTAAATTCAGGTGAGTTGGATGCCCAAATTTGGGGGGTTACTATAGATAGTAAGTGATTTCACTAATGGCCATTCCATTTATTATAAATAGTAACCAAGACATACCTTTAATGCTACAGATGAATCTTTTACAATAATCTCTCCACCATGCTTACTAAAGTGGCTAGTCAACATTGAACTGCATGAAGTGATGAATTTTGGATTTTGTGGCTTCCATGTTGGGGGATGTAATTTTTTACACTAGGGATGAAGATTCCATGATAGGGAAAACTTCCATGCTAAGGGGAAAGGTTTCCAGGCTGTGCATGTGGTCTCCACATTGAAGGGGGAAAGTTTCCAAAACCCCCATCCTTTCACGTTGGGCGTAGGTGAGATCTATCCCCATGCATGTGTTTCTAGCATAGAGAAATTTATATCCCCCATAAAACCCATCAAATTTCCTTTTTTTGCATTTCAAAAGGCATTTTTGACCCCTCCCCCAAGCCCAAATATAGACACTAGGTAATTGTTTTCACTTGGGGAATAAGGCTTTGGCCACTTATAAGGTATTTTTTGGTCCCAAAAGTATAAAGTATGTGAAATTGTCCACTATGGGTTATAATTTTCACATTTAAAATGAAGCTTTATATTGATTTTCATGGGGTGAAAGCTACATGATGAAGATTAGTTATAACATGCAAGTTTTTGTGGTATTTCAAGTTGGTCAAGTGTTGTGTTCAGTTTCATGTTATACTTGAAGTGGTTGACAAACTGGACAATGAAGTCCTCCAAAGAGGATATGGATCCCCTAGGTAACACGTGGTACTAGTCAAGTGCTTTCCTAGTAAAAGAAATAAAGAAAATCCTCATGATGGTATGAGGCCATGGCTGTAAGAGTAAACATTTGGATTAAAAGGTAATAAGGTGAACATTAGGATCACCTTCTCTATTATATTTGCTAAATTAGAGAATAGGGACACCAAGAGGAAGTGTCAAGGATGGGACTATAGGACTTATGGGATCATCCTAGTAGAAGTCCATAATCTTGATAGTCTATGAGGTAGAGGATTTAAGCCTTTTAAACTCCTCGATCAGGTCTTGTATCATTTGGAAGGCTTGATCAAAGCCCTGTGGTGGCCCTGTTAGTTATGGGGTATGTACATAAGATTGTGGTATTTGTTGTGAGGCTTGTGGCCTTGCTATGTGTTTCATGATAGAAGGAAGTGGTTTCATTATGGTTGTAGCTTGTGGGCTAAACAAGGAAAAGGATGTTTGTGTTAATACTTAAGGCACAAATGGGATAAATGGGTTGTGTGATCCTTGAGTTGCTTAGGGTCAAATTGTGGGCCCTGCACAAGTAGTTAATGGATTTGTGATGGTAAAAAACACCATTTATGGTTGCATAGATTGAGGTCATGTGGTAAATGACATGAATGGATTATGGATCATAGCTTGTGGCATTGATTGTGTTTGATGCATGGCTATCATTGGTGTGCGACTAGCTGTGGTTGGGTAGAAATAAGTGGAAAATGGTAACACCATGCCCATGGAGAAAATAAAAGCATTAGAGGAAGGCTCAATGACCTTGGAGGTTGCTTTTTGGAACAATCCCCCCAGGATGTTTTTGGACTCAGATTTTGCCTAAATTTATCCTTCTCTTCTTGTTATTTCTTAGAGCTATGTTTTTCATCCTCTTCCTCCATCTCAATAAATTAGGCTAGTATACCCACATAGATATTAGATATAGGTATCTATTCATAGGAGGAAGAGATGTATTCCTTACCATTATGATAGATAAGTTTGAACTCCCTTTTGGCTTCTGCTTCTAAATGTGAAATCAACATGCTAGCCTGTATTTTGGTGTAGATGAAGTTATATCGATCTTCATTTATTACTACAAAATCATGAATTTTCCCTCTAACTCTCAAAGATTACCTACATTTGATGTCAACAGGGTCTTTGGAGTCATATACCCTCATGGCTTATTGGCTAGGACCTTTGCTAGTGAAGGTGAGGGGCAACTTTGTAGTTTGCTAGAAAAACATGGCTATGGTGCTAAGAATGGCTTAAAAAAAAGCTATAAATGATAAAATAAAAGTAAATTCTAGTAAATGGAATTCAAAAACATTTAAATAAAAAATAATGGCTAGAAATGAAGTAATTACTATAATTAGTAAGTTGGGGATAAGAGGGGTTTACCCTTTGCTAAAAATGAAAAGTTGAAAATGTTGGTGTCAAGCCTTTCCCAAGTTGGCCTCCCAACTACCTCTACACTAGGTATGATAGGAGGAAAAGAAAGGGAAATGACATAAGAAGAATCTCACCTCTTCTATTCCAATTTTGATGGGGAAAAGGCTAAAAATCAAAGTGGAAAGTTGGGATTTTTCACTAAAACATGGTTTTGGTAGGTTACCAAGTTTCTTTGCTTGGAAAAATGGGGGGAAGCTAACTTCTAGAAGTTTGGTAATTCATAGAAGGGCTGCACCACCAACTTTAGAAGCTAAAAAGAATGAATTTGGAAACAAAAAAGAAAAGGGGAAAGGTTTCAACACTAGCTTTAGGGTAGAGAAATCCATAGCAATTGCTACAAAAATCCACCCCCTAACTACCTACAGCTTCCATGCTGTAGCTTTGGTCATAAGGAAGAAGGGGTAGCATTGATCTTTTAGGAGTTTTTTCTACAAAAATATGAAATAAGGCTTTCAATTTGCAATGTTGGCTTTGGGGAAGTTGGTATTAAGCCTCTTCCATACTATCCTTTCCAATTGATTCTATGCAGGGTATGGAAAGAGGGGAAAGAAGGGGGTGGGGGTGAGATAATGGGAATCTCACACTTCCTAACCCAACATTGACAAGGGGAAAAGTCTGAAAATGAAAGTAAAAATTCAGTATTTCCCCCACTAAGAACTTAGTTTTGGTAGGTTGTCAATTTTCTTAGCTTGAGAAAAAATGGGGGGAAGCTAACTTTTGGAAGTTTGGTAATTTCTAGAATTGTTGAAACACCCACTTTGGAAGCTATAAAAATTGGTAGAAAAAGAAAAAAAAGGGGGAGGGGGTGGGGGGAAGGTTTTCACATTGGATTTTGGGCTGAAAAAATTCAAAGCAGTTGTTGTGAAAAGCCACCACCCAACCACTTGCAACTTCCATGCTACAGTTTTGGTCATAGCGGGAAAAGACCAATGTAGGTTCTTCAAAGTCTTGGCTACAAGAAATCAAAGAAAAGCTTGAAAATGGTAATGTTGGAAATGAAGAAGAAAAAATCTAGTCATAAAATTTGAATGAAGATGCTCTTTCTAGCACCAAGAAAACTATTACGATTGAAAAAAATCAATCACTAGA
Source organism: Gnetum montanum (assembly GCA_015680685.1). NCBI lineage: Eukaryota > Viridiplantae > Streptophyta > Gnetopsida > Gnetales > Gnetaceae > Gnetum > Gnetum montanum. The sequence continues at coordinate 1,181,953 of MNCI01001745.1, read as the reverse complement.
ATAAAGAACGATGGATATGGTGCATAGAAATCCCCAACCTTGAATCCTTAGGGCCTCTATGAAAATGGGATCTAAGGTGCCCCAGCCAATTTGGTAGATCAACTAGAAACTTATGAGGTTTGTAAAATAGTCTAATAAAATGGAATGCAAGAAAAACTAATAATAGATTCAAATAACGCACATAACTATGGATACAATGCATAAAAATCCTCAACCTTGAATCCTTAGGGCCTCTATGAAAATGGAATCTAAGGTGCCCTAGCTAGTTTAGTAGATCAACTAGAAACTTAGGAGGTTTGAAAAATAGTCTAATAAAATGGAATGCAAGAAAAAATAATAACAAATTCAAATACCAAATAAACAAATATATCTTGCACACAAAACCCAAAACCTGAAATTTTAATGAGAAAAAATAAAGAATAAGTTCGAGAAATGTGTAAAAATGATGCCTAAATGGGTAGCAAGGGGGTTTAGTTGGACAGGGGTTCAGGATCTATTGAAGTCCATGTAGTTAACTCCATGATCCAAATGTCCTACCACTCTAGATGCTATTGAACCTATGGTGCTGCATTCTCAAATCTACAACATTGGCTATTACTGGGAGATTAGAAAAGAGGAAAATTTTGATGTGAGATTGCTTCATGTTGGGGTCCAAAAATTCCAAAAGTGCAATGTTGACATCAAAAATCCACAAATCTTAGGGTGAAAATGCTTCCACATTGGGTTTTAAGAGAATGCAAATGTGGGAGATTTCAAGAGCCCTTGAGTGCTTGAAAATGCACTAGGTGTGGAATTATTGCTTGGAAAATGTATGCATGCTCAATTTATTCAAGTGATAAAAGAATGGAACCTACTAAAAATTACTAAAGCCATAAATGGTGTTTAAGGCTAGTTTTTATAGGTTTTGGGCCATGAATGGGGCTGCAAAATGGCTATGAAATGGCAACAAATTGGTTGCCAAATGTTTTCCTCATTCAGGTGAGATGGATGCCCAAATTTAGGGTGTTACTATACATAGTAAATGCTTTTCCCCATGGCCATTCCATTTACTATAAATAGTAATCATGCTGCACCTTCCATGCTAGAGATGAATCTTTTGCACTAAGATCTCCACCATGCTTGTTGAAGTGGTTGGTCAATGTCAAAGTGAATAAAGTGATGAATTTTGGCTTTTGTAGCTTTCATGCTAGGGGGTTGCAATTTTCAACACTAGGGATGAAGACTCCATACTAGGAAGAAACTTTCACAATGAGGGGGGAAGATTTCTACACTGTGCATGTAGTCCCCACATTGAGGGGAGCAAGTTTCCAAGACCCCCACCCTTCCACACTTGGGGTAGGTTAGATTTATCCCCCTATATGTGTTTTCAGCATAGAAAAGTGTATACCCCCAATAAAACCCATTAAATTACCTTTTTTTGGTATTTTAAAAGGAATTTTTGATCGCACAAGCCCAAATACAGATACTAGGTAACTTTGTTTACTTGGGGAACAAGACTTTAAACACTTTTAAAACATTTTTCAACCCCAAAAGTATAAAGTATGTAAAATTTCCCACTATGGGTTACAATCTTTACATTTACAATGAAGTTTTACCTTGAGTTTCATGGGGTGAAAGCTACATGATGAAAATTGGCTATAACATGCAAATTTTTGTGGTGTTTCATAAGATTTATCAATAAAAGTAAGGGTGAGATACTTCTTGATCTTCACCAACCTTATGAACCGATGGAAGTAATTGTAGTTCTGCCATAAGTGGTAAATGATTAGATGGTCTTGTTTGAGATGGAAAATCTTAATCTTGATTCTTCTTATCTTCTTCTTTAGAAATTAGCTCTAGTAACTTGGTAATTTGGAAGAATTTGACATCGTACCAAATATAGTCTAAATTCTTAATGAAGAATTTTGTTGATCCATTCTCTTTAATGATAGCAAAGTAATTCATAAACTATGGTTCTTAATGAGTACTATCCATCAACATCATCTATTCCTAAATTTTGGAACCTAATTTATCTACTAAAGATTCAAAATAAGTAGAATATGCACTGGCTAATGGAATTGCATGTTGAATTGATGGAAACATCTTCTTCAAATCAGGTTCATTTTCCAAAGATTTCGTTACACATCCATATTTGAAGAATTGATAAACACTACTTCCAACTTTTGCATGGAAGTCTCCACAAAGAATAAATGACACTGGATTAGTATAAGTTAGGAATAACTTATTCTTGAGACTTTCTTCTATTTTCTTAATCAACTATGTTCTTTGACATATTCTAACATTGGAACATGTTATTTTGGCCATTAAATGTGTGTTAACCATGCATACACATCTTCTTAATAGATGGACATTTTAGAATAACTACCAAGGCTATGTGATTTTTCTAAAATCTTAATTGTTCTTTCTTTTCCATCTCTTGAAGTTCTAAAATTTCAAAAATCATATTTTCTAAACTACATTAAATCTTTGTACTAATTCAAACTTGGCTTTTTTTATAAAAGATTGCACAACCATCAATGTTGTGATTTTTGCAATAGGGTAATTAATAGGACTCAAAAGAAGAACTAGAAGAATATTTTTGCTTATAAATACCTTTGTATCCCATCTTTTCCAAATCTAGATGGAAATGATATAGGAATTTCCATGGCAAAACTTCTTATAGGCATAAAATATTAGCATCCAAATATTGTAATTTTGCTAAAATGTATGGATATTAATGTTTATGACAATCTAAGGCCCATGGTGGATATAATTGATGTTGTTTCTTACTGGTTAAGGATCTTACAAGCACATTGTATGTTACAACTTTTATTCTCATTCTTTGATTTTCTTTTGGATCATCACTCTTTATGGATATCATACACCTGGTGGAAATGATATTTTGAGTCTCCATGTTGTTGTGTCATATGTTTTGATTGTAGGGTGAATTAATATACCTTTTCTTGACCATTGAAGACCATTCTATTTTCTCAACTGATTCTTCAAATGATCATTAACTAATACATCAACTGGAGTAATGCATCAACTAATTCTTAATGACCTTTCTAACTCCTTTAGAACATTGACTCTGGTAGTGTAAGTAATGACATGACCTAGGGATCTTAAGGCTATTTGCAAAGGTTATTTTCCCAATAAGGCATGATTAGTTATCCTTATGTTGCTAACTTTTAAGGCATAGTTCCATAATATCATTGAATTATCAAGTATTTAGATGATGAATTTGACCTCACCATTGAGTTCAAAAGGATAAAAAATGTTAGAAATGACTATTCATATGTTGAGAAATGATATTGTATGCTCGAATTATGCTAAACGTAAGTTTTTGAGGGTCTTAAGGTACTATGTTGGGTAAGTATTACAAACTAAATTTTGAGGTTCCCTAGGGTAGATCTAACTTTACCATTGAGTCTAGAAGGTTAATGTCTATAGGAAAAAACTCTTCATTCATCAACAAAGGCTTCCCAAATCAAAAGTTATGGCTTCTAGAGTTCAGTATCTTTTTGGCATGAAAAACAAGACTTCTTGAGAGGCCACCCATCCTCATACTACTCCAAAACGAGCACACTTAATTATAGAATTTTTATTCTTGTGGTGACCAAGGCAGCAATTCCAATTTTCAAATTTATTACTACATGTGTTTTTATTTGAATCAATTGGTTAACATTGAAAATTTGAATTTCTCATTAGTTGATGAAAGTTTTTAAATTTCCTAGCTTTTGACAAAAGTATAAATTTTCCATCACTGAAGGCTATGATAGTTGTTAGACAAGGATGGTAGTGAAGTAGGGAACATAGATGAGAGTAATGATTGGTGAGGTAGGTGAAAGTGTGGGTTGGCAGTGGTGGGACAAAGTTGGTGGCATGAGGTCGGTAGTGTAGGATGGACATGAGATTAGCAATGCAAAATTGGTAGAGGGTTACACTAAGTAGCATGGCCCAGGCCTACGTAGACCTCTCTGGGATCTATGTGGCCTATTGCAAGGCCTATGTAACCCATCACTGGGTTCTCATAGCTCACCCTACACTAGGTTTAGCATGACCAAAACAAGGCTTGCATGATGCATCTTGTCATTCACCAAGGTTTTTCCTTTCAGTACAGGCTATGATGAGTAGTGCCAAAAGCTTCCAAAAGAGAGAATGATCTATAGTAGGGGAGGAAATGATCAGATTTGTAGTAGGTAATGATCAGTAGTGCAATAGGTGATGATTGATGAAGTGATAGATGATGATTAGTGGTATGATAGGTGATGATTGATGACAAGAGAGGTGATGATCAGTAGTGCGAAAGGTAGTGATCGATGGTGTATGTACAGTGTTAGAGAAGGTGATGATGCATGATGTCATAGAAAGTAGACACTATAGGACATAGTGCATTGTAGAGTGGCATTGTGGTAGATCAAATGAAAATGATAAGAAGAATTAGGAGGGTAATGTGTAGCATGGCTAGGAGGCAAAGAAATGATTGGAGGACAGTTGGGAGTGACCTAGTATGTGGTAGGGTAGTGTAGGAGGGATACTGCGAGTAGCATGGCATGTGGCAACTAGGGGAAATGCAATGCATGTGGCCATCCTTGTTTGCTAGTCCTTGGGGCTAGCCCCATTAGTGCTGGCTGAACCTATAGGCCTTATTGTGCCAGTGCATGGTAGGTCCTATTGTGGCTGGCAATAGGGCTGGTCATAGTCCTATCAAAGGGTTTTTTTATTTTTTATTTTATTATTATTATTTTAAAAATAAGATATATATATATATATATATATTAATGAAAATTATGGGAGCTTTGGTTTGAACTCATGATCTCCCACTCAATTTTCTTTTTACTTTTTATTATTATTTTATTTTACCTTACCTTGGCAGTTGATGTGGTGGTTTAGTCGAGGATAGGGTAGGGCTTCAATATGGTTAAATGGTGATTTTAAGTTTGATTTCAAATCGCAAATATTTGACATATTTTTAAATTATTATTATTTTAATAGTTTAATAGTATTTTAATGCATACATAATGAGAAATTTAAAACATCAATATCTCCCAAACTGTAAGTTTGATTGAGAAGAAATTTGTACCATTGGAATCATCTCAATGAGTACTATGCATTGGACATGATTTTAGGTTTCAAAAATAACGTTGAAATTTTATGAATTAAAAGGACCAACATATCCTATTTTGTTGAACTAACATTTCTAGGCTAACAAATGATAACTTGAGGTTTTCTAAATTACTTGGATAATGAGTTTCAACAAAACAAAATCAATTCGAGTAATTGTTACTAACTTTTTTAGGAGGAAAATAATAATGATCTTAATCAATTAATATTTATAGTATTTAGATCGGTAAGAGTTGGGGGGTGTCAGGCCCCAAAAAATAAATTTAATTAATAGAGAAAAAAGAAAATAGTACAAAGGGGATAAAAGAGAGGGTCAAAACAGATGAAGAGGTCTCAAAGAAGGAGACACTAACAGCCAAAGGGGAAAAGCTCACCTCAAAAGAGGAGAAACTACAAGAAATTAGGAAAAATGGGAGAGAAAAAGTTCAAGAGCTCAACTGCAACATTAGTTGTTGAACAATGTCTCCTTGAATAGACAAGGAGAGAATATTAGTAGGAGAATCACGTTGAAGGTGACACCCGATATAAATTTCTAGATAGCATGGAGAATAAGGGGATGAAGGTGACACCCGATATAAATCAAAGAGCCTTGAAGATGCGGAGTGTCACCAAAAAGAACCTAATCCAAGCTTGGTCAAAAACCCTGTAAAAACCTACCACACCAAATCCAAGAGCTATGAGCAAGGGGACAAGAAAAAAAACAGTGAGTAAATGCATCTTCCCTGTGACAAATAGGACATCGTGGGTCAGGAACCCCCAGATGAGAGTGCCGAACACCCACAGGAAGACCTTGGTGAATCAAATACCACAGAAAATGTTGAATCTTTGAAGAAGTAGGAGTAGTCCAAATAGTCTGAATACGTTGCTTCCAAACCTGCACATTAAGATTAACTTGCCAAAGATGGTTGAATCTAGGCCAAATATTAGTAGTGGAATTAATAAGAGAGTAAAAAATCTTAGAATGAGAGGGAAAAACTTGATGACCAGAAATCCAAGAAAGATCTAAAAAACCATCAAGGGAGTCTTGAATAACAACATTTTTGTTCAAGCTATCCAAAATCGTACAAAAGGTAGACTTTTGAGCAACATTAATACCGTAAATAAGGTGACATTCATTCCAAGTAATCCAATGATTATGAATGCAAAGAGAGGAGAGGGAGGAGATGCCAAGCTTATCCCAAGTGCTACATATACGAGGATGCTTAATGGCCCAAGGTTCATTGTGAATGGGAATCCACCAAGGAGAAAGCTTATCAAGTGTAGAGAAAGAAATAGTGATAGTGTTAAAGTTCCAAAACTAACTAATATAACACCATGCCTTCCAAATGTGTTTGATGACAATAGAACCAGAAATGGTAATACCAATGGGAAAAAGAATCCATTTAAGGAAATGAGTATTATTCCAATAATTACTACCTTTGGGCTTCCCAAGCTATATGCATTTAAGGAAAAGAAGCTTCCAAGGTTTAGAGCCAGATAAGCATTTGGCCATACATTTGGCACATAACACAATGCCCTATTTGTAGCAATTAATGAGGCCCAAACCGTTGTCCTCTTTATGAGAAGTACAGATGTTCCAAGCAACCTGACAAAATCCTTTCTTAGTATGGCTGCTGTTCCAAAGAAAGTGTTTGACTAGTTGATCAATGTGACGATAAGCAGAGATGCTAAGAGCCCAACAAGAAGAGTAATACACATGGGTAGCTTGGAGAATATGCTTTCAGACAATAAATTTACCAGCCATAGATAGCTTCTTTTCCTTCCACTTTATAAGCTTTTGTTCAAGTTTCTTCACAGTGACATCCCATAATGTTTTGGATGATCCGCCAAAAGAAAAGGGAATGCCAAGAAGCTTAAAAACTTGATCCTTTCCTAAAAATTGCCAAGACTTAGACAACGCCCAGGCTTGAACCTATTTGTTGCAAAAGATACAAGATTTGAACCAATTAATTTGAGAGCCAGAGAGTCTACAATATTGATCAATGCAATAAAAAAGACGATCAACAATAAGAGCATCATTTTTTATCATAAAGAATGAGTCATCAACAAAATGCATATTCAATAAGGAAGGAACATTATGATCAATGAAAATACCTTGAAGCAAATTTTGTTCCTTATCCTTATGAATAGCATGACACAAAAAGTCCGCAGCAATAATGAAGAGGTAAGGAGCAAGAGGACAACCTTGCCTAACATAGCACTCAAGCTTGAAGCAATTAGTTAAGCCAATGTTAGTAGCCACAAGGGCATTGGCGTCGGTAAAAAGAGTCTCCAAAATTTTAATAAAATTAATGTGAAAACCATATTTATGAAGGCAAGCAATAATAAATTGATGGGTAAGAGTTACCTAGATTGGTGTATTCTTATCTTATCAACATCTCATGAAATTGATGAGTCTTGATGAGGTGTAATTAGATCTTCATTGGTCAATGATATTCTTAGATGTGTGATGCATCCAATGATGAGAAATGATTTTCCTTATGTTGTGTCTTTATGGTTCATCATTAGATTGATGTTTTAGTTGATCCATGGTTTTGAATGGACCTTGAGTCATGATTTTCTTTGATACTAATTGTCACATCCCATCCCCTGATGTCATGAAAAACATCAAATATAGGTTATATTAGACATTATTCATAAGAAGACAATATACTGAACATCAAATATATGTAATATTTAACATTATTTGTGAAGAAAATAATAAAGAAAATATAAGAAGAGAAAGAAAATAATGCTTTATTCATATGAAATAAAGTATCTAGATCATTCTTTGAGAGTGTTCCTTGGGGTTTTCTTTCTTTGGCATTTATCCCTTAGAGGTAATCCAGCACTGCCACCATGGTTAGGCCTAACACTAGCTAGAAGGGATGGCCTCTCCACTTCCTATCCCACTTTACTTAACTCTCATAACTTGCCTATACTAGCTCTACCACTCCATGCTAGCATGACCTCTAAGCCTAGGTATAAATGCCTTAGGTCAAATCCCTAAAGATTACCTCAAGAGACACATCCATTATTACAACATGTCCTTTCAAGTCTTAATTACAACTACCCTTTCAAGTCTTGTTAAGATAACAATAACACTTTTTATGAAGAGATACCATCTTCATTAGGCAGGAGCATCATTTGGTGATGGGGACATGACAGTAATAGAAGTAGAAAGAGAATGAGATACCTTTGTGGTTTTTCAATTGAAAGCAGCATTTGTAGATGTCTTCTTTTTATGTTACATTGAGTGAAATCTATTTGCATTAGTATTTTTATTAATGGTTTCTATAAAAAAATTTTGAATTTTTTCTAAAGAGGAATTTTCTTTAGATATCATGAGTTTATTAGCATCTTTAGAATTACAAAAATTAGTAAAATATTGAGAAATTTTTGAACAATATTTCATTTATTCTTGTTGAATACTACCAATATTTTCCTCTTCTAAAAATTATTTTTTTTCGTGAATAACCTTTTTTTATTAAGAATAGGATAGATTCTAATAACATAGCCTTCACAATAACAATAGCTGTAATATCCTCATAAATTATAATATGTAATTTTTTGGGAAAAATATTGATTACTATCCTTGAGTTTTAATTTTGTTTCTTTTTTTATAAATCAATCTCTATAAAATAAAATGTGTGTTGTAGACCATCTAATGATGTTTTGAACTCTATCTTTAGGATTTTGCTAATGCTACTAGCAATCTTACTTTTAACATTTTCTAATTCAATCAAATAAGAAATTTTAGAGTAATTAGAATAATATGGATAAAAATTCATGTTTCATTCTCAAGCTATAAAAGTATTACATTGATCCATAAAAACTTTAAGATCTAATGATTTTGTTAACTATTTTAGAATTAGCCAATTTGACAAGGAAAAGGATTTGGAAAATAAGTAGGCATGCAAAAAATTAATTTCATAACATTCAAGAATTACTTAAATCATTAGTGTAAAATTCTTATTTGAGTGAACAAATCCAATAATATGTAGAAATATGTATCGTGAAGTGATATCTTTTGACATGATTCATATAAATCATTAGGTAAAATAAAGTCAAATTTTTTAGAACTTTTCATCTCTATACATAGAGACATATTAGTATTTTTCATCTTTAGATCATTCCTAATTAAACAAATTTCTAGTATAAAAAATTCATCAAAAATCCATGAGATTGACAAATTGCTGAGAGAATTTGCTAAGATTATATTGTAATCTCCTTTTGGAGTTTATTCTAGTTATTCTTTTATTTTATCTTGCAATCAATTCTTTGATAAGTGAATCATTTTAGTATTCTCTCAGTAACTTCAACCTATTGGTGGATCCTTGGATGCTTTTCATGGCTTCATGTTATCCACTTTTTATGGATTCATGAAATTTCCCTCACTAGAAATAGTTTTTCTATCTAGGATCAATCCTCCAACTAGATGATAAAATTGATAAGATACCAAAAATAAAATTGAGGTAGGATGGTCAAAATGGAGATAGGCTAGTGGTGTTCTATATGATAAAATAATACCAATAAAATTCAAGAAAAAAAATTTACAAGACAACAATTAAGACTACTATCTTACATGGTGCTAAATGTTAGATAGTACAAAAGAGACATGAACAACAAATTAGTGTGGCAGAAATGTAAATGCTTCAAATTAGTGTGGCAGACATGAACAACATAATGCATACATTAAAGGAAGACTTGGAGTAACTTCTATTTCAAATAAGCTACAAGAACATTATCTTAGATGGTTTGAATATGTGTAAAGAAGATTAGACAATAAGCCTATAAATAAAGGTTGCTACATCATTGTTCCATGCAAGGCATCAAAAGAAAGATCAAAGAAGACATAAAAAAATTATTAAAGATGATTTGAAGAAGCTCCAAATAAATAAAAATCTAGCTCATCATAGAGATGAATATTAAAAAAGAACTCATATAGCTAAACCCATTTTGTTGGAACAAGGCTAGAATAATGATGATGAGGTTACTTGATTTATAATAAATTATTAATTCTTTATTCTTGAAATTTCCAAATCCTATCTTTTATGGCTATAAATACTTGGAAATTCTAGCTCTCTTGGCATTAATTTTACATTACTCTCTCTTTCATTCTCTTACTTATGGTTATGCTTTGCAGATCTCTTAGTGACTTCTAGATTTGAACTTATTCTTACTTTACAAAGCTTACTTGTAGTTAATCTTCCAAGATAGAGAAAATATTCTTGATTCCATCAATTTTGATAAGTAGCTTATCTTCACATACTTTCTCTTCTTCCTATGACCATTTCATTGATGATATAATCATATTTTATATATTATCAATCTAACCATGGCCTTTAATGATTAATCCATACTTCACGATTTTCATGAATTTTTGCTTTACATTTCGACATCATTGTTCTAATGTGTCATCTCCTCTTGATGGTGGAAGCAATGGTGTTTTTGTATGCCATGACTTAGCTAGGAATCACAATGAATTTGTGGACATTTTTTCAAGCTATGCATTCACCTCAACATTAGGTGGGAGTGAAGCATTTAGAAAATAACTAGTGGACATTTCAAACATGTATGGGTACACTTGAATAGTCATGTAAGAAACATAATCAATACAATTTTAGGAGGTTACTAACATATGACTTGTTGTTAATATGAAAGTATTTTTGAGGTTTGTAGACTAACCATGTTGGCTTAATGGTTGTACATGTAGTCAATATCATGTCTCGTTTAGGACTTTTTGTTTAAGGTAAGTTTTGTGGGATTTTAAAATGATCATGTTAGCTTGGGGATTGATGTTTAGTCAAATATCACACTTGTTAAGATGGTTTTAGAAGCTAAGATGTTAGGGTAGCTATAGGATTGATACTAGTCATAACATAATCCAATAGTTCTTCTAGAGATGCATGAGGATTTCTAATAGAATAGTTGGTCTTGTCATAAGAGCTAGCTTAAGTTAGCATAAGCCTTGTATTTATTTTAATGTTTGATGTTGGAAACCTCATGGAAATATTACTACTAGTAAAACAAACATCTATGTGTAATTTATGCATTTTATGATTAACTGTAAGCTAACATTTATGTGGATAAACATTTTAGTAGCACTAATGATGTGTTTTTAAGCTTACACCCCATCATCTAGTCCTATTCTAGAGAGCTTCTAGGAAAATTTCCTCTACTTGAATGTGTTCTAACCCTTCTTGCATGTGCTCCATGCAGATTTAGCTAGAAGCTTTGGAAATGATCAAGGTAAAGTTAAAGGAAGGATCAATAGTGAATGAAGAATTATCTCATTTTGTATTTCATATTTTGATTTGTCCATTTAATGGATTTTTATTCTAGTGATAAATATGGATTTTTAGTTGAACTTTGATTCATGTTGTGGTGAGGCCTATTTAGACATTAATATGTTAATGTGGATTTCCAAGTGACTTCTAAGTTATTAATTTTCTAAGTATTTGTATGCTTATGTGGTTTTATACATGTTTAATTTTTTCTAGGATTTATTAAGCCATTTAGACTTATTTATTATGTATTTTAAGTAACTTTAGAAATTTATATATAGTTAAATTCAAGGTGTGACATTGTCAAATCATCCTTTTTTCATATAGTAGCTATGACTTTCTAAAAAAAATTTATCTACTATTCAATCAAAAAGATTACAAATAAGTGATATAAATTAGAAAAAGGATTCTATTTGTAAAGAAATCATATATGCTTCATGTAGTAGAAAATCATATTGTATTTTTTTTTAAATTTAATTTTTTTTAAGTGAAAAAACAAGGTTACAAAGTTCTTTAGTTTTTTCCTAGCATTTTCTTACGAATCTAATGGACCACCACTTCAATTGATGGTAAGGTGCTTGTTTCTCAAGTCATAAGACCAAGGTTCAGGCTTGGATGTAGCCACTCCAAAGAGGTTATGATTTCACTCGTTCTTTGCTCACTTAGTACCCTACTTTGGTGGCATAAGTACTGAACCTCTAAGTGATGATTCTTTCTATTTGCTTGCCCATCTAGAATCTCATACTTCATACTTGTATTCAAGAGTTGGTTGCACAATAGAACAAATTAGTTATTTTCTAACCTCCTATGCCAAAATGATGTTTCTTGTACTTGCCTTTTAGAGAAAATGATGCTTTTAATCACTTGCAATCCTTTAATTAATATATTTCTCCTACTTATAGTTATAAGAAAGTTTCAACTAAGGTATTTATAATAGGAGGTGAGATCTACTTGCTTAATTCCAATAGGAAGAAGTTAGTTAGTATTTCATGTATCACATACCATTATTTTATGTTCTTTTCCACATCAACTCTTATTTTAAAATGTTAATACAATTCATATAACTCTCTAGTATAGGAACCATTTTTTCTTGATGGTACATTTTATCCTTATATAGAAGTATGTGTATCTGAACCCTTAACCCTTTACTTGTTGATAGAGGTTTGCAAGATTTTATTAAATTATTTTTATGAAAACTAATAAGGTGTTGAAACCTAATACCATTTTTTAAAATAATATTTACCCTCAAGACACATAGTCGTATTAGAACTTAATAACTTAGTATTATCTACTAGAATTAAACCTATAACTTGGAGTTTCTAAATTATGAGTCTTAATACTTGGATAATATCTTATTATCTTTATGATAGCTACGTATATATGGTATTTTATTATGATTGCATGTGTGTGAATATATTTCATGTGTTAGCTTGATTAAATTGTTTATTTTAGGAAGTTTGTTTTGAAGCATGTATATTTTCTAATGTTTTGCATGATTGTTATTTTCATTTTTACCAGTTGTGGACTAATCTTATTAGATCATGTAAATTAAGTATATGTTTTAGGAAATTTCACTAAGCATAATGCAAAATAATCATGACATAAAGTTATGCATTTCATATTTTTTATGAAAATTATATGTATTATATTTATTATGGAAAGTCTATCTTAACAATGACTTACTATCACACCTCAACTTAATTTTAAGCCAAATTAAATTTTTTTATTAAACTAAAAAAGTGCATGAGAAATAAAAACTTAAATAATTAAATATAAATTGTATATCGTTCTTTAAATAACATATAATTATCCAACGTTGGGGGTAGGTGGCTACAACATAGTTGAGTTATGCCCACATAAAAACCCATGAAAATGCCAATTTTTAACCACCCCAAGCCAAGATATAAACATGGTATGACCCTTTTAACTTGGGAAGTTAGGCTATGAGAACTTATGAGGCATTTTTTCAGTCCCAAAAGTTAAAGAATGTGAAATTTCATCTCATGGATTACAATATTCACATTTTTCAATAAAATTCTAGTCTTGGGTTTAATGGTAAGGTTACAAAATATAAAATGAGATTTCTTGGTAGTGTTTCATTGGTGCCTCTTTGTTGATGTTTGGAGGATTGACCCGAGAGACATCCACAAATAATATAAAATACCACCATAGGCTTATCATCAATGTTTCCTCTCTGTGCTTGATTTAGTAATGTTAAAACATGCCAAAGAGTGCTTGTGATGATGGGATTAAATATTATGATGAGATGATATAGGTTAAAGGTTATATTTGGTCATGAAGGAGTGGTCACATGGGTTAACAATGAATTTGCAATGTTGACATCATGGTAATGATATAATGACTAGTCAATGTGGTCTTCACGCTTCATGCTTCAAAGTGTTGGTTACTTGGTAATGTTTTTGAGGAATCAACACCTCACTCCAAGGTTTCATTAACCATTAGGCTCATCCCCTTGATTGTTTAGAGCCATTAGTTTTCCTTTTGGTGTTCATTAGTCTTTTAGATTCTTAGCAATTTTCTTTCCCAGTTTTCCTTTATTTGGGAGGTGAAACCTTCATTAGGTTTCATTCCCAAGGCCATATTTAATTTGGTTTTTTTGTTGAATGAGATGTGTTGCATCTAATGGACTTGATGGTGGAGCATGAAGAAAAATATGTCACATGGCCATAATGTATGAATGTCAAACATAGGTCATCATTCTTGTTTAGGATACAGAAGGTTATAAGTAGGCTATGGGATGGTGGCTCAAGGAAGACAAATAAGAGTTATGTAAAATAAGCACTCTTGACACATTAGGACAAGCTAATCAAATCGTACACATCAAGATCACATGGTAACTTGTTACTGTAATGAGTTGAACCTTTGTGATGACTCAAGCTTCATCCTACAAGCACAACTCTAAGAGAACATGAAAATAAGATAAAGAAAACATGTTATCATAGTACAATGAATAGGGCTATATGAGAGAACCAAAAAACTAGGCCATCAAAGATTACCATCATTAGAACATAGAGAGATTTGTGTGATGCATATTGGATTTACAAAACTTGTAGTTTATTGATTACATCAAATAGAGAGTTTGAGAGAAATAAAGCATGGAGGCTCACTGGTCATAGATCATCAAATATATGGCATATGACAAAGCAAGAGGATGATAATATTAACATGTGCCAATTCAAGGAACATATTAGAGAAATCCTATAAATAATATGATTTATATGAGAGACGGTAAGGAAGAATCCCTAAAATCAAGGGATTAGTCAAAAGCTAATTTGGGAATATTGTTACATCACTTCATGTATATATATGAACCAATGATAATGGAATTGTGATGCCTCACTGCTTATCTCAGTTTGGTTGGGGGTGTGAACTAGCTCCTTATTTCTATGCATTCTTTATGTTCTATCATGGAGTTTGATGTTTGATTATTTTAATTCTTTCTCATTTCTCAAATTTCTCTATCTTAATGCTCTCAATCTTTTCATTTGGTATTGGAGTTGAGTACTCATATTTAGTTTTAGTTTAATAGTCTTGAGAAAAAGATCCTTGGATATATCATTTGAAAAATGCATCCTCTAATAAATCATGCCTATATTGTCAAAAAAAGTTATTATTTCATAATTCTTGTGAATTTACAAACTACTTCATCTGTGCTCTATGTTTTGATGCATAATGTATCAAAATTTAAAATGAAATTCTAGCATGCAAGTAAATATGTGCCTCATGTAGTGATAAATCTTTTCAACACAATAGTTTCTTTTGCTTCTTGATAGAAGCAAGGCTTGAAATGATAGGCCAAGTTCTAGAATGCAAATGAGTAAAGCTAAAGACAAAAAAGTATTTCAAACTTGATCTAGACACAAAGAAGGAATTGCAACTGTAGCTTGTTGTTGATGCACTCAACTTCTAAAAAATGAGAAAAAACAAAAGATTTGAGATATCCTCAAACCATGGGAATGCTACCTTTTCTTTCTAAGTGAAGATGTTAAACAAAAATTTCTACCTTATGAGCCTAAATGTGATATACACTAAGGAGAGCATTCAATCCATGTAAGACTACAAAATGATGGAGCATATAATTTTGGTATTTTTTTAGTCAACATTACAATACTGGAGAAGGTAGTGTCTCATGATGCCATGTGCACTGATGGAAGCCCACTAGCTTATCACTGGGATCAAGGATCTAGATTAGGAGTCAACAACTAGATCATTAGCCATGAACGATATAGATTGGTGCCAAAATAAGGAGCCATGCATATCTAGATATAAAATGTATTTGGGCTTCTCCAAGTTCATGGATGATAGCATTGCCTTCACAACCATTCTACTAAAGTCCAATGGCCAAAATCCATATTTGTATAGCTAGAACTATGTTTTTGTTAGCCATTATTATGAATCCTTATTTAACAAAGACATGGTGGTAAGAGCCTATGAAATAGGGCTAGAATCCAAGAGCCTAAAATTCACAATGGAAAAACTAATGATCTTGATGGTTTCTACTTTCATGAATCTTTTGTATCACTATGTTCTTGGAGATGATGCCCAAGAAACATCATATGGACCATGCAAGAAATAACTATGCTAACTTTTACTACCAAAAAATAGGTTGTTTCTAAGCTTGCACAAATTTTTGTGGTGTTTTTGGAAGTTTCAAATACCCAAGCTTATCAATTCACTATGTATGGAAGCCCCAATTTGATCGCTTGCTAAGAAATCCAAATGAAATTACAAATGGTCATGCTAAATGATTGAAATCTAATGAATAAGAAGATGAAACTATATTAGGAGAGGCAAGTATTTTTACCATTTTATTTATTTAACATTTTTTAAAAAACATTTCCCATTAAAGGAGGGAAGAAATCCAAATCAATATCAAGATTTTTATATTCTCACTCCATTGATATCATCCCATCTACCTAAATGGGTAATGAACCATAGGATTGACCATCCTATATTTGTATTTAGGTGACCTAGAATTGAAGAAGGCACCTAATTCCTAATTGTAATTTGTAGTTCTTTTACCCTTCAAAATTATGAGGCATATTATATTTTTGATAAGGAAGAACAATATGGAAGAAAAAAGGCCTAGGTAATAACCAATGCAAGATGAAGACATAACCTCAAGACTACAACAAGATGAGTGTGAATTTAATAAGATAAGGTACATTATTTATTTAATGCAACTTCAAATGGAGAGTTTAATTCTTGAGAAAGTGCATTATCAAGAGGATTGACTTTAGAGATTATGTAATAGAGATCATGCACAACAAGGTCATACTCCTCTTGCCAACAAACATAGATGAGGAGTAATCAGAAGATAAATCAAGACTTCAACACCATGCAAAAAGACCAAGGGGAGAGCTAGCATGGTGATGCCATCAACAAACAAGGAGATCTCTACCAATACTTCATTTAGAAGATAACATAGAAGCCAAAAAGCTTCAAGGTCAAGTTGTTAAATATAGTTACATAATCCTTATGTGAATGCATGACATGAAATAGAATAGTGCATGCATTAAGGGATGTATTAAATGATAAGTATTATGTTGTCATTAAGGGGATGATTTTTAGGATAATGCCAACATTAAATATATGGCATATGACAAAGTAAGAGGATGATAATATACATGTACCTATTCAAGGTACATATGAGAGAAAACATATAAATAATATGATTTATATGAGAGATGGTAAAGAAGAATCCATAAAATCAAGGGATTAGTCAAAAGCTAATTTGGGAATATTATTACATCATGCCATGTATATATATGAACCCATGTGAATGAAAATACAGTCCTTCACTGCTTACCTCAATTTGGTTGGGGGTGTGGACTAAATCCTCATTTCTCTACTTTCATTATATTCTATTATGGATTCTAAAGTTTGATTATTTTGATTCTTTATCATTTTTCAAATTTATCTATCTTAATTCTCTCAATCCTTTCATTGGATTCATCAACATCAATCATTAGTTGCAACTTGTTAACAATGATAAACAACACTATAAGCAAACATGTAAGTATTAGATGTAATCAAGGCTATATTATGGAATTAAAGTTGTATTACAAGGGATTGATGATGTCATAAGAAAGCTTAATTTGTGGTGAGGTACTTGGTCCTATGCATTTTCTCCTTATCATTGTGATTTACATGGAAATTTCAACTAATAGATCCTCCATGATGTCTCTAGCTTTGAGGTCAACAGTCATTAGGCTACTCTAGGGCATTGAGGCTGTATGGTAGAATGGCTTTAAGGCTTAAGATTTAGGCATGTAAGGTTAACTTAGTTTAACAAAATCATGAGAGGGGGTTATTTAGGCTTTAATACTAGTTGAATTTGCTTTCTTATCCTCCTAGCTTATTCTTGCATGACAACATAAGCACATCAAGTGGCAGTGATCACTAGGGGTAAATTAAGATAGTATAAGCTTAAACATGATCAACTATGATTACACTTTACCAGTTTTAGGCTTAAATTAAGATAGTATAAGCTTAAACATGTAAAAATGTAAAATACTTTGATAATAAAGTGAAGTTAAGTAGAAAAATTAAATTAAATCCAAACCAGGTTGAAACATGGTTAGTAGTGATCACTAGGGGTAAATTAAGATAGTATAAGGTTAAACATGATCAACTATGGTTACACATTACCAGTTTTAGGCCTTAGTAGGCCATGTTGCTAGTTTAAGTCCTTAGCAAATCATATGATGGTCAAATGATGCCTAAAATGGTCAAGGGATGGTCAAACCCCATCAAATGACATACAACAATGGTCAAATAGGGTAATTAAGGCCACAAGTGAGATGATATGGTAAATAAGGTTAATACAAAGCCAAATAAAAACCAAATGAGGTGAAATGATGACCAAATTGTGGTTAAAGAAGATCATATTCAAGCTAATATTCATGGAATGAAGTTGGGTAAAATTAAATAAGGTACTTTTAATGTTCAATGACATTAGTTAATGCTAAAATAGGCCAAGGTACAAATTATGTCAATGATAGAAACATTTGATGGAACAAGGACATACCAATTCAGACAGGAAACATATGGTAAAACATTATCAATATTGGTCAATTATGGTTAGATTTTGCTAGTTTTAGGCCTTAGTAGGCCATAGTGGAAGGATATGGGGCTAATAGAAGATTTTGGGAATTTGTTGTGGTCATTATAAGGTTGTTTGAAGGTATAAATGACATCTTTTATTATGATTACATTGGCCCCAACTAGGGACTACATTGACTAGCATAGTCAAAATAGGCCCTAACATAGTCAACATCCATAGGTGATTTTCTAGGTTTTTTGTGGCTAGTTATGAGTTCTTAATGGTCTGTATGGCTTACATAATGGACTAGGGTGGAGGATTAGTGCATTTTGACCTTGTTTTCACCCTATAGAAGGTGAAGATGGTGCCAAAACTTATGACTACACTGGGACTATATTGACTATTGTAGTCCTAATGTTGATGCATGTGAGAAATGGGTTTATGGGGTTTTAGAGTGAAAACTAGTGCTTTGGTAGCTTCCTAGGGTAGCACACGGTCCTAGAAGAGAAGGGTTAAACATTTGGAAGTTAAAATAGGCCATTGTAAATGGCATTTGGGCATGCACACCTCATAACTATGTTGGCCACCATAACTCACTTTAGGATTTCAAGGATCTAGGCTTCAAGAAATAAATTTTTGGCCAAACATTTTGAGGTAGAGACTATGTTGGGAGTACATTGGCTAGAATAGTTCTAGGCCTACCTCATGTAGATGAATGGAATCTAGCATTCCCATGATCATAATAAGGTGAAATTGTACGGGTAAGGCCAAACAATGTTTTGGGTTTCCTAGTCAAGCTTTGGACTACTTGGAGGGTCAAATTATTAGTGAAATCATCCTATGTTCATGACTACATTGGGACTACATTGGCTAGCATAGTCTAGGTCTCCTCTAGCATAGTCACAAGATGAATCTTTAATTTTGGTGAAATTCCATGGTTAATCGACTAGGTTTTCAAGTATTTCGATCACTAGTGCTTAGAAGTAGGGTTTCAAGTCCAAGATGATTAGCTTTAATGATAATTTGAGTTCTAGACTAATCCAACACCCTTAGACTATAGTGACCAATGTAATCCTAGCATAGTTGAGGGGTGTAGGCTAAGTTCTATTGATTTTTAACTTGGTTTTTATGATTTATTGGTCTCTAAAGTCTTTGGCAAGGTTTAGAACTAAGATGATGCTTCCAAAAGCTAATTTGGCATGTTGGTGACCTATTTTCATGCCTTTAAAATGGAACTACACTTAGGCTATGTTGGCTAGCATAGTCCCAAGCTTCCTCAATGTACACCCAAGGTGGAAATGAGCTTTTACCTTCTGTTGTCCTACAATTTGCCAATGCAAGGTCATCAAAGTTTTTGAAGGATTTTTAAGGTTAAGATATGTTAAGTTAGAGATTATTTTTCACTTTTATTGATATATCTTCTTCCAAATACACGAGGAATACATAGGTAAGTGTATTCATGGCCATCACTAGCATAGTTTGAAGGTGGGAGTAGGAAAGTTTCTACTTTTGCTTGATTTCCTTGGGTTTCAGGCTTACCAGTGACTTTGGGGTTCAAGGTGCATCATTTTGGAGGCTATTTCCATATTTTGGCGTTCATTTCTTACTCAAATATGTTGGGAATATGTAGGCCATAATAGGTGAAGCCTGCCACAATGTATCCCATGTAAGAGAAATGATCTTTGGTGCTCTTTGACCAGTTTTGTGGAATTTCGAAGCTACTAGAAGCTGTGGTTAGGATTTGGGGTGTGGTGTGATGATTTCAAAGTTAGTTGGGAGTTTGTTTAATGGTAGAGTACACAATTAAACTTGGAACTATGCTAGGTGATGAGTGGCGAGATACCCCTACACTCAACCATACGAATATGAGCGTACACGCGCGATCCGGTCGAACTCCGCAGACTAAATACCTTAACACCACAAGAAACACTTGGGGTTAATCGTTCGTTGTCTTCCCAGGCTTGCTTGTAAGTGTCACGGTGTATGGTTAAGCAAGTCTGAGGTATGTGATTTTTTGGGTATTTTCGGCTTATCTTCTATGCTACCAGGGGAAAGGGTTGAGAAACTAAGCTAACTCTAACTAAAATCTAAGTCTAAATTAACTAGCGTTAGCATCCGTTCCCACTTACTGGACACACCCTGAACTATGCAACTGCAGCTTACCAAACGCTAATCGTTACTGGGATCGCCACACGTAACGCAAGTGCTCGAAGTGGTCGTACTGAGGCACCTATTTAGCCTACGTGTGATAAGCAGCCGATTCCTTAGCCAGCCGTACACACCCATGGGTGCTCGTAACTAAGTCGTACTTATCACACGATCTAGCCTAGCAATGAGCAGCCGATTCCTCAACTAGCCGTACACATTAGACCCGGGAGTTACCAAGCGCAGAATCCTGGAATACGCTACTGGGTTACCAAGCATCCAATGCTCGTAATTGAGTCGTACTCATGCATTGCGTCAAGCAGCCGATTCCTTGACTAGCCGTACACGTCCGTAGAAGCTCATAATCAAGTCGTACTTGAACGCACTAGGAAAGCAGGAAATAAAGCAATAAATGAAACCACGTGCTGCAAGGTTTATCCAAACAAGTTCGTCTTTATTGCCGTACACAACTTGGGTTCAGGTTACAAGCTGCTCGAATAAAGAGCCGTTCACTCTAGGACTCCTACTGCGGGCACATGGGGAAAAATTCTAACTCTGGAGTGATCAATCTACCAGAGCTTCGCTACACTAGCCAGGATTGGGAAATGAAGGGAGTGCTGCCTCTTATTTATAGATATGGCGGCGGGACGTGATATCGCATACGCGATATCGTGGCCTAGTGCAAGTTGCGTCTCATCACTAGGTAATGTAGTCAAAATTCTAGTTAGCATAGTTACCAAAATGGTAGGTTTTGATATGTTTTTTAGCCTTCCTTAGTGTTTAGTTTCCATCAATGTTAACACCTAGTTTTCCATTTTAGGCATAAGGTCTCATGACATGTATGGATAGTTGTGAAATGGGTTTTGATAGAATTTGGGGTTTAGAATGAACTTCAAGGCTTGTAGATGATTAAACCCTAGTGTAGTCACCATGGAGACACTGAAACCCTAAGTTTTTTAGGATTTCCATTGGCTTATTGTAGAGGCATCCAGTGGGGTCCACCTTAAGTTTGAGTTTTTGTATGAATTGATTTTCCACCTACCAAGTGTAGTTTTAATTTATAATTATGATCATTGAGTTTAGTGAAACTTGGATGAACAGTTTGAGAAAACCAAGGTTTTGCAGGTAGGTGCATAAGTTTGGAAGTATTTTCCAAACTACAAGTTTACACAAATCATAATTCTTTCATCACTCCCACGCTTCAACACATAGCACCAGAGTTTTGATCCTACTATTTCCTCCACCACACTTATTCCCAATGTAGTCTTGCCTTTCTATCCCAAGGAGTAGGCACAATTATCGCAAGAGGCCCCAGAAGTCTAAAGGTTTTACTAGTTTTAGTGCTACTTGTTCAAGATGTCATAGAGGAGGGTTGCAATCAACAAGAATCTAGCCTTACAGGAGGTTGATGCTTGTACATAAGGCCTCTTCCACCTTTGATGATACTTGATCATTGAAGGTTCATCTACCATGATCCCCAAGTACACAACTCTTATCCATTTCATGCAAAGTTTCATTGGATTCCTAGGGATTTTTGGTTGTGTGGGTTTGTGTATTAGGTATATTTGAATTTTGTAAAATCCAAATGTTAGATCTAGGCTATGTTTATGGGTTTTCAATATTTCTCTTGTTTTGGGATTGATGTATATTGAATTAAAAATTTATTTTAGTCTTTCCTAGGTGTTTTTTCTGTAGTTTTCAGCAAAAAAGAAACACCACTTTTGTATTATTTTTGTATGCAAATGGTTAGCATTTTATAATTTTTATGACAATAGGGTTGTAGTACTATGTTTATTGGTTGAAATAGTTTTTAAACCACTAAATTTTGACCTATGGTTGATTTTCTACAAATGTTTCCATAATCTAGTGTGTAATGGATTTTCAGTTTATGGCTATTTTTCATGTTATTTTGGTATCTTTTTTCTGCAAAAAACGGCTAGGAATTTTTGGGTTTTCAAGTTTTGGATTTTTATTTTATGGTTTAAGACTTCAAAAACTATGGAATCATCAATGTTGGTTACATAGTTAATTTTTGGTGATTTTTTTCGTAGATCTATGTATGGTGAACTTCTTGGCTTTTATGGCTTTACCCTATGAATATGAGCAATGTTGACACTTTGCAAAACATTTTTAACCAATGTACTAGGTTCTTAGGGATCCTTGGAGGTGTTATGAAGGGTTTGACATTATTTTTGATATATTAAAAAAAAATCATATTTTTTATCAATGATTCACTATGGCCATTTTCTACTATTCCAAGTTTTTTGTGTAATTTTTGTTGGATGTGGTTATGGTTTTGGATTTTTGTTAAAATTTTTTATAGGCTTAGGACTACACTGTATATGCCTAATTTTAGGGTTTTGGTTTGTTTTTGGAATTTTTATTACAATGTTAAAGCCTCTATTGGTTATTAACATGTTTTATTTTAATCATTGCAGGATATAGATGATGGCAGTGATCCCTAGTGGTCAAGACAAAAGTGATCCTTCACCATCCCCAATTACACCCTAGCACCAACTATTGATTATATCTTTGGCTAGTTTATTTTTTTTGATGATTTTATTGAGAGATGGTTTATTATTGTTTTTTATTTTATTGCTACATAGTGTAGCTATGGCTATTGGACTTATGTTCATTTTATATGGTGTTTGAACCTTTGTCACACTATGTAATCATGACTATGTTTAGTTTTACATGCCTTCTCTATTTTATGTTTTGTTCATGTCATAAGGATATGCTAGGCTAAATTAGTTGAATCATGTGATGATATGGCAATATTCGGTAAAGTGAAAATGTAAGTTAACTAGGCCAACAAAAGGTAGACTAAGGAATAACAACTATAAACAGGTTATGCAAACATTACCACTTTTAGGCCATGGTAGGTCACCAGTTTAAGGCCTTGGTAGGCCATTTTATTTGCCAATTTTAGGCCATGAAGGACCATTAGGTTATCAATTTTAGGCCATGGAGGATCATTAGGTTTCCAATTTTAGGCCTTATCGGGCCACAATCCATGCTTTCCTAGTAGGTCTGGAATGCTCTCAAAAGAGCGTATAAGCCTAGAGCCAATATCAAAATATGACATAATGTTGCAAAAGTAAACAACCAATCATTAACCAAAGAATGAATAAGACATTTACCATGAAATTTTTGCTTGATCTTCAATAGATCAATGAGTTCCATTGTCATGATCTTGTGTACACCATCTCACTTGTTCAACATGGTGAGCTACATGCATTTTTGTTGATCACCCCATGTCATAGAGTTGATATTGCTAGCATGATTGTTATCTTTGTTGTTGGTAGCTCCAACCTATGTATCAGGAGTTTTCTTTTAAAACTTCACCTCTGAACCTCAATCGATGCTGACATAGTTAATTGAAGTTAGTAACATGTTATCTCCATGAATGATAATTTCCCCTTCCTCATAGGGTAAGTGACTCTCTTGATGTATAGGGGATGAGACTACATTGAGCTTAGCTAATCATGGCCTTGATAAGATCAAGTTGAAGCCATGTGTCTCCTCAACCATTACAAAGTTGGTAAATGTAGGAAATTGCTCATCAACCATGATGTTCAAGGAGATTGAACTTCACACCACTACTTGTGAGCCATTAAATGACTTGAGTGTTGAGGTAGTGGTTGCTTAGATATTCTTGGTTAAGCCTAGATTGCCAACAATGGAAAATGCTACCACATTAGTCATTGCCCCATCATCCACATGAACTTGATGAACCTTGTACCCACCAACACATATAGTAATGGGCAGAGGAGTGGATAGCACCTCTCCATTTTGAGAGTCAATATTAACTTCACTATCATGAAAGTTGAGCATGGTTTGATGCCCATTTTCCCTAAGAAAATCTTGCTCAATGACAAATTTGATTGATTCTATAGTGACAAGCATGTCTCTACTCATAGGAATAGAGGTTAACACTTGAGCTAGTGCATCCTTATGTGCACGAGAGGTTATGATCAAGTCATACAAGTTTGGTCATGTGTTGTTTTATTTATGACCATCTGGCTTGTTTCATTGTTGTGTAGAAATTCTTTTCCTTGGTGTGAAAATTTTTGGCCTTATTGGTTTTAACTTCCTCCATTCTTCCTAGAGTTTATTGTCTAGGTTTTGATATATGTTCCTTGTACCCCTTTTCTATGGATGTAGTAAATTCTAGTGTAGACCTAGGTAAGTTAGTTAACTTTGAAGCCTTTCATTTTTTGCCACCTTTGGTGGGCTTAGTTGTTGGTTTGGTAACAAGTAATTTTTGTCACCATTGGGGTGATGGTTTCTTGCTATCCTTAGAGTTGTGGGCCACTATAGGTGAGCTTTGATCATAGGTTGTTATAGGATTACTTATTCAAGATCAATGGACCCAGATAACAAATGGTTTTCTAGGCTTTAGGGGATTGGTAACTTGTGGTCTTGGTTGTGAAGTTGATGCCACTAAAGAAGGGACATGTATGATGAAAGGCTTCTTAGGGGTTACAGGAGGTGGTATCCTAATGGCAAATGGCTCTCTAGGCTTTGTGTTTTGGGATCTTAGTGGCATCTTAATGACAAATGATTCCCTAGGAAGATTAGACTATTTGGTTTCTATGAATAAGGCTACAATGTAAGAGTTGTTGTTGGCTCTTAGAGAGTTAGGCTCATTCAACACCAACTCTTCATAGTCTATCATCTTCTAGAGGTCATCCTTTAATTCTAGGATAAAATAGGTGTCATGGCAGGCCATTTGATCATAATGGCAAAACCTATCCAATATAAAGTACTTTGGTAGCTTCTGATCATCTTTGGTAGCCATTTTTGAATCTCTAACTATGTTGCAATGATGATTGTACCTCTTATGAGCTTCCTCAAATAGTTTCTTACGTTGTGTATAGTTTTCTTTAAGCTCATAAGGCTTCACAGGAAATCTTGTGCACTTATATCTATCCTTGCATCAAAAGTTTGACCTTGGTTGATTTAGGGCATATGAAGTAGATGGTTGTGATGAGTCTAAAGATGTGTTGCAAAGCAGTGACCCCTACCTCTCTACTTGTTTTGATTCTTTTGTTACAACAGCCATAGTTTTATGCTCTTACTTGATTTTATTATTATTCTTTCTTGTGTGTTGATTTTTATAGGCCCCATAGGCTAGGTCATGACTGGCCTTAGCTACATCCTCTATGTTCTTAATTTGAGAAAATGCTTGGCTAAGTGACTATGGGTCCAAATAGTAAAGTTTTGACTTAATAAAATCATTAACCACCTTCTTCAATATGGTAAGAAGGTGAGTCTTGGCTATTGGATCTAGAATCTGATTTAGAAGAGCATTCCATCATTGTAAAAATAATTGTATGAGCTTAAGGGGTTCTTGTTTAATCTTCATTAGTTAGTCAAGAATCATGTTAGGTTTCAAGTTGTACTTGAAATTTTTAATGAACTATGAAATTAAGTATTCTAGTAAGGATATGGATCTCTTGGTAGTGCATGGTAGCAATCCAAAGCTTTCCTAGTAAGGGACATAGGGAAAACCTTCCTTATGGTATGCAGCTAGGCTTGCATCAATAAATACTCAGAGTGGAATGTGATAAGGTGTGCATTAGGGTCACCTTTGCCATTGTACTTGGTAAATTAAGGTATAGGGATGCTTGATGAAAGAGTTATCTATGGGATGGTAGGACTAATTGAGTCATCCTAATAAAAATACATGATTTTTATCATTTGAGTTGTGGAGGCTTTAGGCTTCTGTAATTCTTCTATCAAGTCTTGAATCATCTGGAATGTTTGATCTAATCCTTGGAGCATCCCCATGGATTGTGATGTTTGTATGAATGATTGAGGTGTTAATTGAGAGTCTTGTGGCCTCATAATGGGTTGAGGTGTAGAAGGAAGAGGCTAGGTTATAGTGGTCATGGATGTGCTAAACAATGAAAAGGATGTTTGTGCTGGTACTTGAGGCACAAAGAGAACAAATAGTGTATATGTTCCTTGGTTTACATGTGGTCCTGTTGTGGGTTCCACTGTTAAAGAGAAAGGATAAGAAATGGTGAGAACCATCAGTGAGAGGGTTGTATAGATTGAGGCTACATGGAAAAAGGCATGGAAAAAATAGGAGCCTATTTGAGACACAGGTTATGCCTAGTGTGTTGGTATAACTAGTGTAGTCCCAAACATTTTGGGATATATAGGAGACGATGGTTGAGATCTTTGTCCCATGGAATAGATAGGCAAGGCCAAAGTGGATGTGGTAGTTTGATGGGCTGCTTGCTAGAATAGGCTTCCTATGAAAATTTCTAATTTAGGCTTTGCCTCAAATTCATCATGTTTTTCATGTAGGTCCTCTGAACTAGGCTTCTCACTCGATATGT
Source organism: Gnetum montanum (assembly GCA_015680685.1). NCBI lineage: Eukaryota > Viridiplantae > Streptophyta > Gnetopsida > Gnetales > Gnetaceae > Gnetum > Gnetum montanum. The sequence continues at coordinate 1,155,023 of MNCI01001745.1, read as the reverse complement.
CTCTCTCAATTAATTAAGAGGGTATGTGTACATTAGCATTTTTCAATGGTATTTTTTCATAGGGATAGGGTATGTACACTTTTCCATTATAGTGAATCAACTCATACTTATGGTTGGCTTTGGCCTTTGCATGTGGAATGAGTAATCTAGCTTGGATCTTAGCAAAGATATAGTTATTATGTTCTTCGGTGAGTAAAACAAAGTTTGGGATTCGCCCTCTTTGTCTAAGTGATTGTCTATGCTCAACCACAGTAAGGTCTTTTGGATCATAGATCCTTACCCCATCTTGACTAGATGCCATGTTTGTCATGTCAATAGAAACAATTGTGGACTTGCTAAAAGGCATTATCAAAGATTTTGTTTTGTCCTTTTACTATTTTTAGTAAACATTTCAATAAGTGGGATTTCCCAATGGTTTAGTTGGTTATAAATGAAAAAAATGGTTGAAACTACTACTAAAGTGTAAATGGTATATACTACACTTAGGAAAATAATGTTATGATTTTAAATTTTATATCCAGAACTATGTTGGTTTCACTTGCAAGATCTATGCTAGGGAGTGTGCAATAGATCACAGTATATCCAAAACTATGTTGGTTTTCACTTACCAAAATCAAGCTAGGATTTTTTTCTCTTGAAGGAGGTATGTTTGTTTTAAGAAATTAAATATGAAAATTTTCAATTTTCCTAGGACTACGCTAGAGTCCTAGAAATGTCTAGCCTAGCTTCCTTACAAAATTTTCATAGTAGCTATATTTGGATTTTTTTATGGATCTATGCTCACTTTCAAGATATCTTGAACATAGGTTTTGGTGGGTAAAAATTGCTATTTCAAGTGTTGACTATGCTAGCCTTAAAAAGTCCAACAATTTCTGTGAAAATGATGTAAAAACCCAACTCACCCATAACAACTACACTAGGTGTTGGTTGTGGGGGATTGAACACCAACGTTGGTTTTTGAAGTTAAACGTTTGTAGGTTTTTCAATTTGAAATGTAATTGAATTGGTATTTGGAAAAAGGTTCAAAATTTTTTTGAAAAATGTTTTAAAAAAAGGTTTTGGAAAAGGCCTTTGGGAAATGTTTTGAAATATTTTTTTAGCTGAATGTTTGGTCATAGGCTCTCCTTGTAGTGCCAAAAACTATAACACTTTAGAAATTTAGTCTTTATAAAACCAAAAATTCTAGATGAAATAGTTTAACTTTAGATCCCAAGGACCTCTAAAAATAGGATCCAAAGCACCTTGGATAGTCTTGTTGATCATCCAACGACTTAGGACTTGTAAATGGTGCAAGCGAATTAAATGAAAAATGTAGATCTAATATAAGAGAAAGCTGAAAAGTTTAATTTGAAATAAATATGAAAAAATAAATGAACTAATGATTTTTATTAAAATAATAAAAAATTTGCAAGAGAAGAGTTCCAAGATATACAAGTATGTGCCAAGATGCACAAGGAGTTGCCTGAGTGCTACCTAAAGTCTGAAGAAACTAATAGGTTATGTTCTATAGTGAGTTGCAAAATTCAAGTGCTTCCAAGCTCCAACTTTTGAAACACCTTGCTAATTCTTAGATGTGGATCTACTACATTGGTTGTAAAAAATAGTGAAAAAAATGCTTGAATTTTTTCGAATAGGCAATTGAGATTCTCCAATGCTTAGCCAATTGCCAATTTTTTAAAAGTCCTCTCAAAGTATTGGAATTTGATTTAAATAGGTTGATGGTGTTCAATTTGTTGTTGCATATTCTCTTCCATGATTTCTGATAGATTAAAATCATGTGTAGGTGCGGTAGGCTTTCAACTCTAGCATAGTTTCCATTAATGGTAAGTTTTGATACATCCAAAGTCATCAAAATCACATTAGATACTAAAATTAGTAAATGAAATTTTGGTACTACACTAGCTTTGTTGCAGCTACATTGGAAAATATGGTAATTATGTTGGCCATAGTTGGAAAAGTGAAAACCCCAACTAGTCCAACATTAGCTTCATGAAAAAAATGGAAAGCCAATAGCTCCTACATTGGCGTTGTGGAATACAATTGCTAGGAAAATGAAACTCCAACACCACCAATGCTAGGGGTAGGTTGTTTTAGCATAGTTGAGGCTATAGTCCCACAAAAATGCATAAAAATTACCAAATTTGGTATTCTAAAAGGGATTTTTAACCTTACCAACCCCAAATATAGACATGGTATGGCATTTTTCACTTAGGGATGGAGGTTGTGACAACTTATGAGGAATTTTTTTAATCCTAAAAGTTAATGTATGTGAAATTGTGTCTCATGGATTACAATCTTCACATTTTACTATAATTCTAGCATTAGGTTTAATGGTGAGGTTACAAATTGCAACATAATATTTCTTGGTGGTGTTTTATTGCCTTAGGTCTAGTTTTTTCATCTTGGTTTTTTTCTTACTATAATATCATTCTATAATAATCCTAATACCAATGACATGAAGCATTCAAAAGGTTTCTACTAGAATAACTTGTACACTAAGAGGATCTTAACTTGATTCCCAAACTTGATTGCCAATGTAAAATCTCTCAGTAACTTAGAAGCCAACAAAAATTGTGTTCCAATACCTTAGCAAGTAATGCAAGGTGCAAACCTTCTTAGTAACTTAATCCGGGGAATAACAAACCGGGGGATCGGGATCGGACAACAAATGCAAATTATTAGAGATTTTAATACCTCACATTTTCAACAAGTTTTCCAAATTGAGAAGATAAGTTCCTAAAGATGTTAATAGTCTCAAGTTTCAAAGCTTCACATCTATCAATCAATCATGTACACTAGTGCAAAATAGAAAAATCAAATTCTATTACATATAAGAAAAATCATATAAATCATACGCAATATTTTTAGTGAATAAACATTAAGTAGTAGCTAGTATATTGAACTTTCTAAGTTATATATACATCATTAATTAAATAGAGATGTAGTTGAGACATAATTAAAATACCAAGAATCCATAAAGAATGATTTAAATTTGGTAAAAAATAAATAAAACACCTGCATTAACAAAAGACTACTAAAATATTGAAACTAATACATTAGACACTAATAAAAAAACTACTAAAAACATCATGTAGCATCCCTATTCTAGATACCCTTCCCTCATTATTATGTCTTGTGATTTGAGCCCTTGATATCTTGTTTGTCTAATCTTTCTTTATAATTGGACCTTTATCTTTGTTATGCTTTGAAATGTTGCATATTTTTGCATTTATTTATGTATTTGAGCTTTGGTTATTATTGCACTTTTGGGTTTCTATTTACATGTGTCTTGTTTTTACTTTTAATAATTTTTAAGCATATATGTATTTTATTTTATCTTATTTTACTTTAAGCATATATGTATTACATATTTAAGATATATGCTTTTTAATTACCCTTATAAGGTATATTGAATACTTTGATTTATTTTATTTTCAACATGTGTACTAAACCCTTTGTTGGTGTTTAAGTAAGTATTATGTGCTTGATGAGTCATTGACACATAGGATTCTACATTTAGCATTTAGTATGCTTTATTTGTATGTGTCTAACATTTATTTTGTAATTATTTTGTAATTAATTAATTAATTTTTTATTTTATTTTATAGAGTAGGAGCATAGTGTAGTACCCTAGTTAGTTATGTTTAGGTTTGAACCTTGGATCTTGTTTAATATTTGAAAATGACATAACTATTAGGTAGCACCAAGGGGTACTTAGTGGATCTATATTTTCTTTTTCGTTGTAGTTTTTAGTTAGTAATTATCCAATTAGTTTGATTCTTGCATGCCATTTTGAGTATAAATACTTAACAATCTTTCCAATAGAAATTATACAATTGCTTCATTGATATCTAGAAGATAGATCTAGAGAGGGAGATACTACCAAATAGGAAAGAAACTATAGCCAAGGTTTTTATTTTAGGTTTTATTTTAGATCTTTCTTAGATATGATCATTGACCTTTGTCTCCACTTAGGGTTTGAAGCCTATTTTAGGATATCTCAATCATGTGAAGGTTTTCATCACTAACACATCTAGTTAGGTAGAGAAATTTATTAAAATTCTCATATTTTGGGTTTTTGGAGTAATTTGGTTAATGCACATTCTATTTTATTTGTAACTATTTGAGTAAATTCATTTATAATATGTATCTATTAGATCTAAGATTTTTGCGATGTATATTTCTATAATTTGAGTTTAAATTTATAATTGCATTGATGTTCTAAGATTCCATGATGAAAATTATTCAATTTGTGAATAATTTAATGTTTCTATTTTGTACTAAATTTCTGGGATGTTTCACTAGGATTTCTAATGTATTTTCAATTTTTAAGACTTGAAACTTTGTCTAACGTTGAAGCCTAGAAGTTAAAGTTGCTCAACTTGATAGTACAAATCATGAAACATCTTTTTGAATGATTTTTACTCTATCATGACCTATGTTAGACGGTTACAAAGAAGTTGCAATGTGATAATTTGATACTCATTTGAATGCCAACATTTAAAATTTTTTTGTATAAGTCTATTTTATCCCTAGAAGGTCACACATGAAGTTTGAATGTTGAAAGAAGTTGAAGAAACCTTACTAAAATTTTATAGAACTTAAAAGTTAGTTTTAGAAAACTTAGGGCTTACTAACAATTGGTGAAATATAAAAATTATGAATCATCTACATTTTGGACATATAATTATGAGATTTATAGCTTATTAATACTTCTAAACATCAATATGAGACATATGGTCCATCCCAATTGGTACATATGAGGCTTACAACTTTTCAACATTTGAGTAGATATGAGACTTTGGACTCATCAAGATTGACAATATAGAATACATTGGGCTTATTAATTTTTGGATAATTAGGATGTGATTAGTTTATTTTCCGAACATTAAATATTGGATTAGTTATATGTTTTTATTGTTGATATTTTTTGTTTGTTAAATCCATCATTAGATATTTCACAGTGAATCATTAGATAGTTTTGGTGAAGCTAGTATTGAGGAAGAACCAATTGGTACCTTGAGGTGTTCTAGTAATCCTTCACTATCTATACTAGTGAAGTTGATGTTACACTAACCTTTAAATAAGGATACATTGAGGGAGATTTAACTTTTGGTGAATGATAGAAACCAAGGTAGTATTTAGGCTAACCTTCATATCAAAGATAAGAAATAATAAATAAGTCTTGTAGGAACCATTTAATTTTGGTTTTGAATTTAGATAAAATATTATTATGTATAATTAGCACATATACCAACTTTGACATATTTGAAACTAAGAGTGGATGCTAACTTCCATAGATTTTGGGTTGAATTGTGGAGAAATTAGGTTAGGCTATTTTGGTCTTTTGATATTATTTATTTAGTAACTTCGTTTGATGTTATTTGTTGATTGTTTATTTTGGATATTTGGTACTAACTCTTTCAATGCGGTAACCCTTATGTATGGTTATCTAGCTACTTAATGTTTCATTTCAAAACCCTTAAGGGAATACTTATAATTTATTTTCCGTACATAGTCTATGGACTAAACTTTCCCTTTATTTTATCTTCTACATGCAATAGGTATTTGAGATGAGAAGTATTGGAGAAGTTGATGCTTATATTATAATTTATATATTAGAATTTTATTTAAGTAAACAAGTTGATGTGATTTCTAAGTTATTAAGTTGGTGTTAGGTGTCAACTCTAAAAGTAACATTTTACATCTTATGAAAATGTCATAAAACATAGAAAATATTCATTAGAAAATAGGCCCTATCATTAGTAGGAACATCTTCATAATTAACCAAATCATGATTCATACCTATAGCACATTATATTATAGGTTGCATCTTTCTTTGTTCTCTCATGTTTTAAAGTCCCAATAGTAGTTATCCAAAACTTGGAAAGACTAGAATGGAAGTTCTTATGGGGAGATAATGCTTGTCATTTAATTAGTTAGAATACACTATGTCAATTAACAAAATATTGAGATTGGAAATTATGTTAACTTACTAACATCAATCAACCAATTTTAGGAGTATTGGTCTTGTAACTATATGTGATTAACAAACCATGGGTAAAAATTATGAGAGAAAAATACCTTTATGGTGGCTTCTTTACCATGAGGCCTTGTCTGTTACTCATGCTTTAAGTACTTGGTGAGGATTTGAGTTTCTCCAATCTTGGTTTCAAGGGCATATGATAATTGATAACTAAAAAATAATTTGATTAAGGTCCCATACTTTTCATTAAAGCAAAGCTTATTAAACTATTCAAAATAAGATCCCTAATCTTGTTAAATTCATATGGTGGAATATTGCTTTAATTCCAAGATACCAAATTTTCTTTAATAAATGGCTGCATGAAAGAGTTTAACTTAAAGCCTAGTTATATATATGGTGCTAACTATTGATAATATTTATGATATGTGTCATGTAAAGAAGGAAACTATGGATAATTATTTTTTGATTACATTCATAGCCAAAATTTTTAGATTGAATTCCAATGCTACTTTGGGTTCCCTATACTAATGAATAAGACATTATAATGATTATTATTCTACTAGCCAAATCCAAGAGAAAATGACAATAACAAAAAATTAAATATTTCATTGAATGTCTTTTTTACTTCTTATGGCACTACCAAAATCTAGCTTTATTTGGGCATTGTAGGTTATAATCCATCCAAGCTTTATATCAAACTTTGTAGGTTTGAATTATATTAGGAAGGACCAATAGAATTTCTAATTTTGATAGTGATGCAATAAGAACTAATGAAAATAATGTTAATACTTCATTTATTTATGTCAAATTTTGTAGTATGATTAAGTTTTTATTTTGTTTTAGCAATGTATTACTACTAGGGAATTGATTTTTGTTCTTTAGTTACTTGTCTATTCTTTTTTACTTTCATTATTTTATTTTAACTTGATATTTATTCCTTAAAAATTATTATCTTATTTTAACTTGCTATTTATCATTGTTGGATTGTAACTTGCTATTTATACAAAGCTTCAAAAGTAGAACTAACCAAAACTAAACCATGACTTTCAAAGGTTAATCATGACTAAACCAAGATTGTAATTTATTCTATTTTCCCCATAAACTCTACTCTATAATCTCACATGATAATTATAACTCAAAATACAAAATAAAAATGACTTTAATAGGTAAATTTTCCTCCATTATACAAATTGAACTCACATGTAACATGATGACTAGTATAACATACTGTAGTAAGTTTTGTACACCATAGATAAAATCCATAAAAATATAGAAAATATTAAAATAAATTAAGTCATAGGTAAACAAGAAAAATACATGTTCTATCAAAATTGGTTCAAATAAAAAATATTTAATGAGACTACATGAATAATCATAATTACATGTAACCATAGCTTACTTAACAAGCAAACAAATGTATAATAAGTAACTAATAAATAAAGGGTCAACGATTTAAACCTACTACAAGCTAAACATACTAATGATGGGGGTAAAGGGGGCTCCTAGAATATGGATGTAATATCCTCCTTCCTAAAGAATCTTCCTCCTCAAAAATTTTATTGTGAGAAGAGTGCATGCCTTGCTCGACTTTCCATCTATCCTCTTGTATACCATACCTTTTCCATAACATCTTAATAGTTAGAATAATTTTTAAATTTTCTATTTGTGTAGTTTGCAATTCTAACTAATTTCTTGAAGTTACTGACATTAGGTTAAATCTACACATCTTGCTAATTGATCACATAAGTGTAAGTTGACATATATCAAAGAGGCATTGATAAAGGGATATCATGAATCCCTTGAAGTTGCAATGGAAAATTGATCTACTAAGTAACTAAACTAATATTTTCAAAATCTAGAAGGATTCAATGTATTGGAGAGTTAACCTATCCTTTTCCAAAACTTATTATGTTTTTTCAAAGGTGAAATCCTTAGGAAAACATGATCATCATCATTGAACTCTAAAGGTATGTATTTGATATTGACATACTTAGTTGTTTTGTCTTGATCTTTTTTTAGCCTCTTTCTAATAACTCTAATTTGCTAAGTAGTCTATTTTGCTAAGTCTATGTTGATCCTTTGAGTTTCTTTCAAAGAATCCTAACATAGTAAAGTTATGTAAGATCTATCACATTAGACTTCTTAAGATGCAACATTTAAGCTCATTTGGTGTAACACCCTAGTTACCAAGCTTAAGAAAATAGAGTATTACTTGATAAAAAATATGAAATTAAAATGAAGTTAAAAAAGAAACTTAATAAAATGTTTTGAGGATGCTAGAAAAGATTAGGAAAATAGTAGATATACTTAGAAAAAAGCAAAGAAGCAACATGATAAAAACTTTTAGTACTAATAATATTTCCTTACAAACAAACCTACCCTATGTACTACTATAGGATAATAACTTCATAACCTATTACCCATGAGAAAAATATCATATAATATTTTCCAAAGGATTAACATTTTTCTAGTATATAATAGTGTAGAGAGCTTTTCCAAATGAGTTGTTTGAAAAGAAAAAAACATTTTTACATCACATATCCAATAAAAAAATATATTAAAACAACCACAAGATAATCTAGTATTTATCAACTCATAAATAAAATGCTAGAAATTAAATGAAAACCTATACAAATTAAAGTGTATCAAACAATGTACATCAAGTACTAACTGAAGAGTACAAAATACTAGGTACAATAAGTAACTTCACACCTTACAAAAACTCTAAAAAACGTTAAAATATTACATAAAAAATGCATAATAAGAATTCTAGCCTAGCATAATTAACTAGTTCCTATCACTATTATAAATATCATTATAATCAACATTATTCACACTTGTAACATATGGTAAAATAAGAAAAGTTAGTACAGTAACATTGAGAAGGGAAAATATACAAAACCCTCTTACCTAATTCAAAGAGCCAGAATAATAAACTAGACAACCACATAGCATAATCAAGAGTGATAGGATCTCTTGCATCAAAATCATGTTAGCCTCATAGGGCCCCATACTACCTAAAGATAAAATCCAAGGGTTTAGAAAAGGTACCATCACCATGCCATAAATAACCACTACTTACATCAAAAGATAATTATTTAGAATTTAACATCAAAAGCTAAACAAAAGGCTCTTTCAGAAAGCTATAAAAGAAGTCTTAGCTAATGCATGGTTGAACTTATCAGGAAAAAAGCATTTTTATTTAAATAGTATTAGAGGAGGTATATTATCTAGTATTCAAAGGTATCTATTCTTAGCTATTCCTATTCATTTAAGAAATCAAATTGCTAGAGCAAAAATGAGCTCTCATAATTTCATTATTGAGATAGGTTGTTGGATCAATTTACTAAGAGAAGATTGTATTTGCAAACTATTCAAAGAAAGCATAGAAGATGAAGAATATATTATTTTATTTTACCTATATTTGGCTCACATTTAAATAAATTATACTATTAATTGTAACCTACTGATTGCTTTATTTCCAAGTAATCATATCTGCATGGGTCATTATATGAATGATGTTTTCTACAATCTTCAAAAATATGTAAAGGCTTTATAACCATCCATGAAATCCTTAGTAATTTTGTGGGTATAATAAAAATTTCAAATTCTAGTTTATTGTAGGAAAACCTCTTCTAATCCTCTTGTTCTTTCATACGTGTATTTTTTGTAGGTTTCAAACTCTATGAAGACACCTTGGAGGCCAAGGAGATGTCTTTCCTAAGAGTGGAGTCTTCATAAAAGGCATCTTAAGTCTACTAGGAGGTATCTTGGATTTAGTGAAAATTTCTTGCCAGCACAAGAGATGTCTCAAGGAAGACATCTTTCCAAAAGTGAAGACATCTTGGAGAAGAAATCTTATAATGGAGGAGACATCTTCCAAAAATAGTAGATATCCTTTCTGAATGTTAGGATATTGTATGAAATGATTTGAAATGGTCAAAGATAGCTTGTACGGTTGGAAAAACTTCTAGAATTAGCTATTCCAATTTAGGAAGAAGTGGAAGAAGGTAGACAAATATCGAAAATAGTAGAGGATCTTCAAGTAGAGTTTGAAAAAGCTTTCCTATGGGTTTTGTATCTTTATTTTCTAATAAATCATGCTTGTAATCATGGGGATGAAAAGAAGAGTCTTGTTAAGACCTACTAAGTTGAAGAGATCTTGGCAAAGAGTATGATAGAGCACATTGAGTGTAGGTATAGTTGTAGCTTAGTGATCAATGTGTATGTTGATTGGTCTATGTGTGCTTGTCTATTATTTTATTCTTTGATATGAATCTTAGTCATGGGTTATGGAAGAGATTTTCCATTGGTTATATCTTACATTGAGAATAGCCATTGTGTGATTATAGAGCATCATGCTCTACATTATCATTTAAGTTTTTTATGAGGTTTTGATGTTTTCTAAGTTTAGAAAACCCTATTGTAATATTCTAATTATATAAATTAACATATCTAGTCATCTTGTTTCCTAGAAAATTAAATTATTTTTTTCATAATATTTGGATTTAGTACTTGAAGAAGATTAAGCATTCGAGTGAACCTTCTCTAGTGCTATTTCTATTGAAGCTTTGTGTTGGTTTTTGTGTTGATTATTGGTTCAAATTGATTTAGGATTTTGTTTAGTTTAGATTTCAAGCCTTGAACAAAGACATGGAGAGCATGACATATGCCTTCTATATTATGGTTACTCAATTAGATGAAATCTATGTAAAGGTATTCAAGAACGCTAGTCCTTGATGAGCATGCACATTTAGATAAATATGTTTCACAAATAGATGAAGATGGAACAAATGAAGAGGAAGAACAATCTAGCTATGGGAGTATATGAACCTATCATATAAGGATCTCAATGGGAGGGAATCCTATTTCTCATAGGAGAATTTTAAGGATTCTAACTATTATGCCTAAAAAAATTGATTGCTGGAAAATCAAAAATTCCATGTGCAAAATATTTTTAACCTTGGATCACAAGGGCCTAATAGAAAAAGGATCCAATGCACCCTGATGCAAAACAATATTAGCATATCTCAATTTCTTGTTAGTTTGTCTTGGGTTTGCTTAAGTTGTAGGTTTACATCTAAGGAATCTATCTTGAGATAAAAATATATATCTATTGACCATGGCTTCATGTTGATAGGGAATGATAACAAATTAGGTCATTAGATTATTTTTTTGGAAAAATTGGTCTGAGAAGCTTATTATTAACTCATTTTCCCACCTATATCTCTAAGTTTTTATACCGCTCATGTCTCTACTCATTACTACTATCGTCTTGAGTACTATAGACCTGCCACTCCATGGGCTGAATCTCCTTTTGATGCTTCTCATCCTCATTAGCACTCTCAAACACATGCTTCCAACTCATTGCCACCTACTCCACCTATGCAAGGTAAAATCTCTTCACATCCATAATGACAAAATACCATGATATCCATAAACATGTAGACATATGGCAATTCAAGTGGTTTCAAGTGTGAGCATCAAAAACATCCATTCTTAAGACTAGATAGTTCATCTAAACCTATGCAAGTATTTGTGGTTATGAATCCCATACTAACAACCTCCTAGATGTCATTCAAGTTGCCTTAAAATCAAAGCTTCTTCAATGTGAAAAATTTTATGTTAAATCCATGCAATTACTTATTGGATAAAAGTAGGAAACCTTCACCAAAAAAGACTCTTATTGAAGCCTATCTTGAAACATCAGAACTAAGAACTTTCAAATTGCTATTCTATAGGAATCAAGTTTTAGATATTTCATGGATTTTGCATTCTAAGAGATCTTGGAACAACTACATGCATCTCCATTGTGGTCCATCATTTCAACCAATGGAGAGTGGAATCTTGGAGAGACGTATCTCTTTTGGAATAACCACCAAGGAGATGTAACTATCAAGATCAAGGAAATCACCATCTTTTATTTGGTGGAAGCCATCACAAAGGTCACAGGGCTTCCAAATGTGTGAACCAAGTTGGTAGAAGTATCCATGTAAGTAGACACTTTAAAAATGAAGTGGACCTAAAGATGCTATGGAGTCTATAGGAAGGAGTACGATGCACTCATCTAGGGAAAGTGAATTTACTTCAAGATCATTGTGTACAACTTAAATTCCATGATACATCCTACTAAGATGACATCCTTCTATGTGAGGGCTTGTGGTGTACTTAGTAGGAAATTCCCCATCAAATTGACCTACCTCATCCTTTTAGAGATCAAAAAGTATTTTAAGGAAAATGAGAAAGGTCAGAAGATACTTCCCTTCCCATTTTAATCAAGAAACTATGTAAAAGGGAAGGAATTATTTTCTATTCCAATGATATTCATTGCAGGGACATCATAGCCTAGGTATGAGATGATAAAAGAGAAGCTACCACTAAGGCTTCAAGAGATGGTTCCATCTCCATCAGAAAAAATAATGGATGTTTCAGAAACCTCATGTGTTTTAGTTAGATTTAGACAGACAAAAACATCCTACCAAGCACCTACAAGTGGAGTTGGAGATTATTATTTTAAGATGAGACACCTTAATGAAGTGGCAAGGACCATTGGTTGATAGTAGAAAGATCTTTATAAATTATTCACAACACAACATAGCTTGGCTATTATGTAAACCAACCTAATTACAAGAGGGGTTATGATATCCTTACTTGCAAAATTACTAGAAATCCCAAGAAATGTTAAAATTTTCTTAATGACACTTGAGGAAGAAATGGGAAAAATTGTAGTCATAGTTCAAATGAAAGATTAATAGAGAATATTAGAGATGGTGGTAGACTACATAGGTAAAGCTATGAAGGTTTCTACTTCAAATTTTACACTCATCTAGACATCCAAATGTTAGTAGGAAGAAAATCATAGGTGATAAGCACAATAGAACATGAAGAAGTGCTAGAATGACTAGTTGATGTTGTGTTATTGATTTTCCATGTCTTTGGTATCTTAGAAGAAATTTCATTCATCCAGTTTACACTCATTGAGATCAAGGATAAGTTGATAATTGTTGAAAAATAACTTCAAAAGACTACTTCACTTAATCAATAATTGATAGCCAAAGTTGCATAGTTACAAGCCTATTTATCTAATATTTCCATTCATCAACCAATGCTTATAAGGAATGAGATCTTCAAACAACTTAAGGTCAAACAATAATAGGTTGAAATGGAGAAAGAAAAAGCCACATAGAATACATCCTTGATGGAAAAAATGCTAAATAGAGAAAAAAAAACCTCACCATGGTGCACAATGAGAATAAAGAATTGTCCAATAATAATAAAAGACTACTTAAGGTAAAGAAGTACAAAGAACAATTAGAAGAATACCTTAAGCACCAATAGGAGTAACTGATAAAAGTTAGTGTAGATGTATGAAGGTTAGCAATGGAAAATAGGAATCTTTCTATGGAGGAGATGTATGTTGTCCATGAAAAATTAACAATGAAGATCATCACTTGGAAAAATAAATTCCTAAAATAATGAAAAGCTGAAAAATCATTACAAGGACTAGGTTGGCATGTAAAAGGAGAATAATCAAAAAAATATTTGACTAGCCAAGATGAAGATGAACCAAGCCCTCTAGAAACTCCAAGGTAATGCATGGTAGCCCATATTTGATGGATTGAATACATAAAACAAAGCCAAGATTTACATGAAGGAGCCAAAAATTGAAAAAATGATGGAATACTTGAAGCTTACTAACCTTTGCTATGCTAGTATAGCAATGCTTACTACTAGGATGCTAAGAATATAGTTGGAGAAATAGGTGGTCAAATCATACTTATTGTATGAAAATGAATATAACCTTCATAAAGAGGTGCACTAGAATATTGAAATAGATAAGATAGATCTTGAGGTCCTAAAAAAAGATTCAAGAATCAAAGGATCATCACTGAAAGTCTAGCTAGAAGAATGACCAACCACTAGGAGCTAGAAAACATAATTAAGTCATTTAATATCAAATGCAAACAATTCACTGTATGATTTGTTAGTGCACATGAATTATTTCTAACTCTATTATTTCCTTGGGAGGTTTTTACAATAACTAATCTAGGAGAACTAGCCTAGACAATTAATGATGCAAGGATGAAAGAAGAAAAAAATGAGAGCACTAATTAATGTGTTGTAGTTAAAATTAGCAACAACAATAGTAGTAAGATAGTTGTAATCACTATTAGGATTTGAGGAGCCACCAACGCCTAGCATAACATAAGACATATGCCTTATTCAATCTTGTACATATCTACATAAGTTTTTATAGAAGACAATGTGTTCAATTTTTGCACAACTTGAATTTGTAAAGCACTTGAATAAATTTTGTAATGTGGCACATGAGTTAATTATTTGGAGTTAGTTAAGTCACTCCTATAATTTTGTAAATGAACTTGATTTCAATTTTGTTAGCTCCAGGACAAATTTTTAACCAATTTTAGGGGTATGATGAGTCTTGATTTTGTAGGTTACATTGATGCATCAACATTGATGTTATTTCCTTAACACATGGTCAACATTGTAAACATAACAACATTAACATAGAGGAAATAAATACCTATATAAATGTAAATACTAACCTCATTGAGGGCACCATTAGGTCAATAGCATAACTAAACACTTATAGTTTCTTCAAGTGAAAGTTATAATTTAGCACTTGGTGCCTACATCATGAACTATGTGGATTATTTAGAGTCTCATTTAATTGACTATATTTGAACACATTTTTGTGATGGAAATAAGATCAAGATTAATTTTTCTTCATTCTAACAATTAACATAATTTAATGATATTCTTAATTAGAATTTAATTTTAATGATTTCTTTAATTTGTAGGAACTTAATTAATTCCTTTATATTCCATCACACTTAATTACATGGCATGAGTATTATTAGCTCCAAGAATAAACACGTTAACATTTAGTAGTCCTAGAAATGCACCACTTGGTATGCATAGTAGTGGGCACTTGGTAAGCCAATGACTTTAATGTATGTTTATGATGTATACAACATATTGGAAAGGGATGCTTCATGCATAAGCTAAATTAGATTTATTTCTTATACCTAGGCTAGATAATTTAGAATTTTAATCTTAAATATTCTAATAATATTTTATTCAAGGCCTCACCATCATCATCATCATATGTCTTGATCATACTTAAGCATACAAATTAGTCTACACATGTGTGATTATGAAGATGACAACCAACGATCTATCATCTAGCTATCTAGATACCCATAATAGTCTGGTTCTATGGAATTTGATCAAATTGTACATGAAAGCTTATGATTGATGTGTTTGAGTGTAGGATCTACTCTACCATCCATCAACAATTGATCCAAGCATTGTAGACTTTTTTCATGGATCAGACAAGCTCATCCAAGAGATCAAGATTTATATAAGTGATATTCCTACATTACTTGAAATCTTGTTGGGATAGAAAGGAAGAAAGCAATTAATTTCTATTTATAAAATTTGTGTCTAAAAATAAAATTTAGACATTATAATCATCCATGATTATGTGAAGGAGATCCTCTATGATACAGGCTTGGACATACTTACCTTTATAAAGAATTTCCATGATACCCCTATTATAAGTTTGCAAACTCCTCATAATTTCTTTGTCTATCATCAATTGGCTCATAAGTAGCCCAAGTGTATTATATGACATCAATTCAACAACATTGGGCACTACATGCATCTCTATATCAATAATCATGGAGAGTAGTTAGAATTAAAGATGATGTTCCAGTTTAATTTAAGCTTTCCTTACAATGGATTTATGAACTACATTAACAACACTTTATTGCCTACCAAAATGACTTTAAAATTAAATTTATTCTCTACATTCATCTTGATAGCAACTTATCTTATGATTTTCTCTTCAACTTATATGAGCAGGACCTTTGGAAATGGATTTCACCTTTGAAAATTATAGTTACAAGAAAGTCCTAATTTTGCTCAGTGCAGAAACTCTTACTTAACTTTACCCCAAATCCTATTGTATTTTTTAATTTACTTTTTTCTTATTTAAATTGATAAGTCTTTAAAAATTAATGAAAATACAAACTAATTTTATCATGATCAAGGTAGCTTAAACATTAATGATTCAAGGTGGTGGATATGTTAAACAAAGTTTCATGATTCATTTTATGGATACAAACATATAGCTTTTACTAGTAAACTACTTAATCATTTAACATACATATTTTGTATCTCCATATAGTAGGAATTTGGAAGGCTCAACTTATATGGTTAAGGGAATCGATCATACGACTTATTTTCCTATTCATAACTTCTTGTATTCCTTGCTTCATTTTTATAGCATTTGTCTCTATCATTCTTTGGCATCAAATATCTTTGAATGGCATCCACCTTATCTTCAATTCCTAACATCACATAGGTTAAATATTCTATGTGTTCTTAAAAAGGATGAGTATCACATCTATTCATATAACTTATTAAAGAAGTTGAATTTTGGAGAACTCTTTTTATCATTTCCTTTATCATTTTGAGTTGTTCATGGATGACCTTCATCTTTACATGAGCAATCTTAAGGTAATTATTTGTGTATAAGAAAGGTTCTTTCCTTTTAGCCTAGATATTTTATACTTCCCTTGTCTCTTACATTATTTTTCTTCATTTCTTATAATTTCTTCTCATGACCTTTCTTGAATCAATTTAATAAGAAAAAGTTATGTCTACTACAACTTCCTTTTAGTTAAGATACTAATTAGCATTATTTTTTGTTCTTCATGGACTATACTTTCTTGTTGATTAATGAATCTTTTTGAGAGTAATCCCTATATTTAATACTGATGAGTGGCGAGGTACCCCTACACTCAACCATACGAATACGAGCGTGCATGCGCGATCCGGTCGAACTCCGCAGACTAAATGCCTTAACACCACAAGAAACACTTGGGGTTAATCGTTTGTTGTCTTCCCAGGCTTGCTTGTAAGTGTCACGGTGTATGGTTAAGTAAGTCTGAGGTATGTGATTTTTTTGGTATTTTTTAGTTTATCTTCTAAGCTATGAGAGGAAAGGGTTGAGAAACTAAGCTAACTCTAACTAATGTCCTAAGTCTAAATTAACTAGCGTCAGCATCCGTTCCCACTTACCGGACACACCCTAAACTATGCAACTGTGGCTTACCAAACGCTAATCGTTACTGGGATCACCACACGTAACGCAAGTGCTCGAAGTGGTCGTACTGAGGCACCTATTTAGCTTAAGTGTGATAAGCAGCCGATTCCTTAGCTAGCCGTACACACCCGTGGGTGCTCGTAACTAAGTCGTACTTATCACACGTTCTAGCCTAGAGATGAGCAGCTGATTCCTTGACTAGCCGTACACACTGAACTACCACTGGGATTACCAAGCACAGAATCCTGGAATATGCTACTGGGTTACCAAGCAGTCAATGCTTGTAGTCAAGTCGTACTCACGCGTTGCGACAAGCAACCGATTTCTTGATTAGCCGTACACGTCCGTAGCTGCTCATAATCAAGTCGTACTTGTACACACTAGGAAAGAAATAAATAAACAACAATAAAACCACATGCTGCAAGGTTTATCCAATCAATTTTGTCTTTATTATCGTACACAACTTGCGTTCAGGTTACAAGCTACTCGAATAAAGAGCCGTTCACTCTAGGACTCCTACTGTGGGCACATGGGAAAAATTCTAACTCTGGAGTGATAAATCTACCAGAGCTTC
>MNCI01001745.1:982775-1131091 GCA_015680685.1 Gnetum montanum | reverse complement strand
CAGAATCCTGGAATACGCTACTGGGTTACCAAGCAGTCAATGCTTGTAGTCAAGTCGTACTCATGCGTTGCGACAAGCAGCCGATTCCTTGATTAGCCGTACACGTCCGTAAACGCTCGTAATCAAGTTGTACTTGTACGCACTAGGAAAGCAGTAAATAAACAACAATAAAACCACGTGCTGCAAGGTTTATCCAATCAAGTTCATCTTTATTACCGTACACAACTTGGGTTCAGGTTACAAGCTGCTTGAATAAAGAGCTATTCACTCTAGGACTCCTACTGCGGGCACATGGCAAAAATTCTAACTCTGGAGTGATCAATTTTCCAGAGCTTCGCTACTTCTAGCCAGGATTTGGAAATAAGGGGAGTGCCACCTCTTATTTATAGATATGACGGCGGACCGCGATATCGCAGGGAAAGACGCGATATTGCGACACAGTGCATGTCGCGTCTCATCAAATACTATGTTAGAGGAAACTATGTTTTTACACTCTCAAGAAACTCTAATTATAAAGATTGATGTCAACAAAGTCATCATCTAATTTGTAATATAAGATTAACATCCTCACCACATTCATACACCATAACATTCATTTGTAAGATCTCTTCTTAGTTCTTCGATCTTGTTGTCATTTGTAACTTCTATTAGGTTACAAACTATGTGTTTTAGTTGGTGTTTATAACTTATGATTGAGTTACAAACACTTATGTTTACAATGCTATTATAACCAAACTTTCATATTTCACTAAATTCTCAATGAGCTCAACTTTACATCAATATTTGAAGTTCATTAAGTCATCTTTGACTTAACTTCATTATGCACTATTTTCATTAAGTCATATTCGAAGAACTATGGCTCAAAAGATTATTTTCAATGCTCACTATTCATATTCTTTAATATATGGTTAATGCTTAATCACGTTTTGATACTTGAATTCTATAATCAAAATTTATTTAAAATCACTCAAAATGAATAATAATTGATATGAGAGTTGACTAAGAATGAACTAAATATAATTAACTAGTTATGGTTGAGAGCATTGTAAGTGAATTTAATATGACAAAGGCTAACTACCAAATGTAGATTAGTAATGCTAAGTAATATTGCATCTAAAATGCTCTAGGGAAAGCCCATTGATAACATTAAGTAATATTTCATCCATAACAAAATTGATTTTTACCACTCTATCACATAGTTTCAGTGTTCTTTAACTTTATATACTACAATAATTGGTAATTTTTTGAGGTAAATTTCGAGAATGTATTAAAAAGAAAAATATGTACAAGTCCAAAAGAAGAAAACTGAAGGGGAGGTAAACCCTCCAAAACCCACAACAAAAAATTCAAGGTGGCCTGCAACCACCTTCCCACAAAATGGGGGAAAAATCATCCCAATGGAAACAAGGGAGGGATATCCCCCCAACAATCAAGACAACATCAACCCATAGCATAAAGCAAATAGGAAAATTGCAAAAAGCATATAGAAATCCCCCAAACACATGTGTAGAGGCAAGAGACAAGGAAAAGTCCAAAAACACATAGAAACCATGCACATTGGTCATTCCCTAATGGTGTTGGTAGGTGATGAGCGACGAGGTACCACTACACCCAACCATATGAATCATAAGTGTTCACACATAGTTTGGTCAAAATCCATGGATGGGAATAGTTATGGCATCTAGATCACTATGCCTTAATCATAGTTCACTATCTTCCCACTTGGACTAGTGGTAGCTTTCTCAAATATGATTTAGTCCAATGTGAGGCATATGATTCTTATTATTTTATATTTTATTGTTATATGATTAACAATAGGTTGAAACTTAATTTATAATCAATTAAACTAGTCTAATTGTTAATTAATAATCAACTACCCTAACATAAGTATTCGATCCCACTTCTTGTGCACATCCTAAACACATATAATGCTATTGGGATACCAAATGTTAAGCATTGTTCGAATTACCAAGAGTCATATGCATGCTTGAAGCAATCGTACTTATGGAATTAATTAATTAGCATGCATAAAAATGTAAATATTAACTAAGTACATGAAAATAAAATCTAATCTAAGTCAAAATGCTACAATGAATAAGAATTAATCTCGATCTTATTGCCACTCATGAAATATGTCTAGGTACATTTCCAATCGAATAAGACTTTGTACAACTGACTCAAATCCACTTTGTGGGCACTCACTAACTATTCTATAAGATTATGGAATAAAACTACAATAATTTAGCTACTCTATTGATAAAAATATCAAAAACTAATGCAAAACTATTACCAAATCATGAGCCCAAACACTATATTTATAGGCTAGCGTATAACCTACGATATTGTATATCTGACATTGTGTCCTAGGCTCCAACATTGGATACCTAATGTTGAGGCTCTAGCATCAGATATCCAACATTGGAGCCTTATTATTGGAGCTAGGATATTAGGGCTAAGATATTAGAGCCTTGTTATTGGAGCTAGGATATCAAGGCTAAGATCTCAAAGCCAACCAAAAAGTTGACTTTTTATTAGATAACCTAGCCAACTGATGATTCATCATACCTCCACGACTGAATAAAAACTTGTCCTTGAGTTAATAGGATAATATTAAGTCTTCTTTACAAAATTAGAAAGGTATGGAATTATTGACTGATGCTAACTATTGATTAACTTTGAGTGTCACATTACAAAATTTTATTTGAGTGGATGTCTACAAAATGGTAGAGTGACAAAAAGACTAGACAAACTTTGAAGATTACAAAATTTTTTGAGGTCTTCAAGAATCTACTAAAGATGATTCTTCTTGTTTTCATTAGTAGTGGTAGACTTTTAACCTTGATTATTATGTCAATGCTTCTCTAGTTATGTAGAACATTCTTAAAGGGTGGATTGAAATTTCTTATCATTGCCCCATGAATCTAGCAAACATGTGAAGCTTAAGTTGCTATCGTTTATGTGCTATGATGTGTCCATGGTCATATCCTCTATTGTCCCTCTATTGGCTTTTTTTTCATGCTTGGCAAAAGACCTTCTTCCTTAGATGTTTCTTTTAGCATCACTTGCAGTCACCACCAAAGGATCAACATTAACTTTGGTAAATTTCCCTTAATAATTAACTCTTTTCAGATCCCTTAGTTTTCCTTTAAGCATAAGGTGATTATAACATACTATGCCCAAGGCTATGAGGTAACTAAATTCATTAAGTTTTTCACATTATTTTGATCAAATATTATTAGTTACCATGATGTTCAAATATAGGATGTTGGAAAAATTTCAAAAATTTCAAAGTAGGCATCCCTAGCCCCCATGACTAATAAGGATAACTCTAGAAGCACATAGGTTTTTGAATAATTGAAACCAAAGGTCTAATTCAAAAGATGGCTAAGAAATATTAATGGATATGGAAATAGAAAAGTAGGAAAAATTAATGAAAAAGATAAGAAGTAGTCCCAAAATCATGCCTAAATTTAGAGAAACCATCATTGATGTTTTGGAAGATGTGAAGGTTAGTTCAAAGCCATGATCAACAAACGTTATGCAATTGGGTCCTCCCCAAAGCAAGCTCTTGCCATAATGTTGTTACATAACCACTTCTATGGATGTCCATGAGAACCAAAGAAGTTAAATGTAGGCCATTCTTTTATTCCAAATAATACACAACTGTCATTGTTAGGATGTTGTACTATACTACACAAAACCAAAAGGCTCATAATTGTATATAGTAGTGAGGTGAATAATGGAATGAGAAGGGGTTGCAGAGATCAAGATGTAAAGTACTTGACCATGTCCACAATAGGTTCTTGTGACAAGTGTGATTAAAATGATCAACATACCTATTCATCCAAGTTCAGACCATGTCCATACCATGAACAGTGACCTCACATTGACATGTTCCATCTTGCCAACCACCATAACTCCACAACCACTTCAAAGAACAATCATCAATCCAAAAATAGAAGAAACGAGAAGAAGGAAGGAAGGGCCTTAGTTAGAGGGGTGCCTCTAGGCATGGGTAACATGTCTTTCTAGCCTCATAACTAGTGCTTGTAGCCCATTATTGTGTCTAAGGTATGTGCTTTGAATTTGAATTATTGTTTTTTTTATTTTGGTTTCTTTTCTATGTTTTTTGATGGAAACCACACCATGCAAAGACATAGCTTCCTTTTTATTGATTGATGGACAAGTGATGATATGTTCCAAGAGGGGTCATAAACCTAGACAAGTGATGATATGTTTCAAGGGGAGGCATAAACCACATGAAGAAAGTTAAGAAGAGAACCCAACAAGTTCCCTTGAGGTCACATCCTTTGCCATTTCCACCTGGTCATTCCCTCTTTCTTCAAGGTTCAATGATCATTAATGTATTTTAGTTTCATAAAATAAGAACCAAATTGTTTCAATGAAAAATAACTTCTATTCATAGAACTAGAGGGATGGATGAGGTGGTCTCACTACTTTACACAATTACATACCCAATCATCTTAAAAGCATAGCACAAAAAACACAACACATAGCATTGACTTCTACATCATGACTTGGCAATTTTATTTTAAAAGAACATAAAATACATTCATAAAACATAAAGAGAATGACTCAAGAATAGAGAAAAATTATAAAGAAAATAAAAATATTAAGAAATGAAAAAAATATGAAGAATCAGAGAATTCTAGAACTGATAAGTGAATAAATTACTTCCATGCATCTTTGATACAGTTTTATATTCTCATTTTCAAGCCCCTAGGTATCTTTTCATTTAGTGGCTACTACATAGACTAGCTTTTGCTCACATACTTGTGCCTGAATTTTATGGTGGGCTAGTAGAGGGGTTGTGTTAATATTTCAAACTTCTAGCCCACAACTACATCTTTTATCATTATTGGTGATGCATGGATTCTTCTATCTCTCCATAATGATAGGTTTATCATTTATATCTTGTGTTGGAGTGGTGATGGTTGTTGGCTTTTAAGTATGATTAGGAGACATCATTTTTGTAAGGAAGGTTATTGCATTGAATTAGCTTTGTGATGGTTCAAGTGACATATAGGTCCATGAGTGTTTTTCTTTGGCTTACGACCTTTCCTCAAGAAGGAACATTTCCAAGACTTTGGTTGAGATCTACTAGCATTATCATTACATGTATGTTTATAGCACAAGTGGAATTCTCTCATTGATGTTGTGATGTTAAACCTTTCTATGTTGTTAGAGGTGACATATGATGGAGGTGAGTATGAGAATATTGAGGATATGATGCAAGGTGAAAGGCATGAGGTGATGATCTCGCATAAGATGTTGTAGGATAATGATATTCGGGAGAGTGGTAGTAGTGATTTGAAGTAGAGAAAGTAAAACTAGTTGGTCAAATAGGGTGTTGAACATAATATCTATGTCGGATCAGTTGGTAGAAAGGATAGGGTTAGCTTGGTGGTGGCCTCTCCCACAACTGTGGTTATTTCCACTGCAGTTGATGCCAGTGTTGAGGCTAGTAATCAGTCCTCCTAGGATAGTATGGTTATTTCTGGGGTTTTCTAAAATTACTATGAGAAAGAGAAAATATCCTTGACATGTATTTCTATACAAACTTGGGATTTAATACCCCCACCCAAATCTTATGTAGATGCAACAAGATCATGCAATGGCCCTTTGGATGGTCATATATCCAAATGTCACATCCATTATCTTCATCTATGGTTGAGTCTATAGCCTCACTTTCTTCAGCCATTTTTCTTGTTTGGCGATAAGTGTTCCTAGCTATTTCTTGGTTATTTTTCCTTATTTTGTTGTGATCACTTGATTTTCTTTGTGTCAATCTCTCCTCTATGGTTTCTATACAAGTTATAACTTTCTCATTTATCCCCTCCAACATCTTTCCTAGCTTTACTTCAATCTCATTCATAAAATTTTGTAATGACAAGGCTGGTTGTAAAATCATCTCATCAAGAGCTGCCTCTTTTTCCTTATCATAGATATGGATGCTTTTCTTTTGTAATGTTGGATCCTAGTTATTTTCTTCTACATTCTCTAGTTTACATAGCTCTCCTTCTTATTTTGCCACATGCTTAATTAGCTCTTGGATCTAATGGGTTCAAAGGTCATATAATTAACTTGGAGCATATATCCCAAGGGTCTCTCTTGTTTCATTATGAAGCCCATCTATGATGTGGAAAAGTTGCCTTTCCTAAGAGAAATCATGGCTAGGACATCTATGTAGTAGTGGATAGTATCTATCCAAGGTTACATCCAAGGGTTCATGATTTTCTTGCTTCCAATTTTGGATTTTTTTTCTTAGGTTGAACACTCTCTCATAGGTTTGGCATTTTTAATTGAGAAGTTCTAGCATTGTGGACTACTAGTGAATGGAACTTGGTTCCAATGATCTATACCAACTTTCAGCTTCATTGGTTAATATCCTAGGAAAGAGCTTAAGCTTTTGCCATCTACTTTCAATGTTGTATGAGGCACAAACATCATGGAAGGATTGTAGATGATGTTTTGGATTCAAGTTGTAGCCTCCCACAAATTTAGGAATATTGTTCACATTAATCCTGGGTAGGAAACTCTTCCTATAATGCCTATGAGGTATCTTAACTACCTCCATGATCTCCATTAGGCTCTTAGTGGCCAACAAGGATTCATCCTTATCAAACATGTTGTGATGAAATTTTTTATTTCTATACACTTGATTGTGAAGATCTTGTCTATGCTCGTTGTGATGTCTTTAATTTTTCCCTTGGGTTTGATTTCTATCTTTATCTTGACCCTATAGTGGAGCTTTATCTCTATACCTACATTCATCTTTGTCAAAACTAGATGTTGAAGAGGAAGAGGAATATGAGGAACTAAGAGAATCTCCATGACTCCTATAGGTCTTCCTTTGGTCCTTTGATTTATCTTATCTAGGTTTAGATGAGCTCCTAGGCCTTGAGTCCCTCCTTGATCTA
Organism: Gnetum montanum; assembly: GCA_015680685.1. Taxonomy (NCBI): domain Eukaryota; kingdom Viridiplantae; phylum Streptophyta; class Gnetopsida; order Gnetales; family Gnetaceae; genus Gnetum; species Gnetum montanum. The sequence goes on along the minus strand of MNCI01001745.1, from coordinate 1,124,150 downwards.
GGACTTACTCCATCTCCTCTAGGATTTTTTGCACTAGTTAAATGTAGTCTTTGAGTGTAGTAAGGTCTAAATGAGGATAGGAAACTCCTGCTCAAGGTTGTTCAATCCAATGTTTTTCAATATATATCCTATCATTTCTCCTATGAGTGTTCTTTTAATACTATGCATTATTGGTCCTATGTGAAGAAGACATGGTTTTGTCTAACAATGTATGTGACTTAAAACATTAATGTTTTCTAAGAGATAGATCATTAATACCTTTATAATGATCATGTATAATATAACTAATCTAGATAACTAGCACCATCCCTAGAAATAGTGCCAATGATAAGCAGCAAGGTACCTCTACATCCAACCATATGAATCACAAATGTTCATGCATGATCTGGTCTAATTCTATGAATGGGACTAGTTGTGCATCTAGATCACTATGTCTTGATGACAGTTCATTATCTTCCCACTTGGATTAGTGGTATCTTTCTCGCATATGGTTTAGTCTAGAGTGAGGCATATGATTTTTATTATTTTATATTTTATTATTCTATGATTAACAATAGGTTGTAACTCAATTTATAATTAGTTCAACTAATCTAACTACTAATTACTAATCAACTACCCTGACATAAGTATCCAATCCCACTTCTGATGCACATCTTGAACACATATAACACTATTGGATTACCAAACATTAAACACTATTGGGATTACCAAGAGTCATATGCATGCTCGAAGCAATCATACTTATGTGCTTAATTAATTAACATGCATGAAAATGTAAATATTAACTAAGTCCATGAAAAGTAAATCTAATCTAAGTCAAAGTGCTACAATGAATAAGAATCAATCTCGATCTTATTATCATTCATGGAATATGTTTAAGTACATTGCCAATTGAATAAGACTTCATACAAATAACTCAGATCCACTCTATGGGCACTCACTAATTATTCTCTAAGATTACAACATAAAACTACAAGAATTTGACTACTCTATTGAAAAAACTATGAAAAACTATGGAAAACTATAGAAACTAATGCCTAAATCGTGCATCTAAGCACTATATTTATAGGTCAATGTATACCCTACAACATTGGATGTTTGACATTGCATCCTAGGCTTTGACATCAAGTACATGATATTAGGGCCTTGTTATTAGAGATAGGATATTAGAGCCTTGTTATCAAAGTCCTATTATTGGAGGCCTATTATTAAATAACCCAACCAGCTAATGATTCATCAGTAGGAAAGATGTTCACACCTATAGTTTGGCCTAATTTGCACATGTAGCAGGTTCAGCTATGTGCAAAGCTCCTATGTATCCATAAAAGTAGTCACCTACTAGAAAAACTTGAAAGCCTCAACCTTTCTCATCCTTTCTATGATAGATCCTTTACCATTGAGATGTAGTTTGGTGGAAGCAAGGTGAATGTGATAGTGTAGCTCCAGCCACACAACATCCTAGTTAATTTGCATCCTTACATAGAGGCACTTCCCCTCTCTCAACCATGACTTGGTGCTTTGTTCATGTGCTTACCATAGTTGCAGGTGGAGTGTCTTCTCCTCCTAATGTTTCTTTGCCTATTGTTCCTCTACTTCATGTTCAAGGGTTTGTATTTGAACCTTGACTTGTTGCAACTCCTTGATGACCTCTCAGTGGATATGAGCCTCAAGCTCTATGGCCACTACGACTTCTACAGATCTTCCTAGTGATTGGCCCATAGCTTGTCCATCTCATACCAAAAAGATTATTCCTACATCTCCCACTTAGCCTTCCAAACCTAACGTTTGTTAGTTCTAGCCTCAGTGATAGCAACCTACCTTTTACGTGCAACCTACACCTTTGTCCTAGCCAACCCCACTACAAACTTATCCATGCCCTACGTGGCCTCCACCTGCTTGGCCACAAGCACCAAAATAACACATCTAGGTGAAACCTCCAACATCATAGCTAGCCTCAACCATCTATGATGCTAATAAACAAACTAAAAAATAAGCTGGGATGTCACTCTTAACTCCCTCATCATGATAACGAGACTCATGGCCCACCAAAGAGCCAAGATAAGACTCGAGTGCCACCCTAATTGCCTATGTCTGAGCAATGCAAAAAAAAAACCTAGGAATATTGACCTACCACCCCATCTAGAGGTGCTTTAAGAAACCAAAATGAACCTCCTAAAGCTTCTACACATTCCTAGTTTGGGGAAAAAACCTCTCAATGAGCTTTGTGACAAACTACCATAGAGCAAGTAGAGTAGACTTCAAGATTTTTCCACTAATAGTACATGGAAAAGGCCCTTTAAAAAATGAGTGAGCATCTTGAAGCCCATGCAATGTTGACATCATCACCTAACTTGACATCAAAATTTCCAAATCCCACATCAATGCCTCTTCCCTAAGCTCAATGATAACCCCCTAGAAAGTAGTGGACTTCCCTTGCTAGTTGGCAAAGAACTCTCCATTTGGTAGAGTAGGATCTCTCAACAATTTGGGCAAGAAATCTATCCATCCAACCTAGTGAACCAAGTCCCATAGTTTAGCATTTGACTAAGAACATTTGTAGGATAGCTCAAACATAGGTGACATGCTCATCATAATAGACACCTCCTTCCATAGATAGAATCCCTTCATGGCAACCTAAGCTATAGCAGGCAATAGTAGTTATAAAACAAGCTTGTTACATGCCATCCACATGCATCAAAGTATAGCAATCGCCCTCAAGTCCCTAGTGAAAATAATTGAAAGATGGATTTTAGTAGCATGTCATACAATAGTATTGAAAGGAAAATTGAAATCAAAATGCTAACACAATTTGACCTTCTGCTTACAAATCAGGCACATGTCCTCAATTTGTAATCCATGCCATTGTAATTCAACCTACACAAGAAGAGCCCTATAGTTGATAAGCCATAAAAATGCTTTAATTTTTTCATGTAGTCATCCTTTCCAAACTTTATGACAACAAGGAATCACTAAAAACTATTTTTTACTTATGAGTTTGGGTTGCACATTAAGCTATCCAAACTCCATCATACAATGAACATGCTGAAAAATCAAGTGTCATAAAGGAGAATCTTACACAATCTTAGTTCATTAATGATACTTATTCCGCATGATCTAAATCCAAGATACCATATCCACATTAATTAAAGACATACGGTGGACCAACTATTGTTGTCCAATCTTGAATAGATCTTTAAATTTTAAAATTTTGAGTCCACTAATGTCACAACGATGCACAACCCTATCCCAAGCCACCAAATGGAGATGTTTCCCCACCTTTCCTCTTGACCAAATGAAGCTATGAATTAATTGATCCACTTTTTCTTCAATCTTGATGATTGGGCTAGCAAAAAAATTCATAAAATGCATATAAGATGAAAGCACTAAGGTAGCCACCAAGACCTCCTTTTTTGAGTTAGAAAATAGGAAGTACAATGCCCAATTTGCTACTGAATATACTTTAGGAGTTAAACCCAAGTGATCCTATGATGCTATGCAAACATGGGAAATCCTAAGTACTGGTCGCAATCAGTACTAGGTAGGATCCCCAAAGTTTGCATGATATGAGCTTTGACCCTAGAATCAGTGTGGGTTGTGTAAAGTGTAGATTTGACATGATTCACCACTAGGCCCACCTCCCTCACCTCACATAGTAACGCCTAATCTAAAGCTTTATCCTATGACACTAAACTACAGGTAAAGAGCATGGTATCATCTACATAGTGTCCATCAAGCAGTTAATGCCATTGATATGTAGACCCTACATCCCTTTAGCCTAATAATAAGCCTATAGGGTGTCCATAACTAGAATGAAAAGGTATGAAACAACGAGTCCCCCTATCAAAGATCCCACCTTGGCAATGAGAAACCCCTAAGAACCTCCTCCAAATTAAGGGAATAAACAAAAAACTATTGTATGTGGAGATTGAGATTAACAAAATCATCACTAAAATATTTCCCCATCACAATATCTTTTAAAGCATCCCAACTAACAGTGTCATAAGCCTTCACAATGTGTAGCTTAAAACAAAGCCCAAGGAAATGTACCACCCAGAGGGAGTGTAGAATCTCTTATAGAAGGATCACTTGGTCTTGAAGAAGTCTGATCCTCACAAAATTAGCCTGAGTATGCTACACCTAATGTGGCATCAAGGATCCCAACCTCTTAATCCTATCAAAATATATTAGAAAAACAAATGATACACTTGGGTATTTATGTCCTAGTTTCTATTATTTTGGTTAAATATGTTTTTACATAGGAATACAAAGAATTTGATAAGGACATATATCTTTTATTATAAGAACAAAAAATATTCTCTCAACTGAGTTATAGATATATATTATACTTATATAACCAAGGTAATATGTAGACTTAGTTCTTATAGGCTAAAGTAAGAAATGTCACTTTTCTTAATTGTTTAGGCCAAATTAATTATGCTCCCTAGACATTTAGTCAACACTAAACTTAATGAGGAATTTATAACTAAAATAAAACTCATAACTTAATGTTTCCAAATCAAAAGAATAATAATAATACAATGCTTTGATCCTAAACTAATGATAATATAACTTACTTAAGGATACCTTAACATGGAATTTCATACTATCTCAACATAAAAGCTATTACAATGTGTCTGTTTCCAAGAAAGGAAGGATTTCACAAAAGTTGACTCCTACTACAAGTAAGAAAAACTCTACTTCTGGAACTAAATATCACTAAAATTAAATGAAAGAACAAGTGTGAAGCATTGCCTCCAAAAATGCAACAGTATGCAATGTGGCAAAGATGCACTAGCTGAAACAAAATATGTAATGCAAGTCATGAGGATTGCAAATAGATGGAATCATGGGTAACAGATTTAGATAGCTACTACTTAAGTGAAATACAAAAAAAGGTAAAAAAATCCATATAAAGAAGTGTTGGTGACCATTTGGGACGCGATTGCCAACGAGTGTCCTCGAATAGGATTTAGGTGCCTGCTGGTTTCTGGCGACACCAAGGCCCAGATACCTCCAAATAAACTCAATAGTTAATGTGAGTATGTGTGTGTGCTGTTGCGGCATGCGGTTGTGTGAAATGTAACAATTGCGTTGTGTGTGAACTACAAATGACTTACTTTAAAGAGATTCAACCAACTTTGCCAAGTACTGTGAGTTGTTGTGAGTTTCCTATTTTGTTCAACTGCCTAGTCTATGCGGTCCTTATAATACCTACTTGTAACAAATAAAATTTTGCAAAAACAATTGAGCACAACTTTGCAAATCTACTCCTAATTTTCCCCAGAGAAAGAGATAGTTCCACAAGAAAACTAGAAATAGAGCAAGATTCGATGGAAATAGATAGAAAAGAAAGCAGATTTGTGTAGACCTCAAAAATTTAAACAAGGTAAAATGACACAAGTAAACACTTCGTAATAAAGCTACCCAAAATTCAATATCTATGAATTATGCAAACTTCCAAGGCTCAAACAAGAAATTTCTTCAAGACAATCCTACTATGCTACCAAAAAATTGCTGCATAAACTACCACGTACAAGACTCCATTTTGGCTAGATAATAGATGTCAACGATTGCATTCAACAGAACCTTCAAAAGACTTGAAAATTTCTGATTGAAAGAATACAGAGATTTACTTTAAAGATAAAAAGAAGCTATTCTGGCCCCATCAAAATACCAAAGATTTTCTGAACCCTCTTGACTACTGAATTATTCAACAGCATGACTACAAGCAGAGGCTCTCTTACAACAAACCCAATAGCAGTCCCTAAACGTTGCACAATAACAAAATTTACTGCTAAAATGCTCTTAAGGCTTTTAAACACAAGTGCTTCTATGGCAAAATTTTAATAGAAATTCCTATCGGGCAACAAGAATAGTAAAAGCAAAAAATCCCAAAATTACTTGCCAAGAATGATACTATCTAAACCACTAGCTAAGCAATTTAAACAAAATAAAAATAAAAAACATAACTCACAGAATTACGACAAAGAGGCTGAAATCTTTCCTTTAGCAAGCCATCTTACAAGAAATCTTCTTTACAAATATTTCAAGTGTGTGTCTCCAAGTGAGAGCTCCCAAAAGTGTTCTAAAAATGAGACCCTTTCCCCCTTGACCCCTAAAGCCTTTTTATAGGGTTCAAAGGTAGTTAGGTAAGTTACATATTCAAAAATATCTTACCTAACTTCTCTCCCAAGTAACTTGGCCAACCAATTAGGAGATTACTTGCTCAAAAAGTTAGGAGGTTACTTGCCCAACAAGTTAGGTAAGTTACAAAAAATCTTGGATGGTTATAACCACCATAGATAAAAAAGTTGCAGTTGACAAATGTCCAGTTCATGTATGACATTGGGTAAATATCCCATGAATTTTTGTCTTTGAATATATTTTTATATAGAGGTATCTAATATTTGAATACCAAAATACCAAATTATATTCAAATGAATATAATTGAACATAAAATTGATTTAGGGGATGGCCGATAAAAGAAAATATAATTTTCCAAAGTTAACTGAGATATCATGGAGGATGTAGTATGCAGTTAAACTAACTGCCTGATAGATTTTCCTATGCGAAACCCATCTCCGCAGCTTATGCTCCGCTCCACCAAACTTGTCTCATCCACTGAACCTCCCAAAAATAGGATGGTAGTTGGAACCACTTCTACGCACGGTTCAGCAGCAGTTGCCACCTCTTTCATGTCAGCAGTGAAATGGCTTGGAACTGCAAACCCTCGATGATGATGACCTGCAACGAGCTTCTGCAACTGCGCAAGCTTCATAGAACCCCTCTAATTGCTCAGGCAGCCAATCTGTCAATGACTACTCATTGCAAGTTCATCAAAAGTGACTCCTCATCTACACAGTAGTGCCAACGCGAAAATCTTACCAAACCAAAACCTATTGAGAAAGATGAAGATTGGGAAAAATGTACAGCAGAAAATCGAAGTTCAGTCAAAATGGATCAATCACTATGTGTAGCATCGGTTGGAGCCTTTCTTGAGAGGCACGTTCATGTCGGTGTCTGGCGCAGGGATGATGATCTTGGTATCTGTGAGTGCAGCATGGTTAGGCTTTCCATCCTCTCCTCCATTCTACTCGAATGCCATGACCTTCCACTTAATGATGTGGTAGATTTCCGTGAGAGTGCACAAGAGCACTTCCTCTATGTTAATGGCTTCTAGGGCTGACGTCTTGAAGAAGAGAAGACCCTCCTTCTGTCCGAATTCCTATGCATCCTCCTCAGGCACATCATGTTCATTAAGCCTCTGTACAACACTATTGTTAAATAAATACCACATTTCATTTGGCGTGTTTTCCCCTTGGGAGAATTGTTGCAGGTTTTTATCCAACCCACATAGGATGCACATTGACGATTACGTATGCAACAAAACAACTCCATTCAGTACTATTTTCTTCGAACTTGTAAACATGTCGTACTTCATATGTATAAAAAAAATTGCAGCTTATGCGCTACCTTCCTTAGAAGCCTCTAGAACTCAACCAAGCTTATCTTTTCATTAATATCAATATCAAATGTCTAAAACGTAGCTTTGCAACGTTCCTGCCATTTCTAAGAATCATGCTCCTCCAGTTGATGAACATGAAGGTGGTAGCTACAAATTCTTCATAATCAACAAGCCCATCTCTATTGTTGTGTAGGCATTTCATTTTCTGTGGTTGTGTAGGCATTTCATTTTCTGTTGCTGCGTTTTCTGTACACAGTGTCGTTTCGGAGGCCCCCTCTCGCTCTCATCATTGCAGATTTTTATTTTTATTTTCTAATATTTTACAAGGTAGAAATGGTCGTGGAGAATTGGAGTTCCAGTGACGAAGTGCTGGCACAACCCATGAATAATCCTGTTTCTGCCTTTTTACATGAATGTTTCTTTTTGCAAGGTGCGTATTATTTGGAATTGTGTCATGGAATAATGGATTGCTATACTCAGTTTTGATTGGTACCATGAAATTTGGTTCACATACCATGGTCCCTTGCAATAATGTGGAGCATCTCCTGCATTTTGTGGAATTCCAATTTTTCCTTGTTATTATAGAGAAAAACATCATGCTTAGCCACAAAATTTTAAACAATATATTCCTAAATTTCATAGGAGAAATAACTTCACCCTGCACCAGACTACTGAACTTGCAATTATCAGGCTATTCATCCATAAATCCCAGTGGATCATAATAAATTATAAAGATAGAACAACACATTGGTGATTCTGTACTTATCAGCAAGGCTTTGTAAGCTTGCTATAGGAATGGTGCTCCAATATTTTTTTTAAATTAAAGGAATCCCTTTTGTTCACTTATTCTTTTCCTCTCAAACTGAAAATTTAGCTACTTCTCCAAAAATTCTCAACTAATTTAAGCCTACTTCATAAAATGGCCAAATGTGCCAACAAGAAGGATGACAAGTTATATCATACATTCTAATGCATTTTTCAGAACTCTGAAACTGATGCTACTATCCTAATTGCTCTCTTGGATATAAGAGACTTTCTGTATGAAATCATTGAAAGGTATACCTTTCTGTTTCTACATTTCTTTAATATAGAGGAGATTTTGATTCCACCAATCTTATAACTTCATCTAAATTACCTAAAAGTGTCCTTTAATCTCTAGTATAGAGCAGATGCAACATTGATTTAACTTCTTTCATGTTAATCCTTAATGAAGGATCTTGGAAAGTCCATCTTAGGCCAATTGTTAAAATTTGTTCCACCACTAATAATTCTTCCTCTTTATCAATCTCAATTCCTTTGGAATCTTCAATTGCTATACTTATAATAGATTTCAACATTTGTATTCTTTCTTCACCTGATTTCCCTCTTAAAGCCATGGAGATCCAATGTGGTAATGTGATATCACTAGAAAACATTTCATTTGTGTGCTTCAACCTTTTTATAAGAAATGTTGCTAGACTCATATTGGTGACCCACTTGGTTACCCAAAAATAGACTTGGACTTGGCAAAAACTCAAAATTGACTCAACATGTTGAAAAGAGTCAAAAGAGTCTCCAAAATAACATATATTTCATCATAAATTTCAATATTCAAACCATTATAAAACATAATATACTTGGACAGTTCAATTTAAATAAAAAAATAATTTAAAACCCTATAGTAATATAAATGTGTATCTTACAATGCTTTGGTAAACATGATCCAAAATAGGTATGGATAAAACAAGTGGAATCACCAACAATAACAAAGCTCAACAGAGGTTGTGTTTCATAGAGAGGTTGCACCTCTAGCTACACTCTTATTTCAAAATATATGTAGAAAGCAAAAGCATAATGGAACCTTGCAAAAATTTGAATTTGGGTACTATGTCAAAACTTCTAACATAATAAATATAATTCATAACATTTTAGAAGTGAAACTATTGCAATGTCATAAGTAATTTTTGATAGTTGCTAATAATTTTCAATATTTAAATAGTGGTAATAGAAATAAAATTTAAAGTTAAATGCTAAATATCCTAGAATAAGAAACTATATAGATCTATTAAGTTTCTCTTTATGGTGCATAAGTTCTTCATCACTATCTTCAAATTCTTTACCTTGTTTATTAGATGAATCAACATCTACTATGGCATTATAATCATAGTTTAAATTATCTACTCTTTCATTTTCCCTTCCTTCAATGGCAAGATAAACCATTGCTTCAAACTCAAGCATCCTTGTGACTAATAAATTCTTGGACTTGTTGAATTTAAATGCCTTCTTTTTTCTTTTGCCCAAATACATAACCATATTACTTGATCTAACGTTAAGCATGTTCGACGAGCCAGATGCAATGTCACTGCACATTTCCCTAGAAACAGTGGTACAAGAATATGATGGAATTTTGGCATCATATGGTAATGATACCAAACCCATCCAAAGGTTGCAAATATGGCCATGGAAAGAAATGAAAATGGACTTTCTAGCTACAAGTTGTAGATGTTTGATTATAAAGAATAGAAAGTCAACATTTAGAATGACTATGTATTGAAAGCTACAACATCAAAAATGGTAGTCCCATATATCAGTGTTAGTTTTAATCCACCTGAAGGCAAAAATAGTCTAGGAAATCCAACTATTACTATTGGGGCACATGCATGTAAATAAAGGGAAACTTTGAGACAAAAGAATTTTCAACTTACTTGGATTCCTATGAAATAGTAACCATATTCAAGAACATATCTAAGAATTGGGTAAGGAAGGAAGTGGAATGGCATTATAGAAGCAAGAATAAGAGTCATTAACCTTAGATTGATGAATTTGTGATAGAATCCTATGTGATAAAATTACACTGATGTGATAAAAAAATTACAATAAAAATTACACTGATAGTAATTTTTTTACCTAATAAAACCTTCACAACACCTTGCAGTGGTGGATTGATGTGTAGATTATTTGTGGAAGCACCGTTTAATAAGAAACCCCTTGCAAAACTTTAAAAATGTGTAAGGAGCCCCTTCACCTTGGAAGCTGATTGAAAGATAAAATCTAAAAGAGCACTATTGAAAAACAAACCCCAAATTTTCCATTGCAATCTAAAAGAGAAAGAGCACTATGGAAAGAAGAAACCTCAAATTTTCTATTACAATCTAAAAGAGCACTTTGTTCTATTTGTTGCTTTTCCAAAATCTGCTCAAAAAAGGATTTCAAAACCCTCAAAACATTACAATTTTATGGTAGATAAAAAGAAAAGATGTGTTTCCATGGTAGTTGAAATAGTTCCACTTCATCAATGGATTTGTACCTGCACATCATTCATCTCCTCTCATTTATTTTGTGAAAACTCTTAAACTATTTCATTCATGTGTTTTCACCAAAACTCATAGGGTTTCTATTTGAATAGTATCAGGAAACATTAATTCAAATCAAAAAATTTATCTACTGCTATTCCTCATAATTTACAATGCACAATTAGCAAAGCACAAATGAGATCTTATCATCAAAGAGTTGAAATAGGTAGATAGCTCAAAATTTCTTGTGAAAAATAAATATGCTAATTGTACAATATAAATAGCATTGAAGATGAATACCACATTTTCTTGTAATGTCTTACACTAAAGCATATTAGAGTTAGTGAGGTACAAAATGTATGGCTTGACTTTTAGGAAGGTATTTGATAGAATGATATTAGTTAGCTTTAACTATGCTAATTATAGACATATTGAAAAATGAATGTAAATTCTATCTCTAAGTGCAGTGAAAATATAATGTTATTCTATCCTATGGCAATAACTATCTATTCTTGGTTCTTTGTACATGTTCTAGGTGGATGTAATTGTTACTAGGATTATCAACTTGACTACTAAGCAAATTAAGCAAATTCACTACTAGGCTAGTAAACAATTATACTTTACACTTGGAACTAGTTGTACTTATTCTACCTTACAAATGAACATTGGAATGGTAAATGATCTAAAAAATATAAATAGCTTAGTAAAAGTGAAAAACATGAAAAATTAAATCTATTATATGTGATATGTTTCAATGATTAAGAATAATCTCAATCTTTATTTCTATTCATAAACTATATTTAGGAACAATCTACTTGAATAAAGATATCGTACAACCATAATTCACTACACTATGGGCATTCATAACTAACTCTAACTTCATGGAAATAAACTACAATAATTTTGCTAAGTGTTGGGCTTAAACTTTATTTTGATATAATTGTGAGCTTTTATTTATAGGCATGACCATAGCCTACTACATCGTATCTACGATAATGTATGTTGAGATATAATATCACATCTACAATATCATATTCCATGATAACAAGTGTTTCTTCCCCAAGTCATTATGAAACCAATGAATATAGTAGTTGGAAAATCAATTAGAAAATCAAAATATCAAGAAATATGTATACTAATCCAACAAGCATTCATCTCATGTTAGTAGAGATCAACCATCATGAAAAATTATAATCTTATCTTAACAATGCATCTGATGTCTTTGAGAAGGAATGTGCTAGGAGAGAATATAGAAATAAGCATGAAAATCACAACATGTAAAGTGTTTTTAAGGTTCCTAACCAATGAAAGAAAACATTTTTTATATCCACCTTGCACCTTGGACTAGCATAGCTACTAATTCCTATGCATCCTAGTAAAATTACAAGATTTTTATGTTGATGTCATATGCTTATAAGAAGTGATACCATGGGAATTCATATACCAATTCTAACCTAATTTAAGAAAGTTGGGATATGAAAGTATCTACAAAAAGAGAAAAAAAAAGGTTCATGTAATAATTCTTCCTATGAGCCATAGTAATTAGCCTACTACAGGAATCACAACATGGATGTCTATGCAATCTTCTAAAAACAAGAAAAGTTCAAGTTCATACAAAGGTTTAAATGGGTATAGAAGAGATGATTTTAAATTTTGAAATTATAAAACTTTAAGTCATGAAAAACAAAGAATGATCATGATTTCAGAGAAGCCTCATAGCCTTGGCATTAGTACTTAAAATGCATTCATTAGGAACGCATGTATGTGTGGTCAACACATGTGTAATCATGAACCCAACATTCTTAATTATTAGACTCTATTAAGTATCTTACTTGATTCACTATATTGAGAAAAGCTTAAGGTAGAGGAAATTTCTAACTTATACCAGTCTTGATATAGTGCCTTCACTCTCTATGGAGACTTCAATGTAGAAGCTAAGAATGGTATTCATCAGTTTTTAAAATATAGATATGTAAATGAATCTTTGAAAGAGGAATCCAACTTAAAGAAGATGTTTACCTCTATTCATCATATAGTCATGTTAGCCAGTGCATACTCCACCTACTTCAAATCTTTAGAAAATATGTAAAATCTCAAAATTTAAGACCTAATGATGTTAATGAATAGTGTTCATCAAGAACCATAATTCACCAAGTATGATACCATGACTAATGAAGATGAGTTAACATCCTACTTCGTCAATGCCCTAGACTTTATGTGGTATGATGTTTGATTCATCCAAGTAACCATGATATTAGAGTTGATTCCAAAAGAAGAAGTTAAAAAGAAAGATCAAGCCTTTCCATCTCAAACAAGGCCATCCAACCATATAGCCCCTATGATAGAACTGCAACTACTTTCCTTGATTCTAGAGGTTAAAGAAAATTAGGGAGTTTCTTAACATACTTCTATTTTTATTTGTTTTATTTCTCTTTATTTATTAATTATATTCCAAAGGTAAGGAAATAAAATATATGATTGGTAATACAAGTAGAAAAAAATATTTTCTTACCTTTATTTGAATAATCAGATATGAGTTGTCCTATGTGTAACCCTAATTAGAACTAGTGATTGATGATTGGTAGACCTTTAATTCACCTCTTGTTATTGCCTAAAGATTAAGGTAAGTTGTTGGTAAAATAAGATTTAATTTTCAAATATTTTTCTCACTTATATTTTTATTAGCAAAATACAAGAGAGAATATTAAATTATTTAATGTCATTTTAAAAGGAAAAATTATATCATTGGAATATTGGAACATGAAGAAAGCCTTAGAGCATAGAGAAATGTCATTAACATGGATTCATTCAAGCATTAATGATAGCTAAGGGGGGTAGGTTGTGATATCCCCATTCCCAAATGGAGCCATGCCATAATAAAGATGGTGTCACTTTGTAATAAATGATAGTACTATTATAATAAGAAATGAAAGGACAACTTGTAATAAGATCTACAAGGGCACATTATACTAATGGACATATCTCTTAAGGTTACCTTTGGGGATTTTACCTAAGGTATTTATACTTGAGAATTAGAAGTAATCTTGACATGGTATGGCAGAGCCAGTAATGGTGAGTAACATGTGTTGAGTGAAGCAAGATAAGAAGGTGGCTAGCCATTCCTTCTAGTTGGGTATAGGCCTGACCATGGTGCCAATGCTAGATTGCCTCTAAGTAATAGATGTCAAAAGGAAGACAACCTCAAGGAATCCTTAGAGCCAATTATAATATGATGATGAATCATGGGCCACAATTCAAGGAAAATCTTGAGACCACCAAATATACATCATATTCAAGGTAAACCATGCTCGTAAAAAGATACCCTTTTGGATGATTTTCATGAATATATACGATCAAACTTCAAGTAAATTCAATGGTACTTCAATAAGGTACATCAATTGTAAGAGACTTAGATAAGATAAAGGTAACATTAATCTAAGTAACTCTTACCCAACTTCTATTAATGTATATTTTTTTCTTAGTTATCTAGGATAAATGTTTTGTCCATAACACCAGTAGTTAGAACCAAGTCTTCCAAGACATTACCTTACTATTAGGTTTTGGTCATTTCTAGAATACTAGATTCCTATTAACTTGATATTATATACCCTTATCCAAGCTCCAAACATTAGTGAATTCAAGGAAGTTAAGCTAGTCATAGGATTTTCTCACCCCTCTTTAACTCATAAGGATTATTTATGATAAAATTATAAACATATATATATTAAATTTTTGAAGATTTATCATACAATTAAAGTTAATTTACTTAGAATTTTTTGTGTTGCCATTCATCAACTTATAAAGGTTAAATAAGCAAAAATAGACTATTTAAGTCTTTGAAAATTGCCAAAATTAAACTTATTTTTTAGATCCCAAAACCATAGCCAACATGTAATACTTTTTTAGATAATTCCAACAATATTAATTTCATCCTTATCAAATTTATAGTTTAGGAGATATTAAAGTTTGAAATCTCTCATAATCCATGCTTTATTGAATTTAAAATAAAAAAAATTTTATAAATGTTAACTCAAAATTAAAAATAAAAAGAATTAGAAACATGAATCAAATATGAGACCTCTTACCAACCAAACCCAAATCATAACCTCATTTTAGCTAGCCACTAGGTCATAAGTCCTAGTTGTAATTGTAAGGGAAAAGAATGATATTTATTTTTCTTTAAAAATAAATTTTTAAAAATAAAATTAAAAGTTAAAATTAAAAAAAATTATAAAAAGGTTAAATCCAAGCTACATTAGTTGTCAACTAGGACCACATAGCATTAGCCCTAATACACTACATTATGGCTGAATCAAACTATGTCATGGCCAAGATAGGCCATAGAATAAGATACCACCCTTGCTTGATGTAAGGTTATACTCTAACACATGACAAAGCCATGATCTTAGTGGCTAGAGTGTAACTAAATTATCCACTGGTGACCTTAAGCATTGTAAGTTACATCTTATGTCCTTCTTTGCCCTATGTCCTTTGATCATATGATGTCTTGTGCCCTTGAGCCACCATTTCCAACTAAAATACATTATTCCCCTTGTAATCTTCTCATCATGAGCCATTGTACATGCTCTTCTACACTTGTTACCAGTGTTTGCTGACTTGTGATAACTTTGCCAACATCAACCCATTATGCATGCCATTTTAATATTCACTAACTATCAAATCCATAGTGTACATGGATACAATGGATACCATAGGTTCCTACTAGCTAATAGTTGAAATGCCTATTAACCCCTATTAGCTGATGACCTAGAAGTTTGCAATGTAGTTCACATGAAAAGTTCTATCAACTTATGGAAATATTTAGGCTTTTAAATTTAAATTTCAAAATTTAAAATTTAAATATTTATGTAGGTAAAAAGTTGACCAAACTAGTGAAATTGGTGATTTGATAGAAGGTGATATAAAAATTTCATAATTAAGCATGTAGGTTTTGGACTAGTATTAGGATGGATGATCTCAAAAAAAGCTCTAAAAGGCCTTGAAATTCATGCCCAAACTTTGAATTTTAGAAGACTATAACTTTTAATTCATAAAGTCTTTTCTAGAAAATGAAGAGTTGTTTCCAATAGATTTTGACCTCTTGAATATAATGGCAATGTGAGATATATCCTATAAAATTCCAAAATTTAGTTTTTAATCCTTGTCCTTAAATTTTGATCTTAAGAGCCTTAGGAGTAAGATTTAGCATAACTTGAGCATTATATGTCTATTTCTAACACATAAATAGTTATTACTAATATTTTTTGACCTTCTCAATCTAATGGTAATGTCAGATTAGTCATTTGAACAACCAATAGTTATGAAAAACTTTAAATCATGATTGTAGCGACAGAAAACGTCGGTAGCTGGAAATACCGACCAAGTTTCCGGTGCACACAGTTTTAGCCACGGATCCGCACGAGGGATATGCTGGAAAAACAAATCCGCGGTGCCCTGAATGGTCTTGTCAATCAGACAGGGACTTACGGGTCAGTAAAATAATGAAATTTGTGTAAAAGAAAGCGATCTGGTTCGAGGAGTCATAAAACGAGGGGAAAACGATGTAGGAGGATTGCAACGGTGATAATGCTAAACACGATAAAAGGAGGCTAACATAAGAGAAGCACGTAGCTTCAAGACCTGCGCTTTGACTTAAAAATGCGTATTTTGCATGAGAGATTACACCGGGGAGTCCCCAATTACAGGATGTGAAACAAGCACAAAACAACAAGCAAAACGGTCTAAACAGAAGTCCGATCTACCTCGGGGGCTAAAGCTGAGATGCGAGGTGAGCCAAGCTTTGACATCTACCTATCAAATGCTTCTGATTGATAGAGTCCTTCTCAGCAGAATGATTACCCCTGTCACCAGTGCTCAAAGCGAACTACGCTCTGCTTTTGCTGTAAGGTGATAACGTCAACAATTGCCAAAACGCTGCTCTCTGTATCTCTGTTCTAAAGTGCTAAGTGCTCTGGTGCTCAGAAATATGCTTTTGCTTCTCTGATTTGCCAACCTCTGTATCTTTGTCAACCGGGGTATTTATAGGCCACGACGCTTCGTGGAAAAGGCGCAACCCTGATGACATGGGTCCCGGATGTTTCGGGTTCCGTCAACTTGATCATTTTAAGTCAGACTGTGACTATGCACAACACGCTCATTTGCGTGCTGTGCGTGTGAAGAGCAGGTACATGCTGAGCGTGCTTCAATTGTCTTTAGGGTGTATTACACTCATTTGCGTTGTGTTGCATGTATGAGCGTAATCCGGTGTAGACAACAACAGGCTTAAAATTGTTTTATGCTCACTACGCAGCTGCGCGTAACCACGCGTAAATAATGTGCCACTTACGCTCACTACGCAGCTGCGTGTGATGAAGCGTAAACAATGTGCAACTTACGCTCACTACGCAGCTGCGCGTGATGAAGCGTAAACAATTTGCAACTTACGCTCACTACGTAGCTGTGCGTGATGTAGCGTAAACAATGTGCAGCTTTAATGATGACATACGCAATGGCACGTACTACCGCGTAACAAGCGTAAAGACAAGTTACTCATGCGTTGCGAGAAAAAGTATTGAACTGTTATGCTTCTCTGGACTCTGCCTTCGACTGCCTTGGAGCTTATTACGCTCATTACACTACCATGCGTGATAGAGCGTAAACTTGTCCTTGAACAAAATTGATGCGCGTTCTCTCTTGAATTGCGAATCTTTGCCCGAGCCCGACTCGTAATTTTCACGGTGTTTCAATGGCCCCTCTTTGTTGACGGTTGGAGGGCTTACCTAAAGGACGTTGACAAAGAATACGAAACACCGGATCGGTAGAAGCAAGAACAACATTCATCCATGGCTACTCAAGTGTTGCCCTGTCAACATGGAAGAGCAAGATTGGAAGGTATGGGAGATAGAGGGATGAAACTGGAAACAGGCTTGGGGAAAATGCAGAATGAATTATGATGGTAGGGGTATGAAATGCGTGGTCAACAGGAATGCTTTCAGATGAGCGTAGCGCGTCAACCTGAGGTTTCTCTGTTATCGGTTATAGCAGGAATGCGTGCAAAAGGAGCGTTGCGCATCACTTTTACAATGTCTCTGCTAGCGTGAGTGTGAAAAATAAATACTTGCGTATGTAGATGTTGCGTATGGGAACCGGGTGGTGGGGATGAAGGAAAACCAGAGTTGAGGGCAGGATTATGCGAGGTATAGACGTGAAGAGCTAAGTGGTCGGGCAGACCTGAGTAGCCATTTCAACATGCTGTTGTACTTTACCGCTCAGATGGATGCACCTTTGGACGACATTCTCCAAGGCAAGTAACCTGCAACCACAAAAAGGAAAGCAGAGGACACAATTGCTCATAGACAAGAGGCGAGGTGCTTGAAACAAACGCCGTTTGATGTGAGATAGAGCGAATGGGCTGTAAAGAAGGAGCCGGAGCACTCGGGCGGAGCCGCCAATCCTGACAATTGGTGCTGCATATCTTCGCCAAAATGCATCAGACACAGCGCAACTAACTGACCGCATAAGGAACCGGCCAGATGAATCTGCAAGGCCGGCGTCCAATAGCGATGATTGGCGAGGATTCCTGAGGCCGTTGCCGATGAGGATTTCATCAGAGCTCCGACTGTCGAGGCTAAACTCTCAGAGGTACCACCACTGCAGTGGGTGCGGTGGCGGCATCTCCGAGGGATCAGTAAGATGCCTCTTAGCTTATCCGAGAAATCAGTAGGATGCCGGTGGGGTGATGACACTGGGACTGTCTTCGTATCCCACCTCGTCTATTGTGCAGCTGTACAGAAATGATCACGCTCGCTTGAACATGGTGGCGATCTGTACATCCCAGTTTTAAGTCTTGGTAGACTACCGTTACTGGTTTTAAGTCCCAGCAGACCATGGTCCCAATTAAAGTCTGGACAGACCGAAAGGTGCTAGTTTTACGTCGTAGCGGACGGTGGTATGGCTGATTTACAGTCTCAGCAGACCGTGCTGTGGGTGTTAGTTTCATGTTATGATCCCAGGACGAATCTGTGCTGGTTTTACGTCTTAGCAGATGACTACTTACCGGTGCCAGTTTATCGTCGTGGCGGACGCGTGCAAAAGATGCCAGTTTTTCGTCTTGGCAGACCTATACAACATTGCCAGTTTTACATCGTAGCGGACAGTTACCACCTGCCAGTTTAGCGTCATGGCAGACGCGTGCAAGGCATGCCAGTTTTACGTCGTGGCGGATGATTAGAGCCAGTTTTACGTCGTAGCGAACGTGCAATGCCAGTTTTATGTCGTAGCGGATGATCAGTGCTAGTTTTACGTCGTAGCGGACGTGCAATGCCAGTTTTATGTCATACCTGATGATCAGTGCCAATTTTACGTCGTAGTAGACATGCAATGCCAGTTTTACATCGTAGCGGACGATCAGTGCTAGTTTTACGTCGTAGCGGACGTGCAATGCCAGTTTTACGTCGTAGCGGACAAGTACTGCCATACCTGCTATGAACACCGTCGATGCTGCTAGATAAAATATCGCTTCAAGTATACATGATTGACAGGGTTTACTAATTCGTTGTCGTTGACGTCTGCTAATTTGAACGCTCCGTTGCTGTACACGTCGACCACCAAGAAAGGGCCTTCCCAGTTGGTAGAGAACTTGCCTACTGGTTCACGCACAGCCTTGAGAACAAGATCTCCTTTCTCGATCGGGCACTATTGAAGGTTGTGGCGATGTTTCTGGCGCTGTTTGTCCTGATATTTTTCAATCGCGTCAAGAGCTTGCATCCGCTTCTCTTCTACTGAATCCAGATCTGCGATTCGAGACTTGGTGTGTTGAGCCTCATTTATAACCGCGGAGAGGACCATTCTCAGAGAAGGGATTTGCAATTTGAGGGGTAATACTGCTTCAGATCCGTAAACTAGGCTATAGGGCGTACTACCTGTAGTTGTCCTACATGTAGTACGGTATGCCCATAGCACATAGAGGATCTGTTCGTGCCACCACCTTTTGTTGTCGTCGAGCATTTTCTTGAGCAGATTGATGACTATTTTGTTTGATGCTTCAGCTTGACCATTCGCCTACGAGTAATAGGGAGAAGAAAAAGACTGTCTAATGCCTAGGTTGTCGTAGAAGGATTTGGTATCTGCGCTACTAAACTGTGGCCCATTGTCGGTCACAATAGTCATTGGGAGACCAAATCTGGTTACTATGTTGTCCAAGATAAAATGGAAAACTTGTTGGGATGTGATTTTCCGTAGGGGAACAGCTTCTACCCACTTCGTAAAGTACTCAGTAGCGGTAATAATGAAGCTATGCCCTGCAGAAGATTTTGGCGTGATTGGTCCTATGATGTCCAATCCCCATCGTTGAAATGGCCATGTTATCTGCGTTGTATGCAATTCTGTGGGCGACACGTGGATGAGGTTTGTGTGACGCTGACACGTGTCATAAGTTTTAACCTTTGTCAGGCAGTCTCTTTCCATGCATGGCTAGTAGTACCCTAAGCATCGGATTTTTAGGACCATAGCCCTTGGTGCTACGTGGCCGCCACACAGTCCCTCGTGAACTTCGTCGACTATGTGTTGCGCTTGGTCTTTGTCAACGCAGGTGAGCAACACGCCATCAAAGGAGCACGTACAGAGAGCGCTGTCTCCAATGATGACGTATTGCCTAGCCCGCTTACGGATTGCGTCTTTCTGTGCGCGCGTTAATGTAGATGGCAACTCACCCTGTAGAAGATAAGTTTTGATACCATTGTACCATTCAGGCGTGCTTTCCTCGAGAAGAGAGGAGATTTGCGCTGCCTGAATGATAGGGTTTGCGCAGTCTGTAATCAATGTAGGGCAAGTGTTAAACAGGTGTGAAGGCACGTGTAAAGCTAGGGTGGCCAGTGCGTCGGCCAGCGTGTTGTCAGTCCGTGGGACGTGTTGGGCGTCGAAGATCGTAAATCGCCTCAGAAGATCCTTAGCCTGATCACAATAAGGCTGCAAATGTATAGCCTTGCAGGCGTAGACTCCAGTGATTTGATTTATGACAAGCATCGAATCGCCCCTAACTGCTAGGTGTTGAACATCAAGTTCACCTACAGTTATTAATCCCCTGAGGAGCCCCTCGTACTCTGCCACATTGTTCGTACAAGGGAAGGTCAATTGATAAGCGTGTAGACGCACATCCTCAGGCGATAGCGTAAGAACAGTGGTAGCACTACCGCCTTTAGCGATGGAAGCTCCGTCAAAATATAATGTTGCTCCGAGGCCTATCGAGACAGGGCTTAAGCTATGCACATGTTCGTCCGGGAACTCTGGTTCTATGGTTGCGTGATTGTTAATCGGTGAACTTATTAACTGGTCAGCTATCTCTTGGCCTTTCGTGGATGATTGGCCAATATAGTGTAGATCAAATTCTGCTATGATAGCCTTCCAGCGAGCTATTTTACTACTTTTGTATAAGCTGTGCATAATGGCTCTAAGGATGTTATTTTTGCAGATGACGTTAACTTGACTACGAAAAAGATAATGCCTACATTTCTTAAGCGTAAAAACTAATGCTAAGCAATTACGCTCGACGTCGTTGTATCTCGTCTCATACGCACATAGAGCGTGGCTCAAGTAGTAGATGGGCATTTCCGACCCATCATCCCTTTTTTGACAAAGTAACGCTGCTATTGGCACGTCCGAAGTTGCAAGGTAAATGTAGAATGGTAAGTCCCTTTGTGGCGGGAACACCATTGGTAGATGTTGCAGTTCTTGTTTTAAACTATCAAACGCATGCTGACACTCTTCGGTCCATTCAAAGTTAACCCCCTTTTTTAGCAGGTGTTGCATAGGGTGTAACTTGTCGGTTAACCTAGAAATGAACTGGCGTATAAACTGTAAGCGTCCTTGAAACCTGCGTAATTGCTTAAGGTCTGTGGGAGGTGTCAACTCAACAATGGCTTTGACCTTATCAGGGTCAACTCGTATGCTGGTTTCTGATACCACAAACCCCAGCATGCGTCCGGTTTTGACTCTGAATACGCATTTCTTTGGGTTAAGCCGGAGCTCGTGTGTGGAACATATTTTAAGGACTAACTCCAGGTCCTCTGAATGATCTTCCGACTTCAACGACTTCACAGCTATGTCGTCTACGTAATCATTTAGCCTTCCTAGGAAGTAATCACTGAAGATGTATGTCATGGCCCGTTGGTATGTTGCCCCAGCGTTCTTAAGGCCAAAAGGCATCATGGTATAGCAAAAGATGCCCCAGGGCATCATGAACGTCGTGGTCAGTTTATGCTCTGGGTTAATGCGAATCTGGTTATAGCCTGAAAAGCCATCCATGAAGGACAGAAGCGCATGCCCAGCTGTTGTACCACTAGCTGGTCGATACTCGGCAACGGGAAGTTATCCTTGATTGTGGCTTTGTTCAGATCTCGGAAGTCTATGCATATGCGTATACTCTCGGTCTTCTTCGGCACGACCACAATATTAGATACCCAATCTGAGTAATCGACCACGCGAATGAAACCAGCTTGGTACAGCTTGGTGATTTCATCACGCACTGCCAGCGCGATCTCTAGTGTGATTTTGCGTGCCTTTTGTCTAACCACCTTAATCTATGGATCCAGGATAATGTTATGCTGGATTAACCTGGGATCTAACCCAGGCATATCCTTGTATGATCATGCAAAGACAGTAATGTTGTCTTGCAGGACCTATTTTATGGCGTTATGCATTTTTTCGTTTAACAAAGAACTAACTTTGAGTGTTTTAGCCTCACCCTTATGCGTAACAATAGGGACTTCACTGAGGGGGTCCTCAGTTATGTCTCCAACCTCCAAGTCTAGCGTGCGCGTTGACTGTTCTGGCCATTCTGGGGACTTCTCCGATGCGGCTATGGTTACGCTTTCTAAAGCGAGGGTAACGTCTACGAACGTGGAGTCGAACTGTCTAATTAAGTTCCCATATGGGCCTGTCAAAGTTAAGGGTGCTGAAACTGTGGCATCCATTCTCCGTCTGTCCTGCAAAACTGGCGAGTGCGTAAATGGTTAGGGGACAAGTGACGTGATGTCGCCGAACGTGTAAGGCTAACTGAATTTTGAATATTATAGACAAGCTGTAATCAATGTAACCCGATTACGAGGCGATAAGATGTGGTAGTTTAACGTCATTTTGGACAGTGGCGCGTGCGCTATCAGCTGCATTAATATCTGGATCTTCAGATTCCGTTTCGGGAAAGTTCTGATTAATTCTGATATTAAGTCGGTGATCCTCGCGTATAAGTAAGTGGCTCTTTGATGAGAACAGGCTGTTGGATATCGAGAATTCAAATTCATCACTGTTGCTGAGAAAAGGAAGAGCAGAGAATTAGGGCATGTAATCTTGCAAAGATTTGCAAGTGTTGGCCGTGAAAGAATTCTGAAGCCGTCACAATGGCACCGAAGACCAAGAAGAAGAACACAAAGCTGGCCAAGATCGACGAAATGCAAGCAACTCTGGACCGTGTCTCGCAGGCATTGATCGATGTTCGAGACCCTGCGCCGTTGGACCAGTTAGTCATTTCTTACATGCTTACATTCATTTCTATGGCTGCTTTTCATGGTATATTTTCATTTGCGTGCATGTTGATTTCGAGTTATGGACCTCGGGCTAATGCGACGGTTTGAAAGGATTGCGTTTATCGCCGTTGTCAGGGACAAACCTTGCATTATTGCAAGGGTTTGGGCGATTTCGGCCTGGGTGTGTCTTATGAGTTTTTCTGTATTAGTCGTGCAAATGCAAATGCAGGTGTTAATAAACGCTTTGGCTTTTCTATACAACGTCGCACTGAAGCTGATCCTGGTTGTGCTAGACCTCATTGGGGTTTTGTGTTGGGTGAACCCCATCGTCCCCAATGTCCCTCCCCCTCACACACGAGTGCAGGGGAAGGCCATCTGGTTCCGAAAGGGGGCGCTGGAGTTTCTGCAATTTTTACTGCGCAACTTCAGTGTCATTGTCTGGTCTAATGTGACCGGTGATGTTTCCGGTGCCATTTTAGAGCACCTGTTGGTGGGGTCGGCACAGGGGATTCTGGCTTAACTGACAGACGGGGCCATCGACACGGGCCATCCTGAGGACCAAGTGCTCAGCGCCCGCGGTCTGAGGAGCTTGCACTGGATCTGGGGCATGGCCTGTTTCAACTGTTATCATGCATATAACATGCTGTTCGTGGCTCGTCATGTGTCGACATACTTCCAGAACCCACAAGGCACGGTGTACTACGCAGGCGGGTAAGCGAATTTTATTAATGTCTGTTTTTCTATTTTGTTGTTTGCGTGCAATGTAGGAGAGGTCTATGTGAAAAATGTAAAGTAAGCCTACGCTGTATGGTACAGGTTTTTTATACATGACAATAAGCTAATTGGCGATGGCGATACATTGGCCTGGGCCGAAACGGCGATAATGGCGTTTACCGCGACCAACAACGTGCGTGCCGGTGTTATCGGGCAAATTGGCCATGAGATGCGTGAGTATCACACCCGTTACGAGCACTCTTTTAAGAACTGTCGGGAACTCGGGTGGCTACACGAGGACTGGACCTTGGATCTGCCCCTCACCGTTGAGGACATGCAGAGAGAACTCCCACCATTTCCGTTGCCGTTCGGCCCCGGTAAGGCCGCTGCGTGTTCTAATGTTATGCGTGTGATTATGAGTCATGGATACTATGTGATAGCGTTTCTGTTTAACTTGCGTTTTGTCTTTCAGTCAGGGAATCCCGGGAGATTACCCTTCCAATTTCTGGCCGCGAGGCGAGGGATGTTCTTTTTCGTTACGGGGATATTAAGGAGCCACAGTGTTGGCTCGGCCACTCGACGGCCCCAGTCGCAGTGACCACCAAGATCCAAGCAGCAGGGCTAATGCACCTATTTTTGGCTGCGACCCCTGATGTCCCCGCCAGTGAAATGATAGCCCTGGTCAACTCCTTCAGCGAGAAGGCGGATCGTTTTAGCACGCGCGTGCATAACCTGCGCGTAAACTTTGACATTGACGCTCAACTCTTCTCGGACCTGTTTGGCGTCCCCTCGACCGACCTTCCCATAAAAGTGAAGACCAAGAGGAGCGCTAGAGTCGAGGATTTTCTGAAGGAGTGGGTAAGGATCCCTAAGGAGATCAAGGGGTTTCCTTGTGATAAATTCGAGATGGGGACCGCCAAGACACTTTATCCCCTTTTCCGAGCCCGGGCCTTCCCCAAAACCCTCTCGCAGGCGAAGTTCTTTTCGGTAGAACAGACCTGTATCATGCGAGAGGTTCTGGAAGAGGGAGCCCAGTTTGATTGGGCGAGCCATATTGCCAAGGGCCTGCACAGTGAAATGGTCAAGCTTCGGCAGAAGCTCGAGTCCCGTTTCAATGTGCATTATGCCTTTTTCATAGCTTGCCTCCGGCGGTTTGCTGAGTTTCTGGTCGTTCAGAGGAATGGGGTCTGGGTACGGCAAGACCGAGACCAGCTATCCAGACCTTGGATTGCCCATATTCTCAGCACTACCCGTGGGCAGGATCCGCCGGAAGGGATCGGGGAGTCGTTATCTGTAATGACTAAAGGCTTGGCGGCACCCTGAGTGCGAGGTCTCGATAGTGTAGGCGGGATAATGCCTACCTACACCAGCGACGCCTCGCGGGGGAAACGCCTGGCGGAGGAAATTGTGGAACCTGCAGCTCGGCAGAAGAGGCTCCGCCTAACTGAGGCCCCTGTGGATGATGCAGGCCAAACTGTGGAGATCAAGGTGCAGCGGAATAAGCCTCCGCCTGGTAAGTGTGAAGGATTGTATACGTAACGCTTTACTTAGATGATCTGGATTGATATGATAACGTATGTGGTGTAAGAAGCAAAAATGACAAGGCACTTGACCCCTGAGACAGGGGCAATTGTATTAAGCCGTGGGGAGGGGGCCTCGATTTTGCAGGAAGAGGCCCCAGCTATTAATAAGAGCCGTGTGTAGGTTCCAGCGCGTGAGGTAGCCCCAGCTGCTAGCAGAAGCCACGTACAGACTAGGGTGCGTGAGGAAGCCCCAACTACTGGAACCAGTGACGCACAGACTCCAGTGCGTGAAAGGGGAGAAGATACGGAAGATGTTGATGAAATCACCACGGTCACCGGTAGAGGTAAGGAGTGCATTAGCTTGTTTGAAAGAAAAATCTGTGAATGGAGAGAATGTCTAACAACATTACGCTATAGGGGGAGAAGATGCCTCAACGTCAGCTGCTATGAGCAAAATGTGGAGAGACTTCCCCGATAAGCTTGCCTTCATGGAAGGCGTCGTCAACGACATGATCGAGCGTCTGGAACGCGTTGAACCTGGCGCTGGTAAGTTATAGCCATAACGAAGTTATGATACAATGTCTTGGTACTGTGTCATCTGTATTGATGCTTGTTTTCTGTCATGAGCTCACCTCCGATGGGATCCCGCGGAGCCCATTGATCTGGACATAGCGGAGCCCCCATCTGATGGGGCAGTCGTACCACGCCACATTTATGAGGAAATGCGTAAATGTGCGTTACGCTCGACACGCTCCGTATGGGAAAGCAGAAATGTTAACGAAAACCTATGAAGGAGGTTGCAACGGTCGGAGGACAAGGCTGAATCCTTGACCAAGGAAGTCGAGGACCTAAGGGCATGGTACGAGTTCCTACAGGCTCGACTGACGGGGGATGAGGACTAACGTACTGCTGTTATTGATCACTCCCGTTATTGGACAGCCATCAAGAACAGCATACAGACCAGTCGGGCATTAGTAGAGAAAAGGATGCAAATTGAACTCCTTGCTCAGAAAAGCTGGGACTAGAGGGACTACTGCGCCAGCGTACAGGAATGGGGGCAGACGGAGAAAGACCACAAGCATGTATATAAACGGGAAAGCACTGCTTATAGAAAGCGCTACCGCGACTCCGCTGTTAAAGCTCGATCCCTGGAGGTTTTCGTGGACACCATCGGAGCGTCCGCAGCTTTCAAGAAGTTCGAAGAGCAGGTGACTGTAACTGCGTCCCCAGAGAGAACAATGGTTTTCCCTGGGAATCAGGCTACAATCCCTACTTTCTTCCCAGATCCACCCTACTGGAGTAGCGTGGAGAAAGGGAAGGTGAAAGCTGGGGCCGCGTTGAGCGAGGATGTGTGGCCAGAACTGATAGAGGATGAGATCATGCAGCGTTTGTGGGCTAGTTTGGACAAGCTTCCCTTTGCTGCGGAAGCAGGGCCGTCATGAGTAAGTTTACGCATGACTTAGTTGGATGATTTTCTGAGTAGCGTCACTATTCTAATTTTGCTGTTATTTTTGGTTTTAGGTACCGGAGGAAGGTAGAGCAAATACGCTAGCGGAAGGGCTGGGAGAGGAGATTGTGAAGGCAGAAGTGGAAGGCAACGATGAAGAGCGTCCTCTTGTAGAGTCAATGCCAGAATGAGAGCCTCGTGAAGAGGCAATCTTTCATGAAGGAATAATACCCAGAAACGATGGCCTACTGGAAGATGACCTTTTGGGGCTGGATTCAGAGTTACGAGATACCGGTGA
Organism: Gnetum montanum; assembly: GCA_015680685.1. Classification (NCBI taxonomy): domain Eukaryota; kingdom Viridiplantae; phylum Streptophyta; class Gnetopsida; order Gnetales; family Gnetaceae; genus Gnetum; species Gnetum montanum. Next base: position 1,096,913 of record MNCI01001745.1, on the reverse strand, counting down.
TAGTGGTAGTAGGGGAAATGCGTAATTATTACTTACGTGGAATTTTGTTAATGTTGAGTGTAGTACTATGTTACGAATGAATAAAAAGACATGTTATAAAACCTGGTGGATGCATTGGATATCAATTACATATATGTTTTTTTATGTTTTGTCGAGAGTACAAATGTAACTGTTGAAAAGTTCACCTAAGTAATAATGGTAGCGTGATTCCTAGTTTAAGGCTGTTGCGAGCTTGATGCGTACGGTAAAGAAAGCGTAAATGGTGATTGTAGATAACTCCGGATAACTAGTTTAAGGCCGTTGTGGGCCAACTGTGTAATTGCTTATAACAATATGAAAAAGGTTGATTTTGTATGACTAGTTTAAGGCCATTGTGGGCCATCTGTGTAAATTTGTGTAAACTAGCTACTAGTTTAAGGCCGTTGCAGGCCGGCATAGTTTAAGGCCATTGCGGGCCATCTGCGTATGAATTTGGATAAATTAAGTACTAGTTTAAGGCCATTGCGGGCCGACTGCTTAAAGTAAAGAAAAAATATAACCTTGGATAAATGTGTAAAGGAATGAGAGCGTAGCTAATGCGAGTACGATAAAACACGTGACAAGTGAAAAGTGTAAACCTAGAAAGCGTATATGGCGTAAAAGCATGCTGAAACAAACGAAAGAAGCTGCTAAATGGGAAATTTGCTAACCTGAAAATGGTAGTACATGCGGAAGATCATTATTCAACCGTCAATACACAATTGTCTTTTAATGGCCTTCACGTTGAGCGCTGTGTAAGGACGAGGAGACTTATGGTTGGACTCCTCTACGCTGTCATCCGGAAATGGTAGGTCGGCCCAAGCTAGACTGTCGTTTCGATCTCCGAACCCCGTTCTTCTGCAATGTTATTAACAGTCCTGGGGGTGATCTCGTCACCGCATATGATAACCTCCCCTCCGGCGTAGGGCAGGTGTATCTCTTGATGTATCGGCGAGGAGACTGCCCTCAACTAGGCTAACCACGACCTCCCTAAGATTAAGTTGAAGCCAGGCATCTCCTCAACGACTAAGAATGTGGCTTCAGTTGGGAATTGATTCCCCGCCACAAACTCAATACGCACCATCCCCTTGACTTGAACCTGTGCTCTATTGAATGATTTCACGCAAGCTGTCATCGTGGGAGTGATCTGGTTGACCAATCCCAACCTATCCACAATGGAATAGGGAACGACGTTAGTTGCCACGCCATCATCCACGTGTACCCTCCGGATCCGGTACTGGCCGACCCGAATGGTAATGAACATAGGCTCGGTCGTTACTTGACCTTTCTCTGGATCATCTTTGACAGACTCGTCCAGGAAGGTCAACGAGGTAGGCTTGGGTTGTTCAGCTTCAGAAGGAAACATGATAGCGTGTATCGCTTCCTCTTCTGCTGGTAGGCTGGCATCCACTGATATGGATGTCAACATATGTACCATATCCTCACGGTGTTCTCGAGAAGTCATGAGTAGGTCGTACAAGCTCAGCGTTGCGTTCTTTTGCTTAAGAGCTTGCTTGACCTGCGTGAATGCATCAAGGAGGTCCTTCTCTCGGCAGGGTTGTTTATCCCCCTTGTCCTCCTCCATTCGGCCCAAGAGACGGATCTCTCAGGGTGGAGCGGTGTCAGTGGGAGGGTTCTTTTTTTTGCCAAGAGAAGGTGGTTGCATTTCTGTACCTTTGGCCTGCTTCTGGGGCATGGACAAAGGCACAGAGGCCAGGGGCCTGGGCTTAGGGAAGCCGAGCGTAGGGTGGTTTCTTGCTGCATTAACTGCGGTATTCTCCTCCTTCCGCTTAGGAGGCGATGGCTGGTAGTTTTGCCGGGAGGTCTGCCCCTGCGTAAGAGGAGCAGGTCGTGGTGCTGGCACCCTGATAATGAAGAGCGCTCTAGGTGTGGGCGCGGACGGAGCCGCGGCTTGAGTACTGTCACGTGACTGAGGGCATAACTGAGAAGGTGCCCATATGATGAAAGGTGGCAGTGAGGCCCCACCGGCTGCCGCTGAAGTAGTTGGTCCCCTTGGTGAGCTGGTGGGGACGTGCAAAACAAAAGGTGGTTTTGGCGGTCCCTTACGCTCACCGTCCGTACTCACCATAGTGATTGTATAAGGATCGTAATTTGCATTCAACGGATCCTTATACACATGTAGTGTTTGGTTTTTTGGACACGTGGGGTTACTGCTGTCTAATTTTAGATGACCTTCGTCGATCATGTGTTGAATGTCGTCCTTCAACGCCCAGCAGTAATCCGTGTCATGACCACACATCTGGTGGTAGTCACAAAAACGGTCCAGCCTGAAAGATTTCAAAACTGCTGGTTCATTAGGCAGAGCTAAAGAAGGGTCCTTCAGCAGTTCATAGTGACTTCTGTGACGCTTCAGGGCTTCCTCGGACACTTTCTTAGGTTGAATGTGTCCTCCTGCTAACAGTTGTTTCAACAATTCAGAATGCTTTACAGGTAAAGCCGCATACTTTGAACAATCTTTATGCTCAAAATTCAGCTTTGGCTGGGGGGAACTTTCAGGGGCAGCTGTGGTTTGGCTGGTGCTGGCACCAGCCGCAGCCTCAGGGGGCGGTGTTGTGGGCACCTTCTTGTTCTTATTTTTTGCGTTCTCAGTCAGTGCAGCTACTGTCGTTGTCGCTGCCTTACCTTTGTCTTTGGCTTTGTTGTGTGCGTTTTTGTAAGGGACATATGCCGGGTCTTTGCTGGCCTCCGCAGCATCTTGGATGCTTCAAACTTGGGCGAAGGCCTAATGTATATTGCCAGGGGAAAGATAATACAGCTTAGACTTAATAAAGTCGTTAACTGCTCCCTTGAATATAGCCAATAGATGGGAGTCCGCGATCGATTCACGGATCTCATTCAAGGTAGCATTCCATCGCTGTATAAACTCTTGGACTGGCTCGAGCGGGTCTTGTTTCACCCCCATAAGCTGTTCCAACGTGACTTCCGGCTTCAGGTTGTACTTGAAACGGGTCACAAATTGAGTCAGCAGCTCTTCCAAGGTCGAAATGGAAGAGCGTGGGAGATCTCTATACCAGTCCAAAGCCTTCCCCGTTAATGACATTGCAAAGACTCGGATTAAAGTGTGCGGCCACTACTGTAACAACAAAGATTCAGATCTAAAGGTGGCTAGATGGGTATTGGGATCTCCCTCCCATTATACTTGGTAAAGTGAGGGAGGGACATCCCTGGTGGCAACGACAACACAGGGACCGCTGGATTGATCGGATCATCCTGATAGAAGTCCATGATCTGAATAGTATTAGATCCAGTGGTCTTGAGGCGTCGAAACTCTTCGGTAAGCGTCTGGATAAGCTGGAAAGCTTGGTCTAGACCTGTTAACGGAGGTGCCTGTGCAGCAGGCGCAGGAGGTTGGAATGGGCGGGCAGCCCTAGGAAACTGGAATGCGGGAAGTGGTTGGCTAGCCGCTGGTGGAGCAGGGATTCCTGCGGGCTGGGGGGCCTACGAAGACCACCATCCACTGGTCTGAGATGAGAGATTAACTCCTGCCTGCTGCGCGGGATAATGGTAGGTATATTGAGGAAACACCTGCGAAAATTATGCCGCAGGTGCAACCGAAGGCTGTGCACCGTACACCGCAAATGGGTGTTGTTGCGTAGCAGGGTCGATCCATTGACTTATTGTAGGATATTGAATAGAGGTCTGCTATGGCACGGTTGCTGTATTTTGCTGAGTTGGTGGCGGCGGGAACATTTGCGCTGGACGAGTTATCGGTACAGTGTGAGCTTGTACCTGAGGGATAAAATGGGGTGCGGTGGTTGCCAGGACCACCGCTGGGATACTAAGTACCCTTGGTGATGGAACCACGCCCGCGTTATGGTGCGGTATTTGTAATTGTAACCCAGACGGCTGCGCGTTGGCCTGCGAAAGGACAGGGATTTGCGTCTATGCGGGCGTGGCTGGGTCAAGAAAGGCTGCCTCTCCGTTGAAAGGGAACGACAGATTTATGTGGGTGTGGGACATGAGAGTATGGAACGAATGTTCAGACAGAGCCGTAAATTCATCCTCTGCCTCTTCCCCATGCTGAGGCTCCACCGCAGGTTGTGAAGTCTAGCCTCTGGCCATGACCAACTATGCGATGAGCTCGTGTTGGTGTTCGGTCAAGGGGATTATGTCGTAGGTTGTCGGCTTAAAATCATACCCCCCTCGGTGGAGCACCTCAAAGTTTCGTTTTGCCTCCAGCTCGGCTCGGCTAAGAGCCAGCCTCGCCTAGATCTTGACGCATATGAAATTGTATTCTTCGGGGGTTATAACCGTGAAGATAGGCTCTTTCCCCTGAAGCCTTAACAAATGACGCAATGGTCCCTGAGGCCCGGTTGCGCCAGGAGCTGGTCCTGTGGCTGCTGTTGGATTGACAGGTGCGACACCCAGATCGGTGGCGACCATGGTGGTTGTGTTCGAGTAAAAGGAATCCATTGATCGATAAAGTCAACTGTGACTGGTAATTGGATCTAAAGAAAATGGCTGGCAACAAAAAGCACAAAAAAAGGCTTTCTACCCTGTAGGATTTCAGAGAAACCGTCCTTGCGACCGATCTATACCACACGATGGACCGTAGACTGCCTTAGAGGTATTACATCTATGGTTTTTGGGTATGGATCACTACCAAAGCTACCCAAAATGTTCGGATCGAAGCCTGAATGCCCTCCTTCTAGCGCCAGAAAACTGTAGCGACAGAAAACGTCGGTAGCTAGAAATACCGACCAAGTTTCTGACGCACACAGTTTTAGCCACGGATCCGCACGAGGGCTATGCTGGAAAAATGAATCCACGGTGCCCTGAACGGTCTTGTCGATCAGACAGGGACTTATGGGTCAGTAAAATAATGAAAATTGCATAAAAGAAAGCGATCTGGTTCAAGGAGTTGTAAAACGAGGGAAAAACGATGTAGGCAGATTGCAACGGTGATAATGCTAAACACGATAAAAGGAGGCTGACATAAGAGAAGCACGTAGCTTCAAGACCTGCGCTTTGACTTAAAAATGCGTATTTTGCATGAGAGATTACACCAGGGAGTCCCCAATTATAGGATGTGAAACAAGTACAAAACAACAAGCAAAACGGTCTAAACAGAAGTCCGATCTACCTCGGGGGCTAAGGCTGAGATGCGAGGCGGGCCAAGCTTTGACGTCTACTGATCAAATGCTTCTGATTGATAGAGTCCTTCTCAACAGAATGATTACCCCTGTCACTGGTGCTCAAAGCGAACTGCACTCTGCTTCTGCTGTAAGGTGATAACGTCAACAATTGCCAAAACGCTGCTCTCTGTATCTCTGTTCCAAAGTGCTAAGTGCTCTGGTGCTCAGAAATATGCTTTTGCTTCTCTGATTTTCCAACCTCTGTATCTTTGTCAACCGGGGTATTTATAGGCTAAGACACTTCGTGGAAAAGGCGCAACCCTGATGACGTGGGTCCTGGATGTTTCAGGTCCCGTCGACTTGATCATTTTAAGTCAGACTGTGACTATGCACAACACGCTCATTTGCGTGCTGTGCATGTGAAGAGCAGGTACATGCTGAGCATGCTTCAATTGTCTTCAGGGTGTATTACACTCATTTGCGTTGTGTTGTGTGTATGATCGTAATCCGGTGTAGACAACAACAGGCTTAAAATTGTTTTATGCTCACTACACAGCTGCGCGTAACCACGCGTAAATAATGTGCCACTTACGCTCACTACGCAGCTGCGCGTGATGAAGCGTAAACAATGTGCAACTTACGCTCACTACGCAGCTGCGCATGATGAAGCGTTCACAATGTGCAACTTACGCTCACTACGCAGCTGCGCGTGATGAAGCGTAAACAATGTGCAACTTACGCACACTACGTAGCTGTGCGTGATGAAGCGTAAACAATGTGCAGCTTTAATGATGACATACGCAATGGCACGCATCGCTGCGTAACAAGCATAAAGACAAGTTACTCATGCATTGCGAGAAAAAGTATTGAACTGTTGTGCTTCTTTGGACTCTGCCTTCGACTGCCTTGGAGCTTATTACGCTCATTACGCTGCCATGCGTGATAGAGCGTAAACTTGTCCTTGAACAAAATTGATGCGCGTTCTCACTTGAATTGCAAATCTTTGCCCAAGGCCGACTCATAATTTTCACGGTGTTTCAATGATCTATTAGGATTATAACTAACACTTTTTGCCATATTAATCCTCAAGGTTAGGTGATAATGTCATACCTATAGCTAATCCTAGTCCACTAATCCCTAGTTGATTAGTATCCTAAGGGAGATGAAAAGGTCATTAAGAATCTAGAAAATAAATCCAAGTCATTAATAATCTAGTAGATAGAAAATTAGTTTGAAAACTAAAATGGCAAGAAAGATGCATACCAATTGAACAAACATATAGATCATATTGAAAAAGATCAATCATCATAGAAAATATTAACCTTATCTTAACAAGGAATAGTGATTGAATCCAAAAATAAGAATAAAGATCACAACATACAATGTACCTACAAGGTCCCTAGCCTATGAAAGTAAACATCTGTTATGTCCACCTTGGGACTTTGACTGGCACAAGTACTAATACCCATACATCCTTGAAGAATTATATGATTTAAATACTAGTTTCTTATGCATTCAAGAAGTAATACCATAGAAATTACTATACTAATTTCAACCAAAATTGAATAAGTTATGATACAAAGCTACCTACAAGAAAAACGATTCATGTAATGGTTCTTCCTATGACGAATACTAATTAGTTTGCTATAAGAAGCACAACATGAATGACTACACAATCTTCTATAAAAAAACCAAGTTCAAGTTTATCCAAAGATTTAAATAGAGATTAGAAGACATGATTTTCAAAATTCCAAAACTTTCAGTCATCAATAAGAAAGAATGATCATGATTTCAAAGAAGTCACATAGCCTTGGCATTGGTGCTTAAAATGCATTCATTAGGAAGACATGCATATATGATCAACACACATTTGATTTCTAACCTAACCTGACTATTTATCAGACTTTGTCAAGTATCTTACTTAATTAACTAGATCAAGAAATTTTTTAAATATAACTTATTCCTTACTTATACTAGTCTTAACCTAATGTCATTCTTCCTTTGTGAAGACTTCAATGCAAAATTTGAAAGTTTTATTTATCAATTTTTAAAATACATATGTTTAAAAGATTATTTGGAAGAGGAACCCAATTTAAAGAAAATGTTTCCATCCATTCATCATGCAATCCCATTAGCCTTTGCATACTCCACCTACTTTGGATCTTCAGTAGACAATTGGAATCTCCAAATTTGAGATCAGATGATATTAATGAATAGTATTTATTAAAAACTATAATTCATTAACTACACTATCATGACTAATCAAGATGGATCAACATCCTTCTTCATTGAGATCCTAGATTATATTTGGTATGATACCTAATTCTTCCAAGTAGCAAAGCTATTGGATTTTATTCCTAAAAAGGAATTTGAGGAGCCAGATCAAGCCTTGCCATCCCAAATAAGCTCATCTAACCACATAGCCCTCATGGTAGAACTACAACTATGTTTCTTGATCCTAGAGGTTGACGTGAATGAAGGAGTTTCTTAATGTATTTTTATTTCTTGTTTTATTCCTTTTTATTTATTTAGTTTATATTTCTAAATTAAGTAAAATATATTCTGGGTAATATAAGTGAAAAAAAATAATTTATCTTACCTTCACTTGGATAAATAGATATAATTTGTACTTATGTAATCCTAGTTAGAACTAGTGATTAGTGATTGTTGGACCCTTAATTTATTCTCAGTGATTGTTGAACCCTTAATTTATTCTCAGTGATTGTTGGACCCTTAAAATAAAGAGGATGAAAATAAAATGCAATAAAGAAAATATTAAGCTATTCTCAGTGATGCAAGGATTGTCAAAAGAGCTTATTTTATTCCCATCACATTATTGTGCTTAGGTACATCAGTGCTCAAACAAAAAACTATACATACTTAGACTCCTTCTACAGGCACTCAAAAAATATTCTAACTCTAAGGAACAGAAATGAAAAAATCTTTGCTACTCTAACTAACATTGACCAAAAATTAACTATGAAAACTAGAACCCAGGTGTGGTATTTATAGCCTTGGATATACACCCTTGACATCATGTATGCGACGTCACATACGCAACATTGTGTACCCAACGTTTGAGTTGACATAAAATGCAACTGATCAATTACACTATGGATTATTCTATCATAGAATATTCCGCCATGAGTTCTAGACTATAGTAATGATGGTGGAAATGATAATTTTACTATTGTATGCTTTTAACGTTTATGATAAATTGATTTAATAATGCACTTTATCTTTGAACATACATGTAATTATATTTTTAATTTTTTATGCCATGAAATTTTAACAAATATTTGATAAAAAAAACTATCCACTATTTTGTAGTAATAAATTTCATTAACATGAACTCTGCTTTAATACCATGTTAAGTTTTTTCATATGTTGAAACACAAAGTTTAAGAAAATAATACATAACTTATGTTAATCTAAATTAGCATAGATACAATAGGTTTAACAACATCATAGATAGCTGAACATCATGGTATGAGCTTCAACATGTTATACATATTTATGAAAATATCATATATAATTAGAGATATGAGTTTAAAATTTCTTATTTATCTCATTCAACATTCATGATTAACAATTTAACAATAATATCACAATGTGTATGAATACTATGAAATAGAGTTGAATATATGAATAAAAAATTTGGCAAAAATAAGAAACTATTTGAGATGTAGAATAAATTCACACTCAAAATTCATCTTGGTTATATTTCACATTTTACTTATGAATTCTTACTAGTACTTATAGATCTAGTATAATTATTATGTCATTTGAGAAAGGATATAACATTTTTTATCATTAACTAATTAATAATTAATATAAAAAATTAACTAACTATAGCCATAGTATCACACTATGACTACATCATGGCTATACCATAAGAGTGCTATCACCATGATAGTATATACATAAGTTCATGATGTTACTTTATGTAGATCTCTTTTAAATATTGAGCTCGAGAGAACATACTAAATCCTTAACATAATGAATCCAAGACTTGTTATATATATATATATATATATATTAAAATTAATTTTTTCCACAACTTTAATGCTTATTTGAGTTCATATAGTGATTTTACCATGTAATACACCATGTGTTCTTTTTCTTTTGCTTCATACCCTTTAGGTTGAAGTGTATATATTTCTTCCTCAAGATTGTCACTAGAGACAATAATTTTACATCTAATTATGTAAGTTTTAGATCACAAGTTTTTTCTATTAACAATAATGATCTAGGGAATGATAATTTTACCATAAGGAATATTTTATTATAATCAAATCTCCCTTTTTGGAAATACCCCTTAGCTATTGGACATGCTTAAAAGTGATCATTAAATTTAATTGTGAATACTATCTTACATACAATTGTTAGTTCAACTAATTTTCATGTATAATTCTTATAAGTATAAGGCATGTCATCATCCATTATGTGATTTTACTCTTTTTTGATAGAGAGAAATATAGTTCATCATATGTTAGTGATTTAGCTTCAATAGTTAGAGTTTGATCTTCAAACTAAGTGGGTAGCGTTTTTATACTACTAGATTATCTTAAGGATAGTGAAGTTGATAAAGCTTCATGCTGATGCTCTATTCTTGTTTTCATCTAAATATTTTCTTGTATATAATTCTTGTTTAAATTCACTCAACTCTATCTATTGGGTTTTAATTGGAAAACAATACATGGTTAGATGCTACATTAGTGAAAATGTTTTTCTTGATGTATTTATAAGTGTATCTAAATATAACATCACAACTATATATAATCTTTTTCATTTTTGGGTTGTAGAAATTATAAGTTTTTACAGCATAAGAATAACTAAGGAAATACTTATAGTCTAGTTTTGATCTATTAATCTTAAAAAAATGTACATAAGCTTGACATCCAAAAAATTAAAGATAATTTAAGTTGATAGGTTTATCAATTCATACATTTTGAAGAATTTTTCCATGAAATGCAAAATATGGTGACTTGTTGATGAAATAGTAGGCATCCATTGCTACTACATTTCAAAAATATTTATCAAAAATAGATTTAACTAATATATATATGGTTTCTTTTATTAATGACTATTGAAGTTTATAGTTACTTTACTTTATTCATGAGTCCATAGAATAGTCTTCTAGTTGTATGCATAATGTTCTTTATAAAAATTATATAATGGATTAAAAAATCACTTTCATTATCTATTTTGAGAAGTTTGATTTTCATTTTAGAATAATTTTCAACAAAATCTCTAAACTCTTTAAATATTTCAAATACTTTAGACTTATCATAATCATCTTCATGCCTTTATCTTATCTATTGATATAACACATTTCTTTATTTGCTCTAATGTTAGGTACCCGATGTTGGGGTCTAGATGTGACATTAGGGGGTATATGCTAGCCTATAAATATAGTGCCTGGCCTCCCAGTTTGACATCATATTTCATAGTTTTTAGTCAAATTAGCAAAGCTCTTGCAATTTATTTTCCCTAGAGTTGGAATATTTTTTGAGTGCCCACAAAAGGAGTTTGAGTATGTGTGGTTCTTTGTTCGAACAATAATGTACCTAAGGACAACAATGTGATGAAAATAAAAATAAATTCTTTTGACAATCCTTGTAGCACTAAGAATAAATTAATGTTTCTTTCAATGTACTTTACTTTCATGCACTTTACTTTAATGCATTTGAATTAAGAAATTACTTTTTTGCAATTAATGAACATAAGCATGACCACTTTAAACCTACATATAGTACTTGGTAACCTAACAATTCTTAACATTTGGTAGCCCAATAGCACTATATGTGCTCAGGATGTGTCAGGAAAGTGGGGTGATTACTTTTGTTAGGCTAGCTAGGTAGTAGATGAATTAGATCTTCAATTACTTTACCTTTCATTCTTATTGTAGGAAATCAAAATTATAAAACATAAAAATAAGAAAAACATGTATCTTAATTACACTTCATCCATACCCTTGAGGTTCACAAGTGTAGTTGGGAAGACAATGAACATTCTCAATGCCCATTTCACTTCTAAGAGGAACTAGTATACTAGAGAACTATAGGTCCATAGAATTTGACCGGATCACATGTAAATGCCTTAGTAATTTTTATGTTTGGGCATAGGGGTACCTCGCTACTCATCATTGGCACCATTGTCAAAGACCTTTTGGTTATTTCATGCATGTAGTGATCGAGAACATTAATGGCTAGAACACCAATGGATTTGCAAGTGCATAGCCTTGACCCTACCTCTACATGAGGGCCTTGCTTGAAAATAGAGGTGGAGTTCCCTAGATGCTCTTATCAATTAAATAGGGATTTTCCTAGTTACAACTAAGGTATTTGGTGTAATTGGGGGGTGGGGGGGTTGGCATGGTTAGCCAAAATATAGGTACTAACATTGTGAAATAATGCTAAGCATTCTAATTATGTTTTTGGTAGTACTAAGGCTAGTTAAGCCTAAGTGTAGCAGGATTTCCCAACATGAGAATGATAGTACAAATGTGAAAAAAATATGTAAAGTAGTGAGAAGATGTGATTGCAATGCTAAAATGCAAAAGAAAAATACATTAGAAATGGTTAAAAATGTGAGGAGTTTAAGAGAGAGAGAGTGGCACCACCCCAAATGGGAACTGTAGCAATTACAAAAGAGAGGTAAGAAGGTACATGATGTATAGAAAGGTGTAGTAGTAGCATAGCAACAGTCTTTGGGGTGTCCCAAGGTAAAGATTGACATCTAATGTGAGGTTGTGCCTATTGGGTTGGTAGTCATAGTGTCCTATGGGTTGTGGTGTGCTAGAGCACTAAATGAGATTCAAACGTATTACGAAGATGCTAATATGATCCAATGTGTGAGGTGCTCAAGGTGCCTTAGGTGCCCAACAATACTCTAAAAGTGCCAACTACTACTTGAATTTTCCAACAAAATTCTTCAAAATGTCCACTGCTAGAATGAATTTCCAAATCCTAGAGTGTGGAATGTGGGGGTATTAATAGGCTTAAGGTTAGCATGAAGTGTGGATTGAGTGCCACATGCAAAGGGGTAGGTGGGCCTATACTGACCTCTACTATGCTCCCACTAGAGCAATTGGTGCTATGCTCTAGTGTACTCCAATAGACCCCAAGAGACTGCCAGATTATGACGACATTGCCAAGACTTCATGTGCCAAGACCATAATGTACCTACAAATAATGCAAAATAGTGTAATTTGGAGGCTATGCTTCAGGACTATGCTCTCTTTTCTTTCAAGTGGGATCAAGCATAAGTACAATTTTAGGACATAGGGGGTGCAAAAAGAGTGGAAGTTGTTGATCCTTCTTGCCAAAGGAGTGTTGGAACTATAATGAAGGCCTATGCTAATCTTTGGAAGCTTTTGGAGGTAGTTCTATGTTGCTACGCTAGTTACGTTGTGGAGTGTAGCCCAACAATTAGGAAAATCCTGCAAAAATTGAAGTCCAGTGCTGCTACACTTACTATGCTCATGAGCATAGTAGGAAGGGACAAGGTGTTGCATGGACACTTAGAAAAAGTTTAGTAAAAATTGTAGTCCTTGTTCTTGCTACACTAGCTACGCTTGGGAGTGTAGTAGGAGGGGTAGCTTTAGGAGTTAGAAAATCTACCAAATGCCTCTCCCATGTTGAGCTAGCTTAATAGCTTTTGGCTTGACACTTTAGCAGAATTGGCCATCGAAGTGTGTGCTATGCTAGTTACACTCTAGAGCATAGAAAAGGCAATGGGAGCATAGCAAAACACTTAGAAAAATTTTGCAACTACTATAAACACTTAGAAAATTTTACAAATTTGGTTCTGTGCTACATGCTACATTGGCTAAGCTTTGGAGTATAGCCCTAATAGTGGAAGCATGGGCTAGACACTGAGAAAAAATTTGTCTCATGTTGACACTTAGACAAATTTGTTATTAGGATGCTATTGCCCAAATTTGGTGGTATTTCATTGGCCCCTATTTATTGACGTTTGGAGGAGTAGCCCTAGATACGTCAACAAACAAAAAACCTGAAACACCATAGGAAGCATGACACCAACATTGCTCATCAATACCCAACTAGAGAGCACTTCGTTGGGCTCAAGAGTGTTAATGGTAATGGTATGTTGAAGGTAATGGATATAGGGACTTGGCTTGGGATAGTAAGGGAGGAATGAGATGCAAACGGTAGATCATGTTGCAAGATGTAGGGTCAGCACAATTAACCATGATCATGGCACTAGGATTGCTTGTTGCCAAAATGATGGCCTCTCATCAGAATGCTTATGAGAGAGCCATTACCCATAGCATCAAAATGACTTACCCTTAACATGTTGGCCTCTTGTCGGAGTGCTTATGAGAAGGCCATTACAAATTCAAGGTTGGACTAGTTGCAAAATTGTAGCTTTGTGAGATTTTTCTTAGGGACATGTTTTACCCCTTTTACTCTCTTTTTTTTCAAGTTTTATGTTTTTCCTTTGCTTTTTGATTTTTTCTTTGTAAAATGCTAGTTGCAAGATTCTTATCATTAAAGTGGACTGTGTGCCACTCGATGAGCTTTTTTTAGAGGCAACCATGTCACATTAGTAGGATAGGTGTTTCCTCCTAGGGATGAGTTACATTACATCTACTTAGGCTTTGAAAAACCCACAGAAGCTCCCCATGGGATGAGTTATGTTATGTTCATCATGGGTTCTATGGTCAATTGAAGAAAGAGTGCCATGTGCATCAAAGAAGCTGGCAAGTAAGGTAAGAAAATGGAAGGTAAAGGGGTAATTGCAAATAGGGTATGGTAGGATAATAGGGATGTGCACTCTCAAGTGGCTTGGTGTGTTCAACCAAGCACATCAGAGCAATGTGATGACTTGCTACAATGAAACACATCTTTGAAATACCACCGCTAGGGCTTCATCCTACAAACACAATGCAGAGGAAACAAGAAACAACCACACAACATGAGATGAGGGCAGGCTACTAGTTGTAAGGATGTTGTAAGTGCTATAATTGCTGGACCAATTGCAAGAGCTTGTAGTGCCAAAGTAGGAAAGCCAGTGCAGGTGCTGGAGCTAGAAGGCTACAAAAGCTCTATTAGCCACACTAGAAGTAAGCACCTAAGGGAGGCCAATGAAGTAGTCAAGGGTGATGGTGATGTAGGTGCTTAAGACTTCACACCAAGGACAGGAGCTTGGAAATCAGGAAAAATAGCAAGGGGTCAAGCTACTAGATGCACTTCCAAGTCCAAGAAATGGTGATGGCAAGAGGATGACAATTCTGTGGCTAGATCATAGTACTATTGTGACTCTAGCATGTGTTGCTGATAGTGAGAGCTCCAACCAATAATGAAATACCCAACACTGGTGATGCTATCAACATGGCCTAGGACTGATACAACTAGTGATGGTGGCAGTAGCTCTAAAAGGTTAGCAACATGCCTGAGGGCATCTTTAAAGGATCAATAAAATTCCTAGGATAGTAACAATACAAATGTTCTAGAGGCTTTTTCTCAATGACATGAACTCCATTCTGGAACTATAATTCCCTGCCTTGCCTTGCTAGTGAGGTGTGGGCAAATGATGGAGGATTGGAAGTATTCATGCCTACTTGTCTATAGAACTATGCATGTTGAGCTATGTGTGCTAAACTAAAAACCTAGTTTAAGGTCCTGGTAGACTACATGTTGTGCTGGTTTAAGATCCTAGTAGATCATGAACCCAGTTTAAGCTTCTAGTAGATCATAGTGTGCTAGTTTAACATTCTAGTGGACAATGGATGTTGTGCTAGTTTAACATCATGAAGTAAGGACAAGCTATGCTAGTTTATAGTCATAGCAGACTATGCTATGGATGCCAATTTAGTGTCATAGTCCAAGGACAAGTTGTGCCTATTTAAAGTCATAGCAGATTTGCTATGCCAGTTTAACATCATAGAGGATGGATGTGTTGTAGATGCCAATTTAACATCATAGCCCAAGGACATTCTATGCTAGTTTAAAGTCATAGTGGACTTGCTATGCCAGTTTCATGTCATAGTGGATGCTCACTTACCTTACTTTGTCATTGATGCAACGTTATGTACTAGGCATAATATAGCTTCAAGTACAAATGGTTGATCAAATTGGCAAATTCATTGCTATCTAGATCAGCAAGCTTGAATGCTCCATTATCATAGGCCCTGGTGACCAAGAAAGGCCCTTCCTAATTAGCTAATAATTTGTTTGCAGGTTTTTGAATGGCCTTGAGGACTAAATCCCCTCTCTTGATTGGGCATTGATTCTAATTGTGCTAGTGCTTTTACTATTGCTTCTCTTGATACCATTCAATGTGATCAAGCATCTGCATGCACTCCTCCTCTATAGAGTTGAGGTCAATGATTCTCAACTCATCATTTTAAACCTCATTAATGAATCTTGAGAGTATCATGTAGAGTAATCAGACTTGCAATTCAAGAGGCAACATGGCTTTAAACCTATACAAAAGACTATATGATGTCTTACCTATTGCTATGCTACATGTGGTGCAGTAGGCCCATAGTGCATAGACTAGATATTCATGCCATCATCATTTACTACCACTAAGAATCTTCTTTAGAAGGTTGATGATGAATTTTTTTGAAGCCTCTACTTGGCCATTTGCCTATAGGTAGTATGGTGATGAGAAGAAATGCTTGATGTTGAGGTATTTGGAGAAGGCTTTGGTCTCTGCAATGTTAAACTATAGCCCATTGTCTGTGACAATGGTCATGGGTAGACCAAATCGGATCACTATATTATCCAAGATGAAGTTACAAACCTATTGTGATGTTGTCCTCCTAAGGAAAATAACTTCAACACATTTGGTAAATTATTTAGTTGTGGTTATAATGAAGCTATGTCCTACAGAGGACTTAGACATGAAGGGCTCTATGATATCCAACCCCCAACATTGTAATGGCCATGTGATTTGCATGGTATGTAGTTTAGTGGTTGGCACATCCATTAATTTTTCATGCCATTGATACATGTCACACATCCTAAACTTGGAAATGAAATCAAGCTCCATGTAAGGTTGATAGTAGCCTAAGGATCTGATTTTTGATGCCATTGCCCTGGGTGCTATGTGGCCTATGCATAGTCCCTTATGGACATGATCAATGATTGTTTGTGCTTCGCCATCGCTAACGTAGGTCAGTAGTATGCCATCATAGGATATATGACAAAGTGTGCTATCACCTACAATGACATACTGCCATGACCATTTTTGCACTGCATCCTTTTGGGCAGTGGTTAGATGTTGCAAAGGCTCACCCTGTTGAAGGTATGTCTTAATGTCATCGTATCATTCTTGTGCGTGAGCTATGATTATTGTGGCTATGGATGTAATGTTATTTTTTTGTGTGATAGGCTTGGTGCAATCTGTTACTAAGGTGGGCAAGGCATGAAACATGTTATATGCAATGCTTAAGGCTAATGTAGCTAATACATTGGTAATGGAATTCTCATTACAAGGAATGTGTTGGAGATTTGTAGTTGCAAATTGTTTGAGCAAGTGCTTTGCCAAGTCATAATAAGCTTGTAAATGTTATGCTTTACAAGCATAAACCTCTATAACTTGGTTGATGACTAACAGTGAATCACCTTGAATTGCTATGTCTTGGATTCCTAGGTCACTAGCTACTTTAAGACCTCTAAGGAGACCTTTGGACTCCACTATGTTGTTAGTGCAAGGAAATGCGAAGTGATATGTGAAGGGTCGAATCTCCCTAGAGGGAAACATGAGTATGGTAGTGGCACTACCTCCTTAAGAGGTTGAAGCATCATTGAAGTGTAAGATTGCCTCAAAGTTTCCAAGCACTTGGCTTATACTACTAACATGCACATCTAGAAATTCTGGATCTATCATTGCTTGATCATTTATTGGAAAAGCTATAAGTTGTGTGACTATTGTTTAACCTTTGGCTGATGCTTACACTATGTAGTGTAGGTTAAAATCCATAGTTATTACTTTCCACTGTGAAAATCAACTACTTTGGTAGATATTTGTTGTGATTGCCTGAAGTACATTGCTTTTGTAGATGATGTTTACCTAACTATGGAAGAAATAATGCCTCCAATTCTTAAGCGCAAAGACTAAGGTGTGGCAATTCTTTTCCAAATTGTTGTATTTTGCTTCATGGGCCACTAACGCATGGCTTAGGTAGTACACAAGGACCTTTGAGCCATTGTCACACTTTTGGCAAAGTAGAGAAGTGACAGATGTGTTGAAAGTTGCAAGGTAGATGTAAAAAGGTTTATCTTCTTGTGGAGGGTAGATTGTTGGAAGCTAAGCCAGCTCCTGTTTGAAGTTGTCAAATGCCTCTTTACATTAAGCTATTCACTTGAAGTGGACTTCCTTTTTAAGAAAATATTGCATGGGCTACAACTTATTAGTTAATTGTGCAATAAATCAATGTATGAATTGCAATCTACCTTGTAACCCATGTATCTTATTAAGGTTAGACAACAATGCTAAGTTAACGATGGCCTTAACCTTATCATGGTCTATGCGTATACCTATTTCTAATACCATGAAACCTATCATACAACCCATATTGATGCCAAAGACATACTTCTTAGGATTCAACCTAAGGTCATGTCTAAGGCAATGCTTGAGTACATAGTTTAAGTCATCTGCATGATTATGTGCCATCTTGGACTTAATTTCTATGTCATCAACATAGCCATTGAGTAAGTCTAATAATTAGTTGCTAAATATGTATGCCATGGTGCATTGGTAGGTTGCTCCTATGTTCTTTAGTCTAAAAGGCATCATTGTATAGCAAAACATACCCTAGGGAGTCATGAAGGTCATACTAAGTTGGTGCTCTTGATTGATCCAAATCTGGTTGTATCCAAAGAACTTGTTCATGAAAGACAACAAGGCATGACCACTCGTAGTATCAACTAGTTGATTAATACTAGGCAATGGAGAGCCATCTTTGATGATCATCTTGTTTAGGTCGCAGAAGTCTATGTAGATGCGTATACTGCCATTTTTCTTAGGTACAATCACAATGTTGGAAACCCAGCTTGCATAGTCAATTACCCAAATGAAACTAGCCTTCTAGAGCTTGGTGATTTTATCATGGACTACCAATTCCATCTCAAGCCTAACCTTACAAGGTTTTTGTTTAACTAGTTTTATGTAAGGATTAAGGATGATGTTGTGCTACACTATGTAAGGATATAGGCCTGACATGTCCTCGTAGGACTATGCAAATGCCTTGATGTTGTCATTGAGAACTTTGATGATGCTTTGGGCATGCTGAGGCTCTAACAAGAAACTAAGTTTTAGTGTCTTCACCTCATCACTAAGCATTTCTACAGGGACTTTGATGAGGGGATCCTTTGTGATGTCACCTATATTTAAATTGAGAGCCCTAACTAGATGGTTAGGCCAATCTAGTGATGCTTATACAAATGTTATGTAGTCATCATGAGTCATGGGCTCAACATCTAGGCATTGGGCATTGATGCATCAGATGAGGTGACCATGAGGTCCAATGAGGGCCAGCGGTGAATGAAGATGTTGATATGCACTCATGTTATAATCGTGTGACATATCCTACAAAACAACTAGAAATAATGTCAAGGTACACCTATCCTAATAGAGTTACAATGCATAAAATGAGGAAAGCAATGCAATGAATAATTATGTAAGTGTGTAAGAGTGGATGTTAGAAAAGCATTTATGCAAGCCAATTTCAAGCCATAGTAAGCTATGGATTGCTAGTTTAGGATCTTAGTAGACCATCATTTGCTAGTTTAAGGTCTTAGCAGACCATATTTTGTGTAATATGCATTGGTTCAAGTAAGGTAAAGAGCATCTAGAACATGAAATTGGGTTGGGTGTTTGTTAGGCAACTAGAAAAATTTAGAAAATTTTCTAAGTCTAGGAATTGTTAGAAAACGTTTAGAAATTTTTCTACATTTGGCTACTATGCTCACCCCTTATTATGCTCACCCCTTTGCTGCACTCCTCAAGAAACTCAAGAAAATTTTCCTTAAGTGTGGGAGAACCAATGCAATAAGTGGTGCATTTAATCACCCTAGGAGGGTATATATGCATGATTCACCAAGGGTAAACTATCATTTTCCAAAGTGAAGATGAGGAGTTACAGAGTGTAGTTTGGTTAGAGTGAGGTGTGGAGCCTAGAGAATAGCAAGAAAAGTGAAGCACTAGAGCATAGCACTTGAATCATGGCACCAAGATGATGTGCCATAGTGATCATTGACACCCTGCACTCACCAATGTGGAAGAGGGAAGACAAGCCCTAGAATCCCTACTGTGGGCTCAAGTGGAGTAGAGGAGAGTGCTACTAACCACTAGGTATACTTGCTATGCTCCCCCCTTGCAATCATCTTTGTTTCTTCACATTCTTGCTTTCCTTATCTAGTGTTGGGATTTGAGTTCTAGGGCAGCTTGGCTTAATAGGGCTCATTGTTGCCTTGGCAACGATGGCCAATGGCAGAAGATGGACACATGGGTTTTGCGTCTACATATTTTTCACTTTCCTATATGTGTGCGTGGTGGGTGCGCATGCGGTTTGTGTTTTGGTATCATTTTGGATGGTGTAACATAGTGTTTCCTACAAATATAATTTTTTATTTTGAAGGACATGGTGGGGGAAAAGGAAAAAATAGCAATTTTGTGATCATGGCTAGGGCAACCACTACTTAGGAGAGAGGGGTCATGAGAAACCCTTGTTTTTTCCTTTTTCTTCGTTGATGTTTCTAGGCATTTGGGGTGTTAGTCATGGCAACATGAAGGTGTGTTGGGGTCCTATCCCCTATATTTTTTTTAAAAAAATTTGGTGGTGGGGTTTGGCAGAGGCTACGACCATCATGGTAGTGTGGTCAGGACTAGGAAAAGGCATGGGTTTGTGTGTGGTGTATGACTATGATTTTCTGATTTCTAGTGTGGTGGGATGAAAGATTGGGGTGAGGTTTTAGCCATTGCTACTTAGAGTGGTTGTAGCTAAGGGACAGGGCTTTGCTACTACTTATTTTTGGTAACACAAGGGTAACATAGGGCAAGGGTGAAAGGAAGGGCTAGGTATCATGGGGATAGGGAATGCATGTGGAAGGCCATGGGGGTGAGGAAAAGACCAATGGAACAACCATGGGGATAGCCTAGTGCATGTCATTAGCACACAATGGTACTAGGTAAGCATTGCAAAGGAGAGAACACAATGCTTGGAATGAGAAAGTGGTGCAATGGTGAAAGTAGTAGTTAGTGTTTTTTTTTTGTTTTTGCAAAATTTCATGCCTTGTAGGCTATGATTTTTGTGGAGCATGCCCAACACTTAGTCCAAATTGGCCAATTTCTGGATGTGTTGGGATGCTACACTTTCAACAGTTAGAAATAATTTTGTTACTTTTTCACATGTTTTGGGGGCTATGCTCTCTAGGAAGTGTAGCCAATAGTTAGAAAGTTTAAAATTTTTTCAAGGTTATGCTCCCTAGGGAGTGTAGTAGATAGAAATTTTTTTGATAAAAAACTTGCATGGGGGAATTAACCAAGATTTAGAAATTTTCAAGTATCCTAAGTTACTTTTCCCAAAGTTAGAAAAAAATTCAAAGAATTTTTTGAGTGCAAAGTGTAAAAAAAAATGCCTAATTGTAACAAAATTCCAAACATGAAAATGCTAAAATGTGAGAATGTTAAATGCTAGAGTGCCACATGTGAAATAAAATGCTAAATGTACTAGAGCTTGCCAAAATGCCAAACTTGCAAATCAAACATGTGGAACCACCAAAACATGCAAACCAAGACAAGGCTAATAATGCAAATGTAAAATGAAATGCTAATGCTATGTTAATACTGTACCCTAATGAGCACCAGGCACATCAAATAGGTATCAATGTCTTGTACCCCTAGGGCCTCGTGTAGGACCCTAAGGACATATTTTTAAGTTATGTCATTTTAGGCTAAATTTACTAATTTTTGCTAAGTGTAAGTTAATATTTTATGACAAAATGCAATCTATTATGTACTAATGCTATGTTCATCTATTGTCTTGTAGTTGCAAATTTCTACTGAAGCCTATCTTAGTTTTCGTGGAGCTCATTAGCATTCTATCCTACATCAGCAAGCTTGTGCCCAACACACCTGCACTTAATATGAAGTTAACTCATTAGGAAATGTGGGTTCAACCAGGGGCATTAAAATTCCTAGCTTACCTACTATAGCACTTTAGTGTAGTCATGTGGTCACACTTGGTAGTGGAGGTTGCAAGTGCCATCACCAAAATTTTATTAGCCAAGGCAAATTGAGACATACTAAGATTCATGTTTGATGAGCCCATGACTAGTGGTGATTGAGCAGGTGGCCCAAGGCAAGGTTCTAGGAGCATTCATTCCTTAGTTAGGATCTTGAGAATTTCGGGGTTCTCTTGTTATAATAAGAGCAACAACTTTTTCATTGTCATGTGCATGCATACAGTCTTCTAGAACCCACTTGGAACTATATATTATGTTGAAGGGTAAGTGCTCTTACTTCTCATTATGTCTCATTGTTATTTTTCACACTAACTTTACTAACTACTAACTATGAATGTCTAATTCCAGGTTTAAAGTTGATGATGAGGGACTCCATGATGAAATAGGGGCTCTTGCTTTGACCTGTCTCATGTTGGAGATATTTTCCTCTAGTCCAAGCTTTTGGGACGCTATTATTGAATAGGTGGGGAAGAACTTAGAGAACTAGCCCACCTAGTACCCAAAGGCATTTTAGTGGTCCTAGACCTATGATTGGCTTGATGAGGGATGGGATAGGGGTAAGCCTATCTTTGAAGAGCTTGTTGCACCACTACCTTCATCGTGCATACCATTTGTTTCACATGGGTGTTCTTTATGTTGGCTTGACTTTTATTACTTGTCCTCATGCACCCATTGATTTCATGATGCTAACATTATGTTTGCCTATGTTATAGCTACTGTTGCTTTAGGAGAGGTGATAGTGGTCACCACTGGCTATAGTGAGGCCATCATCATGCTAAAATATAGTGATGTAAAGTAGACACAAAGGTCGTTATGCCATTAGGCCTCAGAGGCTCTAACTAGTTAGCTTACACATGTTGGGTTGATGGAATTTTTCTTGGTCCTTAGTCCAAGCACCCCAGTGGTTGAGATGGTGGCTATTGTTGACTCCTTCAGCCACGATGCCTACTACTTTGTTACTCATGTGCATAGAGTCAGGGTAGTCTTGGACCTTAGTGATGCTTTCTTTTTTGACTTCTTTGGCCTTCCCTCTAAGGGCCTATCAATCATTGACATGTCCAACCAAAGAGGCAAACTAGGCAAAATAGATCAAGGAGTGGCTAGGAACTAGTCTTATAAAGGCATCTTGGTTGGAAATGTGCATATGCCTAAGGTCTAAAGGCTTTATCCCCTTTTTGATACCCATGCCTTTCCTAAGTTGCTCTTCCAAGAAAAGGTCCATACGGTGAAGTAGGTGTAGGTGGTGCAAGAGGTCATAAAGGAGGATACCAGGTTTAACTATGCCTCCGCTATCACCACTAGATTGTAGGTAGAGATTACCAAGTGTAACATCTGAAAATGTTGGTGGCTGGAACACCAATAGGTTTATTGGTGTACAGCCTAACCTTGAATATGTGTGACAACCATGCTAGGAAATGGAAACAAGGTGCCCTGAATGGTCCTATAGATTAGATAGTGACTTACATGGTGTTAAAATGACTATGTGGGATAAGGGTTTATTCTGCATTACACATGGACATAGGGACTGGCTAAGCTAGAGCGTAGTGAGGTGTTCTAGTTTAAGAATAGTGATGTAAATGTGCAAATATATATGAAAAAGTAAGAAATTATAAGTGTTACACTGAATAACAAAGAGAACCACTTGAGAAATTAACAAACTTTGAGACCAAAAGTGCACTGCCCTGAAAGGGCAAGTGTAGCTAATTCCAAAAGGGTCTTAAAAAGTACATAGTGTACAATGGGCACAGTGGGATCCTAGTCATAGTTTTGGTGGTGTGAGGCCATAATGTTTGGTGCTCACTATGATGAACTTTGCCTACGAAGTTGGTTGCCATGCTGTATTGTGTGATGTTTTGTAGGGCTACAACAAGGCTATGGTGTACTGTGCGGTGCAAGGTTGCAACAAGGTCATAGTGTACTGTGCAGTGTAGGACTGCCCCTCTGCTAGTTTGGTGTGCTCTAGGTCTCATTCATCCATGGAGAAAAGTGCCAAGATGCTAAATTTCCAAATGCCAAAATGAAAGTGCAAACTACCCAACTAGTGAAAAATGGAAGCCAACCCCCCAAAACATTAAGGTGCAGGGGTATTTATAGGGCTAGGGTTAGCCCAAAATGAGAATTGAGTGCCACATGGTAGTGCAGTAGGTGGGACCATAAGAAAAATTCAAAAACATTTCTAAGTATGAAGGTGACTAGGAAAAGTTTGAAAATTTCTCTAACTCTAGCCACTACACTCATCCTGTGTTATGTGTGGGACATGAGACATTGACTACTCCACTCATTCCATGTTATGTGTGGGACATGGAATGTTGGCTGCTATGCTCGTTCCATGTTACATGTAGGACACAGGATTCCCCTTTCCATGCTTGTCATGCTCACTATGCTCTAGAGCATAGGTATAATTTGGGGCAAATAAGGAGTGTAGGAAAAATGCAAATTGTAGATATTGGTTGTCGAAGGAACATCAAAGTTATGATGGATGTCAATGCTGAGTTTTGGAGGCCTCTAGAGACTATCAGAAGATTTCCTCTAGTGTCAAGCTAGCTATCCTCTAAAGCATAACATAACACTTAGTGAAAATTTGAAAAAATTTTATGTTTCACATTGGTTACGTTGGCTACACTGGGGAGTGTAGTAGAGTGTAGCAAGGACACTTAGCCAAATTTTAATGAAATTTGCAGTTTTTTTTGTGGCATGCTAGCTATGCTCTAGGGCATAGTAGGATAGGTAGCCTTGGAATTTTAGAAATGAGCCAAATGTATCTTCTATGTCAAGCTAGCTTGATATATCCTTGTCCAACACTTAGGCAAAATTAGGCACTTGAACCTGTGTCATGATGGCTATGCTATAGAGTGTAGCACAAACACTTATAAAAAAATTGTCAAGTTTTGATACTTAGAAAAATCTGAAGAAAGTGCCATCATTCTAACCCTTAGAAAAATTTTGCAAATTTTGCAGTTGGAGCTGACTACACTCAATGCTTAGTAAAATTTGAGAAAAATGCCAATGTTTTGACACTTAGCCAAATTTGCAGTCGAGATGCTAAGACCTGAAATTTTGCGGTGTTTCAATGGCCCCTCTTTATTGATGTCTAGAGGAGTGGCCTAAGATATTTCAATAAAGAATTACAAAACACCATAGTAGATGTGGCACCAACATTACTCATTAGTACCTGATCGGGTGATGCTTCATCATGCTCAAGAGTGCTAAGGGAATAAGGGTATGCTGAGGGACAAGGAGTATAAGTAATGCTAGGAAGATGAAATTTAAATAGTGGAAATGAAATGCAAATAGTGGATCATGATGTAAGATGCAAATTCAACATGGTTGACAATGATCATGGCTTGAAGTGGCTTGTCCCTGAAACATTGACCTCTAATTGGAGTGCTTATGAGAGAGTCAAAGTCAATCCAAGGCTGGGCCCATTGTGAAGTTGCAACATTGTCAATTTGCTTGGTGATGTGCTTTTTCCCATTCTCCTTTTTTTCATCATATTTTTATTTTTTTTCTTCTTTCTTCTTTGCTTTGCTACGAGGTGAACCTTTGTTGGATTCGGCTTACTGCTGAATACTAGCTACAAAGGGTGGACCATCAAGTAGATAGGCTTTTCTTTAAGGAAACTACATTGCATCTACAAGATAGGTGTTTCCTCCTGAATATGAGTTGTGTTACATCTATTTAGGGCTTTGATTAGCCCACAAAATCTCCCCATGGGACAGGTTGCATTATGTCCATCATGGGTTTAGCAGTTGATGTGAAGAGAATGCCATGTGCGTCATAGTGTGTATGCATTAGAGGAATGTGAAATCATGAGCATGCAGGGGATAAGAGGATACTAGGATGAAGGAGTGGATGTGCATAGGCTGTAATGGGATGAGGGGGATGTGCATTCTTGAGTGGCTTAACTAGTCCAATCATGCACATTGGAGTAATGTGATGACTTGCTATTGTGATGAGATGCATCTCTACACAATTGCCTCTAAGGCTTCATTTTGCAAACACAACTCTAAGAAGACAAGAAAACCACAAAACATAAAATGCAAGTGTAAATGCCAAATGTGAAGATGCTGCAAGTGCTAGATGTGAAGATCCTATGAATGTGTCAAATGTTGTGCCAGTTGCAAGTGCTCAGGAAGCCAATGAAAGCACTATGGTGATGATGTTGTGAGTCCTCCAAAGACTGCACTAATGGTAGATGCTTCAAAAGATCAGTAGAATGGTGGGAGGTGATGATGCTACGAATGCCCCAAGGGTTTCACAAATTGTAGGAGCTCTAACAAATTAGCAACATGCTAGTTTAAAGTCCTGATAGATCTTGAACCCAGTTTAAGGTTCTGGCAAACTGTGATGTGCTAGTTTATAGTCCTAGTAGACTATTGGGTACCAATTTAACATCGTAGCAGATGGTGGATGTTTTTCCAGTTTAACATCATGACCCAAGGACGATCTATACTAGTTTATAGTCATAGTGGACTACTACACTAGTTTATAATCATAATGGACTACTACACCAGTTTATTATCATAGTGGACTATCTATGCCAGTTTTTAAAATTATTGTGGATAAGTGCTTAACTTTCTTGTGTGAGATGCAATGTTGCATGTGTAGTCATGCTATGTCCTTGCAATATCCTACAAAAATCAACTAGAAAAACAACATCAAGTGACACATATTATAAATAGAGTTAAAATGCACGAATGAAAGGAAAGCAATGCAAAAATTGATAGGTTTAAGTCATTTCGAGGCATGGGCTAGTTTAAGGCCTTTTCAAGCTAGGTGTTTTTGTAGTTTTATGTTTTATGTTTTTTTTTATTTTTATGTGTTTTTGATGTTTTTCAAATGTAATTCATAAGTTAAGTGGATGGATGGGTAAACAAAGTAGAAGTGAATAAACAAAGGATAGCAGTGTGTATACAAGGCAAGCAGGTGAAATGTAAATGCATGAACAAATGCAACACAAGAAAAAAAATCAAAAATGCATGGCCTGTGGAGGCATTGGGTAAGTAGGTTCTTAGCACATTTTTGGCCAAGGAAAAGTCTTGGTCATGTGGTCACTTCCTAACTAGGTGTGGATTAGGGGATGTGTAGGGCTTAGGATCCTCTGGGAGGCTATTGGCTTCAACTACTCATTCAAGTATGTTAGCCTTAGGCATTGTGTTGGTTGCTTTAGGTGTACCACCAAGAAACTTCACCTCCAACACTTGCTCCATGTCTATGTTGTGGATAGCTGGAGGGGAGGCATTATCACCATGGACAATAACTTGACCACCTTCATATGGAAGGTGGATTTCATGATGAATGGGAGAGAAGATAGCCCATAGTTGGACTAAACAAGGCCTGCCTAAGATTAGGTTGAACCCTAGCATCTTCTCTATGATAATGAAATTTGTGTTGGTGGCAAATTGTTCTCCTACCATGAAGGCTAAGTAGATGGTACCCCTAACAATGACACATGACCCATTAAATGATTTTAGACATGTGGTTTTGGTTGGCCTAATATTGTTTGCCAGGCCTAGCTTATCAATGATGGAGTATAGGACTACATTTGTTGCTACACCATCATTGACATGCACTCTATAGATAGTGCATTACCCAACACATATGCTAATGGAAAGTGCAGTTGTAGTGACCTCCCTTCATTTGGGGTTGACCTTGAATGCTTTGTCATGAAATGTTAGGGATGTTGAACTTGATTCCTATGGTGTAGGAGGAAACATTGCAACATGGATGGATTTCTCATCTGCAGGGATGTCCTCTATGATAGGAATAAATATCAACATTCAAGCCAAGGCTTGGTGGTGAGTAGATGAGGTCATGACTAGATTGTACAAGCTCAATGTTGTATTCTTTTGTTTGAGCTTGTGTTTTACCTAGGTTAGTGCAGCTACAAAGTCCTTATTGTTGGTTGTTGTGTTGACCTTGACTTCCTCCATGAAACTTGAGAGAAGTATCTCTCATGGAGGGGACTTGGGCTTGGGTTTCTTGGCCTACTTGGGTGTAGGAGCCCTAGTGTTCAGTTGTTTCTTGTTGGTTATATCCTTTGCTTTGATCATGAAGGTTGTGAGGCACTCATTCATCCTCTTACATTGGCATTTGGTAGGCCTACCTAGGTTCCCCTTGAAGGAGGAGGGACTAAGATGTTGCCCACTTTTGGGCTTCAAGTATGTGAGGGGCCATCACATTGTGGCACCCTTATGATAAGTGGTGGTTTAGGAGTTGTTGCGAGGCCAGCTTGTTGTGGCACCTTGTTGAAAAAATGTTTCTCAATAATTGTTGTTGTTGCATCATGTCAGTTTAACATCTTAGTGAATGATTGTTGTGGGACCTTGACCAAAAATGATGTTGTGGGTGCTTGAGGTGGCACTTTGATAGCAAAGGGAGGCCTCTTGCTTGTGGAGGCTAAGGGGATCCTTGCCTTGTTAGGAGGAACATAGATCATAAAAGGTTGTTGTGAAGGTTTAGACTTGCCACCTATGCTGATGGAGTTTATAGGGGGGATTGTCTGTGTTGGATTGGCTTGCTACATTGAGTACCAATTGGCCGCATTTTATCATTCTTCATAGGTCATCCTAAAAAGCATGATAGTTGTCTGTACTATGACCAAATAGTTGGTAGTAATGATAGTATTAGTCTATTTGGAAATGTTGTGGGACTAGGGGCTCATTCAGTATTACTAAGGCAGGGTTCCTCAATAGTTTCCAATACCTATCATGTTTTTGATGGGAAATCTCTAATATGTGTTTGTATTGGATTCACCTAGCTTTTAGAAGTTTCTCTAGTAGTTTAGAGGGTTCCATCAATATCAGTGTATACTTTGAGTGATCCTTGCTCTTAAAGCTAGACCTTGGGGTGGCCCTTGCCGATGTAGGCAAGTTCATGCTAGAGTTGGTAGCTTTGTGAGTTGGGGTCTTGAGTTGCTTGGCCGTTGGGCCCTGGTTAGTTACTTTGGTGCTTGTGGCCACTACTACCACTATTACATTTTGTTTGCATGCATGTTGGTTTTTGTAGGCCACATAGGTTGGATCATTACTAGCTTGCACTGCCTCCTCTATGCCCTTAGTTTGGGCAAAGTCTTGGCTAAGAGACTTCAGGGCTAGGTAATACAATTTGAACTTGATGAAGTCATTTACTACATCCTTAAAGATGACCAATAGGTGCATCTCTACTAGGGGTTCATGCATTTTTCTCAATGCAACATTCCAATATTAGTGGAATTTTGGTACGGACTCTAGCAACCCCTGCTTGACTTGCATAAACTAATCAAGGGTTGCCTCAAGCTTTAGGTTGCACTTGAAGCATGTGACAAACTAGCTTATGAGATCCTCCAAAGAAGAGATTGAGGCCTTAGGTAGTGCATGATACTAGTCTACGTCCTTGCCAGTGAGTGACATGTGGAACACATGAATGATGGCATGTGGCTAGGCTTGAAGGAGAAAGCACTCAAACCAAAATGTGACCAAGTGTGCATTGGGGTCTCTTTCACCATTGTACTTGGTAAGTTGAGGCAACTAGACCCTAGTTGGGAGAGTCAGGGGTGGGACTTTAGAAATTATGGGGTCATCCCAATAGAATTCCACCATCTTGATGGTTTTGAAGGAGGTATCTTTGAGTTAGTTGATATCCTTTGTCAAACTTTGGATCAGTTGGAATGCCTGATCCAAGCTTGGGGATGTGCCAGCTAGTTGCATTGGCTAGGCTTGTGTTGGTTGCATAACATAGGGTTAGATTTTTGGTTGTGGAGTTTGCCAGTTTAACATCGTAAAAAATAGTCATTACCATTTTAACATTTTAGCATATAGGTTTAGTTGATGTGATGGTTGAGGGATGGGTATGATGATCAAGGTGGGCCATACATGAGTGGGTTGGACAGACATCGTGGACACCAATGCAGAAAGTAGGATGTAGGATTCCTAAATTGTTTAGGGTTGGGAGGTGGCCCCTACATGAGCACAGGGTTGGGAAAATGCAATGGTAACTTGAAACTATTGGCACATTTTGGTCATTTCATGGAATAGGTTGCACTGAGCAGGGAAGCAATTCGGAATGGAACTAGACATTTCAATTAAACACTGGCAAAATGTGATAGATCAAATGATGAGCATTTATGGTAGCAACAATGCTAATGAGGGAAATTTTATCGGTGAAGTCAGCATTCTGTTAGATGCGGTGTTTACAAAATGGAGAATTTCTCAACCATCGTAGGATGTTGTTTTGAAAGATTAGATTTACTGTGGCAAGATCAAGCTTGGTTTAACATTTGCATCCAAGACAGAAAATAGTATTGGCCATTCAAAAGGAGAATCTAATGTGTAGTCAACTTTTGAGGAAGACAATAACGTGCTTATGCAATAGGTTGACAAAGTTTTTTTATAAGAGTACTATGCTGCTTGTAGGAATAATAATGTAAAGGAAATCATTGAAGGCTTTAAGTTAAAAACATGAATAATGACCATCCTGCCATTCCGTAGTGCTTAATTCTTTAGCCTTGAGAAAGATTTGGTTTCACATTGATAGGTTGGGTTTATGAGAGTGTGATTTTTTGAAACAATTACATAAGAAATATCTTCACTACTTGGAAAGGAAATCTTCGCCTGTGACATGGTCCATATATTGGCTAGGGACTTGCAAAAAGTTCATATTGAGGAAATTTATTTTTGACATTACGATGGTTTTACAGTTGCAGTGATTCTATTTGGGTGTTGGTTGCGACTTCCATTTTTCACTACAGCACCATCTCCAAGATGTGAATGATCCATAAGTCAAGGAAATAATATCCTGAATGACGTGCATATGCAAGAAAGCTTTTATGCAACAAATCCCTAGTGATGGTCACCGACAGATTTGGCATGGAGATCAGCCAAAGCAGAGGTGGTTATCATAGCCACACTTAATCCCACCAACCTCATCTACTTCAGCAATAGTTGCAGGAAAGCAAACAGGATAGATGCATGTTTTCATTCCGACAAGATTCACGGGCTTACGTGCAGCTTCTTACTTTTCTTCATCAATTTTGCGGCATTTAAAAACTAAAAAAAGCATAGAATAAAGACAATGCAGGGGGGAAGCAAATTTGCAGACCACATTAGTGACAATTGCAGAGATTTGATCCAATTCATAGTTCATTTCAAGTTCTATGAATTTGTAGCCAACATCCAACACATTTCAATAGAATTTCAAGCGGTTTGTGGATTTTCGAGGTCATGGTTGGCCAGGCCAAAATAACACTATGTTGTAGCACCAAAAATCAGGGTTTCACCACCACAGTCGGCATCCTGGGCTTGGGTTGTAGACCTATGTCTTTGCCATGGCACACCAACGCGTCCATTTCTAAAGGATGCCAAAAATATTACAGTAAATCTTGGAAGATTTTGAGTAACCATCGTTAAAATTGTTCTATTTGAAATAAATCATGAAAGGCACTTGTGGATGTAGCAATGGTAGATCCTTTGCTAGCATATCCTTACTCTTGGAAACTAATTTGCTATGCAACCCGGCCAGTACGTGCCACGTTGCCAATAACAAGGAACAACGACCTCAAATCACTTGAACGCAACACAGTTGGTTACCTTTTAAGAAATATTTGTAAAGACACATGCCAATGTTAGCATGATTTTCTCCTAACTTCATGTATAAGTTATAACTTTCTTACTTTGGATAGAAGTTACCCAAGATATTTTGTAATATCTAACTACCTATGAGACCCTATAAAAAGGCTTTAAGGGTCTTGGTGGCTAGAAGAAAGGGGGGAAAAGAAGAGCATTTGTAAAGAAGACATTGTGAAAGATTACTTGTAAGATGACTTGTTAAAGACAACATTTCAACCTCTTTGTCATAGTCCTGTGAGTTATGCTTTTTTTTATTCTATTTAAATTGTTTCGCTAGTGGTTTAGATAGTATCATGCTTGGCAAGTAATTTTGGGATTTTTAGATTGCTCTTATTGTTCTTGTTACATGATAGAAAATTTCTATTAAAATTTTTCCATAGAAAAGCTTGCGTTTGAAAGCCTTAAGAGCATTTTAGTAGTGAATTTTATTATTGTGCAATGTATGAGAATCACTATTGAGATTGTTGTAAGAGAGCCTTTACATGTAGTCAAGCCGTTGAATGATTCAATAGTCAAGAGGGTTCAGAAAATATTTGGTATTTTGATAGGACCAGAATAGCTTCTTTTATCTTTAAAGTGAACCTCCGTGGTATTTCAATCATAAATTGTCAAGTATTTTAACGTTTTTTTAAATTCAATTATTGACATGCATTATCTAGCGAAAATAGAGTCTAGTACATGATAGTTTATGCAGAAATTTTTTTGGTTAGCATAGTAGGATTGTCTTGAAGAAATTGCTTATTTGAGCCTTGAAAGTTTGAACAATTTGTAGTTATTGAATCTGGGATAGATTTATTGCAAAGTGTTTACTCGTATCATTTTACTTTGTTTAAACATTTGAGATCTTTACACAAATCTGCTTTCTTTTTCCCTTCTTTCTATTTCCATTGAATCTTGCTCTATTTCTAGTTTTCTTGTGGAACTATCTCTTTCTCTGGGAAAAATTAGAAGTAGATTCGCAGATTTGTGCTCAAATATTTTTGCAAAAATTTATTTGTTACAAGTAGGTATTATAAGGACCGCATAGACTAGCCAATTGAACAAAATAGGAACTCTTAACAACTCACAGTACTTTGTAAAGTTGGCTGAATCTCTTTAAGATAAGTCATTTATAGTTGTACACACAAACCAATCGTTTCATTTTTCACAACAGCACACGCACATATTCACATTAACTACTAAGTCTATTTGGAGGTATTTGAGCCTTGGTGTTGCCAGATACCAGCAAGCACCTAAATCTTGTTCAAGGACACTCATTGGTGGTTACGTCCCAAACGGTCGCCAACAGTTCTTTTGACACTAGAAGGAGGGCTGACAATGTAGCCTCTAAGTTCATAAGCCTTATAATTTTATCACATCAACCATTCTTTGTTACTATAAAGGCTTAAGAAATTAAATACTATTTTCTGGTTCATGACCAAGAAGATTGATAGTTTGGAAAATTTAAAATTTTCAAAAGATATTCTTGATTCTAAGATTGATTCTTCATCAGAAGAAGAACAAAAGAAAGTTTTTGAATTGGGAATAAGTAGTGGAGTGAAAACCAAAAAATCAAGAAGATCACCCATTATATCTGGTTTATCGATTTATAAGAGAAGATCTAGAAAGTCTAAGAGTTCAACTATCCAAAGGAATAGGATGGCAAATCCTTGGCAAAGAGTTACACCATTAGGATTTCAAAATTACAATAATATTTTTAAGGTAGTTTACAAATATTTTCCTAAGCCTTTCATTCCTGAAAAAAATTATTTAGCTAAAGAATATATTCACATGTTTGAGTTAGCTTTAGCTCATGCAAATATTCAACATCAAGATCAAGCTTGTAGGTTGTTTGTATCAAATTTAAAAGATATGGCTCAGATTTGGTATTTGAACTTACCAAGTAATAGTATTACAAGTTGGGATGACATGAAGAATCTTTTCTTGGCCCAGTTTGGTAATCAATTAGATCAACAACAACTATACTATGGGCTGATACAAGCTAAGCAAGGAGTTAAAGAGTCAATTAGAGATTTTAACATCAAGTTTCAATGAATTTGTGGACTCTTCCAAAGACAATATAGACCATCAGAAGATATGCTTAAAGAAACTTATCTTAAGGTTGTCAACCCCAACATTTCAATTTGGTTAAGGAGAACTCCAAACTTAACTACACTAAATGACTACTTTAGTGAAGCTATACAATCAGAAAAACAGTTAAACATGAATCCTGAAGAAAATATTGCAATTCAAAGAAGAGAAGAAAGAGTTATTATTTCTATGCAAGGTTTTTCTCAATTTAAAGCTTTACCAGGTCCATCTCATGTTAAGATAGAGCAAGAACATGAAAGAGTAGAATCTGAAAAAGGAAAATTAATGAGAGATATGTCTAACAAAATAGTGAAGCTTGAAAAAGCCTTGGCAAGAGTTAATATCAAGGAAGAAAGGAAAAATAGAAAGCATAAACATCAAGACACTAAGTTAGCAGAAGATGAGGATGAAAGTGACCTTATTATGTCCAACTTTCTTGATATTGAATCTGATAATGAGTTATCTAGTGTTCACTATGCAAGTAAATCTTCTAGCAATGGATCTAGTGATACTTCTTCTCTATCAAGTTCTGAAGAAGATATGTCTTCAGATGAAGAATGTAATAATAATGAGGAAAATGGATATAGTCTTTGATCTAAGGAAATACTAACTACTTCTAGACCTCCAAATGTTATTACTAATCCATTTACTAAGAGAAAAGCTTTTGAGCCAAATAGAAGAGATAAGAATAAAGGTAAAGAAAATCAAGTAGAGAAAAGCACTCCAAATCAGTCTTTTAATAAATGGATAAAGAAACCAAGCTTTATTGGTGATGGAGAATATGATTTGATTAAATACCTTAAACATGTCAAGGACAATATTAGCTTTTATCAGTTGCTTCAAATAGGAGATCAGCAAAGAAAGGCTTTAGAGTTTATTAAAGGTAAAAGGAGAGTTAGAGAATCAAAGTTAAGTTATGTGTCTAATAATGATGAGAAATTAAACACCTCGTATGATAAGGAAGCTCCTCCTTTCCTTTTGAAAATGAAATTAAATAATAAATACTTATACAATTGTTTGATTGATTATGAAGCTACGTCTACTATAATGCCATTATCTATATGTAAGAAACTTGGTTTGGTTCCTGAAAAATCAAATAAAAAGATTGTTCAAGTGGATAAAATTAGAGTGAATATTGTGGATCATTTACCAAATTTTCTATTGGAAATTGCTTCTGAATCCTGCGTCAAAAGTAGAGTAACTATTCAAGTGGTAGATATACTAGATTCGCATAGTCTCTTATTGAGTAGAAGTTGGAGCAAGAATTTCTCAGGTTACATATCAATAGATTATTCTCACATGTGGCTACCTTGGAAAGGAGAACCAAATCAAATATACATCTATAGTGAACCTTTGATGATTGATAACATTACTTCAAATGGAAAAAATAAAATGATTGAAAAAGGAGGTGTTGAAAACAAAATTTGTACACTCCAAGAAAATTATGGTTCTGAAAAAGACCAATCAATGAAGATTCATGGGAAGAAGCCTTTGTTGTCCTAAGAAGAAGAATAAGGACCCAATTGGGAAGAAAATAAGAATTCATCTGAGAAAGAAGATGAGAGGATTGCTGAAGAAAAAGCTCAAGAAGATCAAGTTGAAAGCTCTAGCAAGCCAAAAAATAATAGAATAACATTCATCACTTCAGAGATTACTTATAACAAGGTTAGAAATATGAGGATTCCTACCAGGGTAACCCTCATCATTCTCTTCCCATCTCAAGAATAGTCCATGAATAAAGGACTTGATAGTGTACAGTTTCTTTATTTCCTAGGAATGAGGTTTTTATACCACCAAACCTTATGTTTGATAGGAATTTTCCTCCAAAAAGATTTATCTTTTCAGCTATAAAAAGTTCAATAAAAGATTCAAGTATTGTTTAGTTTTAAAATGGGGCTTGCATAAATTTCTTTAAGCCTTTTAAAGGGGGCAGAAATGTTGGCACATTTTGGCCATTTCATGGAACAGGTTGCATCTGAGCAGGGAAGCAATTCAAAATGGAACCAGACATTTGAATTAAACACTGGAAAAATGTGATAGATCAAATGATGAGATTTTATGGCAGTAATAGCACTAATGAGGGCAATTTTTTCGGTGAAGTCAGCATTCTGTTAGATGCAGTGTTTATAGAAAGGACAATTTCTCAATCATCATAGGATGTTGTTTTGAAAGATTAGATTTATTGCGGCAAGATCAAGCTCGATTTAACATTTACATCCAAGACAGAGAACCATATTGGCCATTCAAAAGGAGAATCTGATGCGTAATCAACTTTTGAGGGAGACAATAACGTGCTTATGCAATAGGTTGAAAAAGTTTTGTTATAAGAGTACTATGCTGCTTGCAGGAATAATAATGTAAAGGAAATCATTGAAGGCTTTAAGTTAAAAACATGAATAATGACCATCCTTCCATTCCACAATGCTTAATTCTTTAGCCTTGAGAAAGATTGGGTTTCACGTTGATAGGTTGGGTTTATGAGAGCATGATTTATTGAAATAGTTACACAAGAAGTATCTTCTCTACTTGGAAAGGAAATCGTCACTTGCGACATGGTCCATATATTGGCTAGGGACTTGCAAAAAGTTCATATTGAGGAAATTTTTTTTCAATGTTACGGTGGTCTTACAGTTGCAGTGATTCTATTTGGGTGTTGGCTGCGACTTCCATTTTTCACTACAGCCTCCTCTCCAAGATGTGAATGATCCATAAGTCAAGGAAATAATAGCCTAAATGATGTGCATATGCCAGAAAGCTTTTATGAAAGAAATCCCTAGTGATGGTCACTGACGGATTTGACATGGAGATTGGCTGAGGCAGAGGTGCTTATCATAGCCATGCTTAATCCCACCAACCTCGTCTGCTTCAGTGGCAGTTGCAAGAAAGAAAATAAGATAGATGCATGTTTTCATCCCGACAAGATTCACGGGCTTACGTGTAGCTTCTTACTTTTCTTCATCAATTTTGGGGCATTTAAAAACTTAAAAAAGCATAGAACAAAGACAATGTAGGCGGTCAGCAAATTTGTAGACCACATTGGTGACAATGGTAGATATTTGATCCAATTCACAGTTCATTTCAAGTTCTATGAATTTGTAGCCAACATCCAGCGCATTTCAATGGAATTTCAAGCAGCTTGAGGATTTCAAAGGCGATGGCTGACTAGGCCAAAATAACATTAGGCTACAGCATCAAAAATTTGGGTTTCACCACCACAGTTGACGTCCTGGGCTTGGGCTATAGACCTATGTCTCTGCCATGGCACACCAACACATCCATTTCTAGAGGATGCCAAAAATATTGCAGTAATTCTCAGAAGATTTTGAGTAACCATCATTAAACTTGTTCTGTTTGAAATAAATCATGAAAGGCACTTGTGGATGCAGCAATGGTAGATCCTCTGCCAGCATATCCTTCCTCTTAGAAACTGATTTCTTGTGCAGCCCGGCCAGTATGTGCCACGTTGCCAATAACAAGGAATAATGGTCTCAAATCACTTGAACACAACATAGTTGGTTACCTTTTAAGAAATATTTGTAAAGACACATGCCAATGTTAGCATGATTTTCTCCTAACTTCATGTATAAGTTATAACTTCCTTACCTAGGAAAGAAATTACCCAAGATATTTTGCAATATCTAACTACCTATGAGATCCTATAAAAAGGCTTCAAGGGTCTTGGTGGCTAGAAGAAAGGGGGGGAAAGAAGAGCATTTGTAAAGAATACATTGTGAAAGATTACTTGTAAGATGACTTGTTAAAGACAACATTTCAGCCTCTTTGTCATAGTCCTGTGAGTTATGCTTTTTTTTATTCTGTTTAAATTTTTTAGCTAGTGGTTTAGATAGTATCATGCTTGGCAAGTAATTTTGGGATTTTTAGATTGCTCTTATTGTTCTTGTTGCATGATAGAAAATTTCTATTAAAATTTTTCCATAGAAGAGCTTGTGTTTGAAAGCCTTAAGAGAATTTTAGTAGTGAATTTTATTATTGTGCAATGTATGAGAACCGCTATTGAGATTGTTGTAAGAGAGCCTTTGCATGTAGTCAAGCTATTGAATGATTCAATAGTCAAGAGGGTTCAGAAAATATTTGGTATTTTGATAGGACCAGAATAGCTTCTTTTATCTTTAAAGTGAATCTCCGTGGTATTTCAATCAGAAATTGTCAAGTCTTTTGAAGGTTCTGTTGAATGCAATTGTTGACATCCATTATCTAGCCAAAATAGAGTCTGATACGTGATAGTTTATGTAGCAATTTTTTTGGTTAGCATAGTAGGATTGTCTTGAAGAAATTGCTTATTTGAGCCTTGGAAGTTTGAACAATTCATAGTTATTGAATTTGGGATAGCTTTATTGTGAAGTGTTTACTCGTATCATTTTACCTTATTTAAACATTTGAGATCTTTACACAAATCTGCTTTCTTTTTCTCTTCTTTATATTTCCATTGAATCTCGCTCTATTTCTAGTTTTCTTGTGGAACTATCTCTTTCTCTAGGGAAAATTAGAAGTAGATTCATAGAGTTGTGCTCAAATGTTTTTGCAAAACTTTATTTGTTACAAGTAGGTATTATAAGGACCGCATAGACTAGGGAATTGAACAAAATAGGAACTCTCAACAACTCACTATACTTTGCAAAGTTGGATGAATCTCTTTAAGATAAGTCATTTATAGTTTTACACACAACCCAATCGTTTCATTTTTCATAACAACACACACACATACTCACATTAACTACTGAGTCTATTTGAAGGTATCTGGGCCTTGGTGTTGCCAGAGACCAACAAGCACCTAAATCTTGTTCAAGGACACTCATTGGCGGTCGCGTCCCAAACAATCGCCAATAGCAATGAAGGCTAAATTAACATGGTTACCATCTTCAAGAGGATGGATGGATCAAACTAAGGAGGGGCTGTACTAGGGAGTGGTTGTTGGAAGATGGTGTAGATGTGGCTCTCATGTTCAGAGTAAGCCTCAAACTCATCTTCTTTCTCCTATGAGGCTTCCTCATAGGTTGTCCTTGCATAATGCTTGTTTACACGAATGAGTTAGGACAACAATTGGTGGTAGGACTTTGTGAGTTAGATTATGTCGAACAAGGTAGGGTTGTAATCTTGTCCATCTTGATGGGCTTTTTCATAATCTTATTTTTCCTCTAGGTCAAGGTAATCCTACTTGGATTTTGGCACAAATGAAATTAAATTGTTTGTGGCTTAGTGCAACATGCTTTGGGTGGATTCTGGTGTCAAATGTATTAAAGGTTGAAGGCTCTTTGGAGTTCATGCTACTATAAGAAAATACAAAAGGTACAACACTAGAAAAGGAATGGCTAAGTATAATTATTGCAAGAAAAGGATAAGTATAGCAATGTTGAAACGATAGCTAAGTTTGAGAGTGCTATTGGAAAAATCTCTAACTTTGCTACCATGCTTGCTATGCTAGAGCTTTCCATGATCTTACACTGAGGGCAAGCTATGCTCTTCCTGGCACACAAAGTTTAGGGTCCAAGTGCAAGAAATACTCTTTCACTTCCATTCTGTGGGGTTCTAGGGGAATCAATAAATAGGACCAATCTACACTAACTAGCTTATAGACAACCACAGGGGTATCACATCTAGACTAGTTTGAAGCTAATAATGGAGGTGTAGAGAGCACGTGGGACTACCACTAAACATAAAATAAAATGATGAGGCCCTCTTACTAGTGCTAGAAAACTATAGTGACTAAAAATGTCAGTAGCTAGAACACTGTGGGGTTTACAGGTGCACCACCTTAACCTTGCCTCTATGCGAGGGCCTTGCTAGAAAATGAAGGTAGAGTGCCTTGGATGATCTTGTCAACCGAACAAGAACTTTACCAACTACAACTAGGGTATTCGGTGCAAGTAAGGGGTGATGTGGTTAGCTAAAATGTAGGTACTGACATTCTAAAATAATGCTAAGTGCTCTAATAGTGTTTTCAATGGTACTAGAGCTAGCTAATCTTGAGCGTAGTGGGATTTCTTGGTGTAAGAAAGATTGTGCAAATGTGCAAAAAATGTGTAAAGTGGTGAGGAGATGCGAATGAAATGCTAAAATGCCAAAGAAAAATGCATAAAAAATCCTTGAAAATGTAGAGAAGTTTAAAAGAGAGAGAATGACATCACCCCAAACGGGGAGCATAGTGATTACAAAAGAGAGGTGAGAAGGTACACGGTGTATAGACAGGTGATGTAGTAGCATACCCATAGTCTTTGGGGTATCCTAGGATGAAGATCGATGTCTACTACAAGGTTTGTGCTTGCTAGGTTCACTACCATGATGTCCTATAGGTTGTAGTGTGCTAGAGTGCTAAATGAGATGCAAAGGTGTTGCCAAGGTGCTAATATGCTCTAATGTGTGGGGTGCTCAAGGTGCTTTAGGTGTTAGCTGGTACTCTGAAAGTGCCAACTCTTACTTGAATTTCCTAACCAAATGCTTTAAAATTCCCACCACTAGAATGGATTTCTAACCCCTAGAGTGTGGAATCTAAAGGTATTTATAGACCTAGGCTAAGTGCAAATTAAGTGCCATGTGGCAAAGGGATAGGTGGGGCTACACTAGCCTCTACTACACTCCCACTAGAGTAACTAGTGCTATGCTCTAGTGTGCTCTAATAGATCCCAAGAAACTATTGAACTATGACTACACTGCTAAGACTGCATGTACCAAGACCACAATGTACCTACAAATAATGCAAAATAGTGCAATTTAGAGGTTATGCTTCAGGACTATGCTCTCCCCTCTTTCAAGTGGGATTAAGTGTACGTACAATTTTGGGACACAGGGGGTGCAAAAAGAGTGCAAGTTGCTAACCCTACTTGCCAAAGGAATGCTAGAGCTAGAATGAAAGCCCATGCTAATCTCTAAAAGCTTTTGGAGGCAATTCCATGTTGCTACACTAGCTACACTCTAGAGCATAGCCCAATAGTTAGGAAAATTCTACAAAAACTAAAGTCTAGGACTACTACACTTGCTACACTCATGAGCATAGTAGGAAGGGACAAGGCATAGCATGGACACTTAGAAAAATTTTGGTAAAAATTATAGTCCTTATCCTTGTTATGCCAGATATGCTTCAAAGCATAGCAAGAGGGGTAGCTTCCGAAGTTAGAAAATCTGCCAAATAACTCTTCCATGCTAAGCTAGATTAATAGCTTCTAGATTAAAACTTTAGCAAAACTAGCCATCAAAGAGTGTGCTATGTTGGTTACACTCTAGAGCATAGTAGAGGTAATGGGAGTGTAGCACAACACTTAGAAAATTTTGCAAATTTTTTTTGTGCTACATGCTATGCCAACTATGCTCTAGATTGTAGCCCTAGTAGTGGAAGCATGGGCTAGACACTTA
This sequence comes from Gnetum montanum, assembly GCA_015680685.1. Classification (NCBI taxonomy): domain Eukaryota; kingdom Viridiplantae; phylum Streptophyta; class Gnetopsida; order Gnetales; family Gnetaceae; genus Gnetum; species Gnetum montanum. The sequence continues at coordinate 1,056,533 of MNCI01001745.1, read as the reverse complement.
GAAAAATTTGGTCTCACATTGACACTTAGATAAATTTGTCATTGAGATGTTGTTGTCCAAATTTGGTGGTGCTTTAGTGCACTATCTAGGATTTAGTGAAAATTATTTAAATTTTTGGAACAAACCTTAGAGTCACATCACATATTAAGATTACTACAAAAAACTTTTAAAACAAACTATGGTTTTATCATTTAATTGAAATGTCTTCTTCTCACAATAGTACTTTTCTATCCAAGTATGATGGAGTTCATTAGCTAGTGCCTCAATAATATTGAATAGTATATGCTCATCTTGATGAGTATATACCTAATTTCACCTTCATCCTACATTAGGATGGCATGACATGGAGGGCAACATTATGTTGCTGCTTGATCAATCTATTTCTTCAATTCTTTACCAAGTACTTATCCATATGGGTCTTTAGGAACATCATGTTGAGTATGTTGTGCAAGATAATGATACCAAGGATTATTTTCCCATTGAAGCACAACATCTCTAGGATCACTAGTTAGAGCAACGTTATGAATTTGTGAGGGAAAAGGATTTAATGATTTCCCATTCCTACTATACCAAAATGATGGTGGGAAACCCTTCTTTAGGGGTTTTCCATTTAGTGAAATTCCTCTCTTTGACTTTAGTGATGGAGGTCAAAACTAGAACTTGTAGTCCATAATTCACAATCTTGGTTCTAGTAATAATGGATCCAATGACAAAGAAGGATCCAAAGAGGCAAGTCAAGGTAAGGATGCAGACAAGAAATAAGATCATGATTTCCAAAGAGATGGTAGTAGGCACCATGGTGATAATAGTCCTCCTTCCTCTTCACCTTCATCATCATCATCATCATCTTCTTCTAGCTTTGACCACAACCATAGCAAGCGAGACTATGATGGAGGTGACCAAAATGACTAATGGGACCAAAATGACCAAAATGATTGAAATGATCATTAGGAAAGGCAAGAATAAGGGCTTGGACATTCAAGAGAGGCACATTACCATGAATAGAGGAGGCAGAGAGGGAATCACAAGCACCATGATTAAAGCCTTGATGAGCCTTTGCTTGCTACCCAAAGTATGCTCAATATCGTAGAGGCAATATGAATTTCAACAAGAATGTGAAGGATAGTTGGATTAAAAGGCTAGACATTAATAGTATTTCTTAATTCAAAGGGGGATATAAATCTAATTCATAGAATCATCTCCAATATTTTCAAGATGCATGTGCCTTGTAGAATATAGAAAATGAATAGCAAAAACTCAAGTTATTCCCAATGACACTTATCAAAGAAGTAGGGAATTCATACTAGTTCTTAGAGCTGGAATCTATTAGATGATGAAGTACCATGCTTAAATTGTTTAATGATAAATATCAAACATACTCTAGAGTGTCTAACTTGAGAAGGAAAATCCAAGGATGGAAATAAGAAATAGACAAACCCTTAGATGTTGCCATTGGTCAATACTATTCCTTAATGCACAAATGTCCTAGTCATGATTATTCTCAACTAGATCAATTTCACCACAATATAGATAGGCTTCAATCAAAAATCAGGAGAACCCTTGGTATCTATTTCTATGGGAAATTAGCAAAATTAAGTGCCTATTAGATATAAAGATTAATCAAGTAGATAGCTAAAGAAGAGGGTAAATTAAGAAAAAGAGAAAGTGTAGAAGAGTATAATTGTGATCCTTCCATTTGTAAGATGGAGGTTCAATTCTGTGATAGTGAGGATGAATCCACATCTGATGATGTGGTGAATAGGAAAAACTTACCACTCCCAAAATTTCAATCTAAAATTATGGCCAAGGTTGATTAGTTATGGAACTCAATGGATAGTAGATTTCAAGTTGTTCTAAAAATTGCTAAAGAGTTCAAAGAACAAGGTAGTAATTGTGAGCATAGGAGGCACAAGAAAGTTAAACGTGCCTATCATAAAGGTAAGGACAAGCTTGTTGTAGTAGAAGAGGTGGCAAAAAGTGAATCAAATGATGATGGTGGGTGTGACGTCTACCAATATGTACATCCTAAGAGATGTTGCCCCATTATAACACACTTACAGGAGTCTGGGATGTATGTTTTGAATCCATGACTAACACAAAGGTAACCATCTAAAAGATTACCTTACACTTAAGGTAATTTTAGGTAGTTCCACTAACAACAACTGTATTATCCAAGTGGAGCTCCACCACAACTATATGAGCAATATCAATAGTGGCAACAATCGCAATCATGGGCACTAGCACCACCATGGTAACAATACCCTTATCGATAACCTGATCCATATGGTTACTATGTTTAGCAACACTTATCTCCACATGACTCCTTGAGTCAAATTTCTACTTTTCAATCATACTATCACACTTCTGATTATGATCAAACTCATTCTCCACATCAAAGAAGAGATTCCACCTCTTATCCTTATCCTCCTATCCCTACACATGTTCCTTCTCCACCTACATAGCTACCAACTACTCCACCTATGCAGGGTGGACTATCAACTTAATCATAACAACATAATACTACTAGGGTCATTAACCTACAATTGGTTAATCAACCGAGTGATTTGGATACTTGATCAAAGAAAAGATCTTTCTTTTAATCACATGGCCTGCCTAAGCCCTCACATACACCCATGGTTGACAATCCTACCCTTGCATCTTCCTCTGTATCAAATACCTTTATGTCTTTTTCAAACCAAAATCTACTTGGGATTCATATTGTAATGCTTACTCACACTATGTTAAATTGAATCTGTGCTAGAAACCTTTTGAGGAAATTAGCTAATCCTAGAAGTCCTCTCATTTATTTGTAGATTTCTAGGAATGCACCATGTAAGGCTCTTCTTAACTTAGGTTCTGGTGTCAATTTGATCTCTCATGAGATGTATACTATATGGAACCTACCTCCTCTCAAGAAGAGCAACATAAGATTATAATTGGCCAACTAGTCCATCACTATTCCCTTGGAACTAGTAGAAGACATTATGACCACTATTTGTGGGTGATCTTATTCTGCTAATTTCCTATTAATCAAAGTGGAGAACTACAAAGGGGACTTCCCAATCATCATGGGAAAGACATGGCTTAGCACCATTGATGCCAAAATGGGTATCAAAGATCTTTCCTTAGAAATATCTAAAGAAAATGCATTTATAAAGATCAAGAAGAAGAGAGTTCCATGTATCATATACAGTGAAACAAGGTGCAATTGTGTGTAGAAACTCTAGGCCATCAAGAAAGCATCTATCTCTTCATGTAAGTAGTGTGTACTAGAAGTAGAAATTCAAAGGTGTTTGTATGTAGTATCCACAAAACAAGACCTAGTGGTTGATCTCTAATTTTAAGATTAGCACACTTTGCATGAAACCAACTAAGGGCCTAACATGTGCATATGTTGCAGGCATGGATGAACTAGAGAAACTTCATCACCAACTCTTTGATGATACCAATGATGAGAGCTAATGGGGAGAGTTCAAAATTCCTAGAAGTTTCAAGCAAGAGCCCCTTGAACTAAAAATGCTACTAGTCAGACTGGAATATGTGTTTTTAAAAAATGGAAAGCTAGTCATAATCAATGCAAATCTTGCTCCAAAGTAGAAAAAGATGTTGTTGAAGGTAGTTCACAAATGTGTTGTAGCTTTTGCTTGGTTATATATTGAACTCACAAGGATTGATCCTAGGATATTCCAGCATTTTATCTACACTAATCTAGCCATAAATACAAAAAGATAGCCGCACAAGCGATTGAATCCCAAATTGAAGTAGATTTTCAAAGAGGAAATCAAGCAACTCCTCAAGGTAGGGTTCATTTATTCCATTGCGAATAGTGAGTGGGTTAGTCCACTCATAATTATTCCAAAGAAAGATGGCCAGTGGTGGGCCTATATTAATTTTTGGCTATTAAATATGACAACATTCAAGGAGCATTTTCCATTGCCATTTGTTAATCAAGTGCTAGACACAATATCTGGGCATTGCTACTATAGTTTTCTAGATGGTTATAGTGGCTATAATCAAATTTAAATTATATCAGAGGACCAAGCTAAGACAACAATCATGAGTCCTTTGGGGACTTTGCATATCACAAGATGCCATTTGGTTAATGCAATGCTCCTACTACATTCCAATGCTTGGTTCTGAGCATTTTTTAATAGCAGATTGGTAGTGGTGTGAAAGTCGTCATGGATGACTTCTTCACTTATGCAGCTATGTTTGAGAAATCCCTAGATTTCCTTAAGCAAGTGCTTAAATAATGTGTTAAAAACAACTTGCGGCTCAATTGATAAAAAAGTCATCTAATGGTCCAAGAGGGCATTGTATGGGGCCAAAGAATATTGCAAGCAGAAATTAAGGTAGACTCTAAGAAAATAAGGGTCATCCAAGGAATAATCCATCAACTAGAAACTGTCAAAGTTGTTCAATCATTCCTTGGACATATTGGCTACTACTGGAAATCCATAGAGAATTTTTATAAGATCATAAAATTATTGGTGGAACTAACAAAGAAAGATGCTCCCTTTGTTTGGACCACAAAATGTGAAAAAGCATTTCAATAGCTAAAAGAGAAACTTGTAGAAACTCCAATCTTACAAGCACATAACTAGTCCAAACCATTTCATATCATGATATATGCATCAAATTATGCCTTGAAAGTCATGCTTACATAGTTAGATGACAAGAAACGTCCAGACTACATTAACTGCACTAGCTAAAGCATTGTGGATGCACAACTAAACCACACCACCACAAAAAAGGAATTGATGGTAGTAGTGTTTGCTCTAGATAAATTTAGCATTATGTGCTTGGATACAAGGTTTTTTTGCACATATACCATGGTGCCATCTACCTCCTAATGAACAAACCAATGGTAAGCCCTCGTGTCATACGGTGGTTGGTGATTTTGCAAAAATTTGATCTTACGATGGTAGATTAAAAGGGAACTAAGAATGTGGTAGCTAATCACTTGTCTCAATTATGATGGAACAATAAAAAGGAGGAAAACCCACTATCTAATATGTTTCCTAATGAACTCCTCTTTCTTGGGGCTATAATTGAACAATTTCCCAATGAGCCTAAATGGTATGATGCAATTCTCACTTATCTTCTCAACCAAGAGATGCCACAAGGGTTGGACCACTGGAAGAAATAGTAGTTTCTTTGCTAGGTAAAAAACTTCATGGAGATCAATGGACACCTCTACAAGGTGTTCACTGATGGCCTAGTTCATTGGTCTATCCCTAATGTCGATCAACTGTGCATTCTCCAAGATGATCATGAAGGTCCTTGTGGAGGAAACTGTGCCAGGAGATGCATGACCATTAAAATCTTGATGGTGGGGTACTATTGGCCAATAATCTTCAAGGATGCTCACCATTATGTCTACTCTTGTAAACAATGTTGATGAGATGGTGGAATGATTGTGAGGAACCTGAACAATGGATTCAACCACTAGAATCCTTCAACATCTAGGGCATTGATTTCATGGATCCCATCACACCCATGTCAAATGGAAAGGCATACATCATAGTCACTATTGATCATTGTATAAAATGAGCAGAAGCAGTAGTTTTCATTGATTGTACATCTTCTACTACCACTCAATTTTTACAACAAAATGTTGTAAATAGGTTTGGTGTCCATGTGCATTAATTTCTAATAATGAAACTCAATTTACAAGCACTACTTTTTGGAAGCTCATGCAACACTTGGGGATTGAACATAAATTCACAACACCCTACCACTGCCAAGCTAATGGTCAAGATAAGGTTACCAATATGGAAATCACAAGGATTCTAACAAGAATTATTAGCAAATATAGGAAAGACCAGAGTAAAAAAATCAATGATGTCCTTTGGACCTACCGCTCAACATGAAAAATTCCTATAGGCTACTCTACCTATGAGATTGTGTATAGAAAATTACCAATACTTCCTATTCAATCCAAGTTCTAGAAACTTTCAATAGCCTATGTCCATGACCTTGAGTTGACTATAGCACAAAAAGAAACACTAATGAATCTCAACCTACTTGATGAAAATTGATTGGTAGCCCTATCATCTAATGAGTTGCACAAGGCCTACAACAAAACACATCATGACCTTAAAATTAGAAAAATATAATTTCAACTCGGAGATAAGGTTTTCTACTATAACCCCACACATGCACCTCAATGAACTAAGTTCCAAATGTTGTGGAAAGGATCTTAGATCATTTATGAAACTTTTTCTTTTGGGGCCATGATGATCTATGAACCTATGAGCCTAGACAAGAAACAACTAGTCAATATCTAAGAAATCAAACCTTTCCATGGGCATAATCAAGCTAATACAACAAAATCCTCATCAAATGGATAATGATTCTCCATATTTTAGATCTCATCCTTTCAACTTAGTCATGGGGGAGATGGCCACCCATGCTAATCATATAAGTAGTTCCTTAGTTTTTAAATTTTTTGTTTTACACATTTTTTAACAACCTTTTGTTTTACACATATTTTATTTTACATCTTTTTGTTTTCATGTTATTAATCTTTTCTAATTTTTTTTACACCATCGTTAGTACATTTGCTATTTCTTGAATATTTTTACACTTTCTTTTATATTTTATTTTATTTTATTTTGGTGTGATTTTCTAAATTTTTGTTAATAAATGCCAAATATAGTGGTAATGCATTGGCTGATGGTTGTATGTACTATTTTTTTTATTTGATTGTTGGTGTCTAGTTTCTGGATTTGGATTTTGTTAAAGATAATTAGGACATGGTTTCATTTTCATGCAATAGGTAATGAGTCCACAACATCCATCCATCCACAAACTCTATGGTTTTCCTTGTTTTGGAAATGTGCAATCCCTTTTTCATTAATAAAACTTTAACAAATTTGTGACTTTGGTAGTTTTCAGAATTGGAAAGTATTCAAAGGTTTGAATAGGGTGTGACTTCAAGGGGATTTGGTATTCTTTGTACCTTTCTATTTGCCTTGGTGCATGGGTGTTCTCATGGATTTTTTACTATTCCAAGCTGACCAATGAAAGGAAGTTGAATAAGTCTTTTCATGGTGTGGTTTTCATTACAAAAAATAAAAAAATGATGGAAATTCAAAGCACACCCCTTAGACAAAATAAATGCATACATCTTTTCATGGTGTAGTTCATATTTCAAAAAATAAAAAACAATGGAAATTCAAAGCATAGCCCTTAGAAAAAATAAACGCATACATCTTTGCATGGTGTGGTTCCCATTTCAAGAAAAATGATGGGAATTTAGAGCACACCACTTAGAAAAAATAAATAGGCTACAAGCATTGGTTATGGGACTAGTCCCCTCTAACTAAGGCCCTTCCTCACTTCCTACTTCTCTTTTCTTCTCAAATAAGGAATGGTGGTTGTTATGTGGGAGCACTCTTGTGTCTCAAGGGAGGGATTGGTCTTAGAATGATGATGCAAAGTCATTGAACATGGTTGGTTTTGGTCTAGACTAATGATGGATTCTATCAAGTCATTTAACCACAAAATCCACAAGAAACTTCATGTGACCTTAATTAGGAACTCCATTCCACTCTCTCTCTCATCCATCAAAGCTTTCCATGTCTCATCTCACTATTGGTTCCATGTTCTTGTTTGATGTCTTGGTTTGATATGTCGAAATTCTTAGTTAGTTTCTTTTGGGTTTTTGTACTTAACCTTCTATAACCATCAATCATCTATGGAGCCCACAAACTCTTTGGTTTGAAGTTATGTAAGGGCATAAAAGTCTTGTGCCTACTTTGGGAAGGACCCACTTACGTATCTTTGGGTTGGATTAGTTAAATTCTTTACCCTTAGATACTCTTACAATCAAATTCTTTTTGTTTACCTCATCAATGATATCCAATTGTACACATCTTCTCAATAGTTTTTAGTGAGCCTTCCTTTTTGTTGTTGTGAATTCTTACACCCTCTTCAAATATTATCTTGTGTTGAACTTTTTTCAAATTTAATGGACCACTTATCTATTTTACCCTATTTGTTAGCCTTTCCACTAACACTACTAAAGGAATCAATCTATCACAATGACAACATAGCCGAGTGTAACCACTAACGAGATAAGGCATTTACTAGCTCTATGTTACATATTGCATACTAATTCATGATTCTATTATGATTGTAGTGGGAAGCATGGATTGAAAGCAAGACTATCTTCACCAAGGATGATGTAGCAATACCACACAATGAGGATCATTCATGATTGTTGGATCTTCTCCCTTATTCTTCAGCTATCAAGAGGTGTTGGATGTTAGTGTTATCTAGGGTATTCCCTTCTCTTATCATGAATACCTAATTTTGTAAAAAATTGTATCTCCATACACTTGGAAACTCAAAGTTTGTTATTCCATTTGAGTCAGTTTGTATGTCAGTCAATAATCCAATATCTAGCTAATATTTTGTAAAGAATTTATTCCTCCTCTTCTACACTCTAGGACAAGTTCTCGTTCTATCATGGGGGTATGATGAAACATGTTTCTTGGTCTACTCTGACATTAGGTATCTAATGTCAAGGTCTAGATGCAACATCGGCTATCTAACATTAGGGGGTATATGCTAGCCTATAAATATAGATCTTGGGCTCCTAGTTTGACATTAGATTTTTTAGTTTTTAGACAAAGTAGTGAAGTTCCTATAGTTTATTTATTCTAGAGTTAGAATATTTTCTGAGTGTCCATCGATCAAGTCTAAGTGTGTGTGGTTCTTTATTTGAACACTGATGTACCTGAGTGCAGCAGTGTGATGGGAATAAAAATGAACTCTTTTAACAATCCTTACAACATTGAGAATAGATTAATGTTTTTTTCAATGCACTTTACTTTCACACACTTTACTTTAATGCATTTGAATTAAGCAATTACTTTCTAGTAGTTAATGAACACAAGCATGACCACTTTGAACATACATATAGTACTTGGTAACCTAGCAATGCTTAATGTTTGGTAGCCCAACAGCACTATATGTGTTTAGGATGTGTCCAAGAAAGTGAGGTAGTTACTTGTGTTAGGCTAGCTAGGCAGTAGATGAATTAGATCTTCAATTACTTTACCTTTCATTCTTGTTGTAGGTGATCAAAATTATGAAACATAAAAATAAGAAAAATCTTGTATCTCAATTACACTTAAACTATACCCTTGAGCTTCACAAGTCTAGTTGGGAAGACAACAAATGTTCTCACCACCCATTTCACTTCCTAGAGGAACTAGTGTACTAGAGAACTATAGGTCAAATAATTTGACTAGATTGCATGTAAATGTCTTAGTGATTTGTATGGTTGGATGTAGGGGTACCTTGCTACTCATCATCTATAATGGATTAATGATTAAGGAAGGTGAACTATTTGATGATGACTTACTATGATTCACTATTTTCTTGATGTTATACTCCTTGAATATATATATTTTTACCATACTCATAGGTATCATGTGTCTTGGCATGCTCCTTACATAAGACTCATAGTATGTCTAGAATTTTATTTTCACCCTTACATTAATCTTGTCATTGGAACATAGCATAGTAAAGAGTCTTACAACTTTGATGATATTGTGTTGGTGGATATAACTTAAGAAAATATTGCTACTAAAATGATGAAGTGGAAACATGCTCTAGAATTAGAAGGCTTAAAAATTAGGAGAAGCAAGACAAAATATGTGAAATGAAATTTTAATAAAAACATAAATAATGATAAAATAAATGTGATGATTTAAGGGAAAAAATCCCTCATTACAGACAATTTTGCTACCCAGATTGAATCCTCCAATCAGATGGTAAAATTGATAAAGATATCAAAAATAGAATTGAGGTAAGATGATTAAAATGGAGATGTGTTAAAAGAAAGCCAATATAATTAAAGAAAAATTTTTACATAATAGAATAACTTCTATTTTATATGATGCTAAATGTTGGTCAATACAAAAGAGGCATGAATAATAAATTAGTGTGGCAAAAATGTAAATGCTTCAATGGATGTTGAATGATACTAAAAGAGATAAACTACATAATGTAGACATTAGAAGAAGACTTGAAGTAACTTCTATTTTAGATAAGATACAAGAATGACAAATTAGATCGTTTGGACATGGGAATAAAGATTAGACAATGAGCCTATAAATAAAGGTTGCTACATCACTATTCCAAAAAAACCATTGAAAGGAAGACAAAAGAAGACATAGGAGAAAATAATCGAAGATGATTTGAAGAAGCTATAAATAAATAAGGATCTAGATTTCATAGATGTGAATGACAAAAGGGAACTTGTGTAGCCAACTAGATTTTCTTGGGACAATACTAGTATGATGATGCTAATTATTATCATTATCATTTTTCATTATTTTAGCATTTTATCTTATTAACAGGACACATAATAATTGGTATAACTAGCATGATATTTTGGTAATATGATTTTCTTTTTATAAGTCTCACTTCTTTGTGATGATGTTAACATGAGACTTTGCATTTTAACTTTTGTAATTTTGATATTTAATTAGTAATATTCTTATTTAACTTAAGATACTATAAATGATTTTGGTATGACATGGTACTTTATAAATTCATTTATTTTAATTAATTTCATCTCATTTTGGTATGTCTTCTTTTAATGAAATACATCTTTCTTTTCAAAAGGATTTTTGCTATTTTATAGAGACTTATTCTCCTGTACTACCTTCAATTTTTCCACGATGTCTACTATTTTTTAGAGACATCTTTCTTCAGCTCCCTTTTCATTTTGAATTCTTTGTTCCTTGTCCATGATCTTGAACTTTTGCAAGCCTTCTTATTTCAATTCAATTTCTTGTCGTACAAACACAACAACCATACAATCATACATGAAATATTATTCCCCATTTTTCTTAACATGTTGATATACCAAAAGGTCCACAATCTCCACCTTTTTGGTGATGCTCAAAACTTAAGAAAATGGGTTAGTAGACATGAAAAATCTCCAAAAGATATCCATAACTTCCATAACTATAATCTTCCATTTTTTGAACAAGATCAAAAAGGATAAAGCACTAAAAATAACATATAAATTCCTATGGAATCCAAGGATTAAGATAAAGCATTAAGGGTCAAGGAGGTTTGGTAGAATGTGGAAAAGAAAAAAATGAAATAATGCAAAAAGTAAAGAGCAAAGTTGTACCACATAGAGATAACAAAGGTAAACACCATATCTTCCACAAACTATCAAAACAACCATCTATCTAGTCATCACATCAATCAAGAATTGCAAAAACTTCTCCCCTTTGCGAAATAGGACATAAAAACTCCAAGATTGCTCAGTTGTAGCGATACCATTGTCATAAAAGATATCCATGGTACTGCAATATTTATAATCTTATAGAATATATACCATTTTTCAAATAGAGAAATTTTAAAGATATTTATCAGGATTACAAGAATCTTTGGAAAGTTTAAGGTATATAATCCAACCAATTTTAATAACTCCTTAACAAGCCTCCATAAAAGAAATACATCTTACATTAACTTAAACCTTATTAATAATACAGATCATAAGTACTCAAGGGAATATATATTCATAGAAATATATTCATATTCAAAATTGACTAGAGATGAAAATAAAAAAATACCCATTTCTTAGCAAAAGTTTCATAGGGATGAAGATGCCCAAAATAAATAGGATTTGCCCCTTATCGAAATCCAATCTTTGAGCAATGAGAATCAAGTAACCTCTCTTTTTGAACCAATAAACTCATTAGTTAAATCAATATTTCATGATTCCATCAGTACTCAACTCCTTTGAAAGCATCATGAAGATAATTAAATGCCAAGAAAGGACATGCTTCTAAACATAAAATCAAATTCTCATGAAGAAGGAAAAATACCAAATAACTGAATGTCCAAAAATAGCCAAGTAGGTTTTTAACAAGATATTCAAACAATAACCAAAAGATATCACAAGATAAAATTTCTATAAGATATGTTAACCAAGATTTAATTCTACCTTTATCCTAGATACTATACCATACCCTTGCATGACATGAATCCTTGCTCATTTTGGAATGTGATATTTTGTTGTTTGATTATTTCTTAGTAGAAACCTCCAAAGACTCCCCCTACATTGATGACCTTAAAGATGATGATAGATAATGAGGAATAGGATCCCCCTACACATGTGTAGCTCTTCTTCAGCTTTTAAAATCATCTAATATTTGTCAAGGAAATAATCATGATATATCACCATACTATATCACCATACTATAGCTATAGGTTAATGTTAAGATCAAATGTTGAGACTAAGGTCTCTAATAAAAATTATTAATAGAATATTCATGACTTATCAAAAAAATGGAAACAATATCCAAAAGGACATGAACTTATAAAAAATGAATAGATCATCACAAGAAGTTAAAATCATGCAAGATTGAAAGTAAGATAAATCCCAAAAAGAAATTATTACAAGTGCTACACCACATATTTTCATAAAACCAATTGCATCAAGCTCAAAGTGAATACAAGAGATACTCTCAACAATTATTCTAACTTTCTAATCTAGACATAACATTCTATAAGTAATGTAAGTACGAATTAAAATAATTTGGATTTCTCAAATCATATGCTTATAAATTATCTAGCAAGAAAGAAGATGAAAACTTACCTTGAATTACCTTATTCACTGGTGAGAAGAGAAGATTAATGAAGTTTGAGATGAGGTCCTCTATCATGAAGTACCTCCTCATCTTTAGGTTTTTTTTCAGTAGATCATTTATATGATGCCTCTATTTGTTTATGTTCATTATGAAAGAATCGTTGAGCACATATAGCATCATCTATCTCTTTGAGAAAATTTTTAATTCTCCAATTCTCTTCATTTCCAACAACTACCACCTGCAAAGTTTCCTTACCAAAGCCTTTTTGACATGATTAAGCATCAATATTTTTTTGATCATCATAAGAATAGTTAAAGTTCTGCTTACTACCATAATTTTTCCAAACAAATAAAGTATTCTCCTCATGAATAATATTATGAAACCTAACTATGCTTGAGCTTGAACTTGCATCATCTTGTGTGATATTCTTTGGCTGCTTTTCAAGAGTCTTTTCTTCTTGAACCTTTCTTCAATCCTTTTTTAAAGTGGTTAGTTATTAAATCTTAACTTTTATGTCTAAGATTTATTCTTTCATTTTAGTGTGACTAGCATCTACTTTAGAAATTAAAAATTTATTTACTTTTCTAAACAAATAATGTAGAAGAAGAATCTCTTCTTTAAGTTCCTATATCTTTCATCACACTTACCACCTTGTTTAGCCATATGTGAAGAATTTTCATCTATAAGCACCATGCATATGAGATGAGAATCTTTGGTAGAGTTGCCTCCTTCTTCTTCACTTTGCTCACCATCATTCCAACTTGTATAAAAGTTTGTCTTTTTGAATTTCTCATCATTGGATCTATTCTTTGGCTGAACCTTGCTAACACTACGACATTTGGAGGCCATTTGGCCTCTTCCTCTACAAACCCAACATTCTATAGAAGAAAAATCTAAGTTAGAATTCAAAACAATTTTGCCTCTTTCATTACCTTTGAATAGATTGGATCCTTTCTGATATGCCTCCTTGTTTCTTCTTGTAAGCAATCATTTTAGCTTTTTTGAGAGAAAGGCAATCTCATCTTCACTACCCTCATCGTGCTCACTTGGCTCCTTCTCCTTGGAGGTATTCTTTAGAGCAATAGGTATTTCTTATATGGCCCCTTTTCTTATGAGATTTATTTCATAAGCAATGAGAGCACTTTTAAGCTCTTCAAATTTTAGAGTTGAGACATCTCTAATTTCTTCCATAGTTGTAACCTTTGGTCTAAACTCTAGTTGAAGAGTTCTAATCATTTTGATAATGACATAGCTCTCAGGAAAATCTTTATTGATACCTCTAAAGCTACAACAATATCATTTTCTCTAGAGAAGTAATCTTTTTTTTTCTCACCTTTTCTCATTTTAATCTTATCATATTTTCTTTGTAAAACTAACAATTTTTATTACTTAACAATAGAGGTTCCTTCATAAGTAGCTTCTAAAGTTTGCCAAATTTCTTTAGCTTTTTTACATCTTGATAATCTATTAAATTTATGTTTATTCAAAGTGCTATATAAATAATTATTCACTTGTGAATCAAACATGAACTTATGTTTCTCCTCTTGTGTCCATTTGTTGCAAGACTTGATAATGTTGATGGAGCTATTGATAGGTGGAGTGTAGCCTTCTAAGATGGACTCCCAAACTTCCAACTCAATGGATTTGAAGAATCCTTGCATTCTAGTTTTCCAATAGGTGAAGTTGAATCCATCAAACATAAGTGACTTTGTATAAGATGTCCCCTCCATTGTTAATTTTTTAAAGTTTATGATGAAGAAGAGTATTAGGCTCTAATACCACTTAAGGATCACTTTGCTTAGAAGGGGTAAAAAGGGAGGGATGAATAAGTTCTCTAAATAAAAACATCTTTGAAGAAAATCATACACCAATTTTGACATGGTTTCCCAACTTTGGTAGTCCACATTTGAAGGGTAGTTTGTAAGCACACCTTTGTACTTTGTTGCTCTCAAATGTGGTTTGAAGGGTATCATACCTTGTACAAGCTCTAATCTCCCCAATGGAGTGATTTGATGTTATGAATCCACTGAACCCTGCAAGGTTACAACAATCTTAGAATGTGGTTTTTAGGATCCCATAATCTTTACAACTTGCGCTCCACTTTGAAGTGTTATGGCACTACAACAACACTCAATCCCATAGGATCCTGACAAGCTCAAGTAAGATGCCTTCCTTTAAGAAGCACATCAACCTAGTTGGGTAGCAATAGAGAATAACAATCACAAGGAAAGAATGCAACTAAGTTTGCTAATCCTTGTACTTGAGGTACAACTTACATTGACCAAATTTAACAAACAAAAGATAGTACATTGAGGAACAATAATGATTGCCAAATAATTACAATAGATATTACATAATGCTTGCACTTTTTCTAATGAGAATTAAGTTTTCTAATAGCCAATATGTTTCTAAAATCACCACAAAATCCATGCAAAGTCTAGTTAATAATTACTAAAAGCATCTTCTTCAAGAATGAGATGTCTTTCTACATCTAACCTCCATTCTAGAAAGATTCCTTCTTCTGATGAAAGACATCTTTCTGCAATAGTTCTTCATTCTAGAAAGACTTCTTCTTCTGATGAAAGATGTCTTTCTTTCCATAAAGACATTTGTTGTTTTGTAGAGATGTCTTCTACTGTACTACCTTCAATTATACCAAGATGTCTACTATTTCTTGGAGATGTCCTTCTTCAACTTCCTTTGCATTTTAAATTCTTTTTTCTTTTTCCATGATCTTGAACTTCCACAATTCTTCTTATCTCAATCCATTTTTTTGTCCTGCAAACACAATAACCACACAAACAACCTTGTTCTCCATTTTCATAACGTTTTGACATACCAAAATGTCCACATGAAATCTTGATTTTATTACCACTCATGCTAATGTATTCAAGTATGTAAACACTTGAATAAAGCTTAGTACAATCTCTTAGATCAACACTATGGATACTTAAGGAGAAAATATTTGAACTCTAGGAAAAGAAAATTGCAAGAGTTTAGCTAAGGCTATAATTGAATCATGCCATAAATGTAGGGGATGCATGCATTTATATAGGTAATGAATGCATTAGTGTTGACATATCTACATAAATGGATCCTACCATGCATTGATAGGGATACATCAATGAGGCTATGTAAATGAGGATGCATTGATGCAGCCTATCTTATTAATGTTTCATCATACCCCAATAGCTTAATAAAAAGGCATCTTCAAGTGAACATAGTTAGGATCAAGTTGCTTACAAAACTGGAAGGTACAAAATTAATTAACAAAAAAACTAATTAAAGGACTCTTAACTAACTCTAAGTGCCCATTTGTAAAACATTACAAAAATTAGTGTTCATTACAATAAAATTGAACACTTTACAAAAATGTTAGCTAACACCTCTAGGATTACCAAAGACATGATGAAGTTTCAAAGAATGCCTAGAGGTGGAGGGTCCTATGACACTAAGGGTCCCTTGATTTAGCCTAGTATTGGTGGAGATTGAGGATGACCTACTATTATTGCTTTTGATGGAAGCTTGAAAGTGTCCAAAAGTACTTTCATTTTCTCCTCTTTTTCATGTGGGCCATACAAAATCCATGTAGCTTCGTCGATGTGTGCTGGTTCTAGGACATTCCATGAGCACATCATCAAAGAAAACAACTCCTTCTTGTTGATAAACCTAGTTATAAAGGTTTTATGTTAAGTTTTAATCATATTTACTAGGTTCTATAGCTCATGGTAGTCATTCATTTCTTGGCTAAGTTCTTAGCAACAGATTGATGATCTATGATTATGATTCTAAGAAATTTAAGCTATACATTGGTTGTCTGTAAATTTTTCTTTGTTTCCATATGGAGCTTAAATTCTACCTCATAGAGGAGGTATGAACTAGCCACCTAGTTGTTCAATTCACTCTTTAGTCTCCATGATATCAACATTGCTAGGTTTGCATACTAAAGGTTGGCAAGCTTCATGTATTCAGTCATCTCTTCAATTTGCAATTTATTTAGATATATTTTATCTTTGTTGTTTGTGTTCATTTCATCAAATATGGGTTTCCACATGTCACCTCTTTGTTGGATTTTCTAGAGGACCTCATTCATTTTTGCCTTCTCCAGCTAAATTTCTTTTTCATTGACTTCATTGAAGAACCCAACTTGGTTCTTGTAGTGATTCTTCACTCGTTCAAATTTCAATCTTTTATTTTTCTAGGTAGACATCTCAATGATAGTTTTTTTGGTAAAGGGCATCAACATTCTCCATTAATAAATTATGATTCTTAGCTATCAACCTTCCCAAATCAAGATTCATCTTAGCAAGCTACTTCTACTACTAGCATTTTAATTCAATCATCTAGTCCTTTCGTTGCTTCATATTTTGTAGGTGATGATTGTTCTTAGTAAGGATAAAGTTTTTATTTTGGACCTATGATACATCCTTATTAGTGTTAAATGCCATAGATTTTGACAAGGATGCATTGAAGACCATTACCTCCTTTACATTCTCAACCTCTTGAAGTCTAAGATGAAGCTATTAGAAAGCTTCATCTCTAAAATGCTTTGGCCTAAGAATGGAAGGATCAAAGAGATGGGTACACAACTTTGTAACTTTAGTGGGAAACCATCAATTAGTAATAGAGACCTTCTTTATCTACGTGTTTGTAATTAACAGTTTTCTCCTTATCTTAAGTAACTATGATTGGTACATGGCTATTTTATCTAGAAGATCAAAGAACTTTGAAAATGGTTGCCAAACTCCAACCAATCATTCCAAAAGCTCCATGTGTTGGGTAGCACTCATTAGGATGCTTCCTATTCTTTTGGATGCATGGATTTCCATCATGATGATAATGTCAAGCACTAATTCCACAGGACCATTTAGGGCTTCAACCATCTTGTTAGCCATCACCATCACTACTTTCTCTAATCCTTTGTGTTGCATAACTAGGATAGTTACCTCCTTGCTTTCTCCAACATGATAAAGAAGGATACAAGATTTCCTAGGATTTCAAGAAATGCCTATCCTAGAATGGATATTGTGATTTTCTTAGCATTAAGATTGGATCTCATAGGCACTTGGTTTCTCTAAGTAGAGAACAATGAGGCAACCTTACTATCTAGTCAACTTATGATCCTTGTGATCTCATTTAGATGGCTCATGTATGGATAGTAGACTAATGATTCTCCAATACCTCTAGAGTCTTTCTGTCATTATAGTAACTACTCTCAAAGCTTTCTAATATGTTCTATACTTATGAGAATTTTTTATGTGGTTTTAAGTGGTGCTGGTGATTGATCCTCTTTCTATAGCTTAGCTACTACCTTATCTTGCATCATCTCCTCTTAGGATGTGATAAGAGCATGAAGGACTATGTCATTTGAATAGCATGCTCCTCTTGCATACATAGTGTTCACTAGTGATCTGGTCAAATTCTATACACCTAGTCACCCAAGTGACCGATATCCATAATAGTGAATTATGGGGTTGAAAGGACATTGTCTTCCTAACTCATAATAGTGTTTAATCTATATGTATGATTATGTGTGGGTTATGGCATATGATATATATTTTTATAAGTATTTTCATAAGTTTCTTTTTTAACAGCTAAATAACTGAGCAAAGGTTGAGTAAGTAAATGTCTAATTAATTAACTAGTCCATTAATTAACTTATCCTAATGTGGAGTAACTATTTTTATTTATTGTACATATTCAAAACTAGTCTTAATACTACTGGATTACCAAGTGGCTATTGCTGAACATATCGTATATCCACTGTTGGGGTTACCAAGTGTTAACACATTATACTTGAAATGTTCATACTCATAGGTTCATGTTTAATTATATTAACTAATTAAAAATATTAATGTAAAGTGCATATAAAGTAAAGTATAGGAAAGTAATGTTAAGTTAGTCTAACTACTACAATGGATGTAGGAAATCTCAATTTTATTGTTGCTCATGCAAACATTTTTAGGTACATGGGCATTTGAATAAAACTCCATACAATCTATTAGATCCACAATACAAGTACTTAGAGAAAAAATATTCTAACTCTAGGAAAATGAAATGAAAAATTTTTAGCTAAGGCTACAATTGAAAGATGTCATAAATGTAAGGGATGCACATATTTATATATGCAATGACTACATCAGTGTTAACATGTCTACATCAACACATCCTACCATGCATCAATGGGAATACTTAGATTGGGTTGCATCAATAGGCTTTTGTTGACATAGCCTATTTTATTGATGTTTCATTAATAACCTTTCCACTTGGATCAAAAAATTTTATAAGACTATTAAGCTTACTTGGTAGTATAATCACTAAATACTTCTGTTGGAGATCAAGTTACAAGAATCTTTTAAGATGTTTAATGATGAGGAGATTGTAGATAGACTATGCCATGGTAATGTTTAGGAGTCTTGAGATTTTTTTTTCATGGCTAATCAACCTATGATCAATTCAATATTAGACTAGATACCTAGGGGACTTATCTAGTAAGTTTTATCCTTTCATAGTTAATACTACTATGTAATCTAATGCTTTGATGTAGTTGTGATGGCTACTCAAGTCATGCTTCTAATAAATAGCAAGATAGATCTAACTACTTAGAGAGCATTAATGTTTTCTACATAACGATGCATGCAAATGATGCTAGTATAAGCACTTAAGGAAGAAGAATGATGTGGTTGTCAATATGTTGGTTGAACATTAAGGATCTTACTGCTATAGATTACTTCTAATGTTGTAATATTTAAATGCATATGATAATGGTTAATTCTATATATTTCTTCTGTTTCCTAATGAGGTTATTAGCTTATCCCTCTTTCATTAATACAATAGTCACACTATTTAAAGGGATTAATACTTAGTTATCTTGTTGGATGATTTAAGTTTCTAATAAGATAATAACTAATGCAAAATTAAGTTAGAATAAGTTAAATAAATAAAAATAGTAATAATCAAATTTAAGAAAGAAAACATGAAAACTTAATTAGATGAATTAAGTTAAATTTGAGGATGTGTCCTACTATCTTATATGATGCTGAATGTTGGGAAATACAAAAGATCCATTAATAATAATTCAATGTCATAGAAATAAAAATGTTTAAATGGATGTTAAAATTTACTAGAAAAGATAAATTTCATAACACATACATTAGAGGAACACTTGGTATAGTTTCTATTTTAGATAAGTTACAAGAATATCTTAGATGACTTGAACATGTGCATAGAAGATCAAATAATAATCTAATAAAAAAAGTTGTTACATCACTATTCTATGAAATCCATCAAAAGGAATATAAAAAAAGACATGGGAAAAGATATTGAAGATAATCTGAAGAAAATACTAATAAACAAAGATCTAGCTCTTTATAGATACAAATGATAAAAACAAACTTATGTAGCTAATTCCATTTTATTCGAATAGGGCATAGATGATGATGATGAAGAATATACATTTAGAGTATGATATCTTGGAATTACACTTTTTTAACTTAATGATAATAAGTCACACATTCTAACATTTGTGAGCAATGTGATGAGGACATCACCCTATCTTCCTCATGTGTGTTATTCTTAATGTTTCTTATAGGTCTTAGGGATTCAATGATATGAGTTTAGCATGCATCAAAGATGTTTTGGAAGTGTTTTGATGTATCATCAAGGAAATTGTTGGTTGCTATATATCATAAAAAACTATAGTCCAAAACTGTATGTTGTTGTAGGTCATAGTTAGTTGTAGTTTATAGAAAATTAAAGAAAATGAAGTTTCTAGAATTTAGTAGTAAAGTTACAACTCCTATAAGTCACATGGAGTTGTAGTCGGAAGATGTGAGGTATAGTTTGTCATAGTTAATGCCAAAATAGAAAAGAAATATTCCAAGTTTCATTAATCAAGTTGCAATCTAGTTGTAGTTAAGGATTTTGAGGTGGCTACAAGCTATAGTTACTCATAGTTTTAAGAAAAGTGATTTTTCAAAAGACAACTTTTTAAAAGAATACCAATGATTGGAAAAGACCAAGATTCCCTCAAAAAGCTATAAAAGGATATCAAAGGATTAGAGACAAATATAATAGTGATGATGAAAGTATCCAAAATGAATAAGAAATTTTAATAGTATAATAAGCAATAATAAGAACTAATGTGGACATCAAATAGGCCACCGTAACATCTTTATAATAATGGGATCTTTCCTTGGAGTTTTGGCATGTTTGGGAGTGTTTTGGACCTATATTTATGACCTTAGGAGGTTTTAGGGGCTATGGGGACTTGTTTGGGGGTGTCTAGAGATTCCAAGCCTCAAAAAAACATTTTTGTATTTTTTCCTTACAAAGGAGATGTCCCATTTACAAGTGATACATCCCATATGTAAGTGAGATGTTGCATCTACATTGTAGATGTCTTTGCTTAGATGTCCCACATGATTTAAAGACATCTACTCTAAGGCATTTGCACTCGGGAAAGACATCTTTTATTTTTCATAGACATCTCCCATGGATTTTAAAAAACATTAGATTTAATGATAAATTGGAGGAAACATGAAGCAATATAGGGGAGGGGAAAGATATAAATAAACTTATTGGGCCTTCAATTTGAAGAAGACGATCTATAAAGAGAAAGAAAGCCTATAGAGAGAAAGAGAGAGTGTAGGGATTTTAGAGAAGAGTAAAAGGAGAGATAGAGTCTTGGCAAGGTGCCTTGATGATCATCCTTGTGTGTGCAATTTCTTTGATTGAGTGTGTGAGAATTGGATTGAATCTCTTGACTGTCCTTGGGAATTATGCTTCCTCTCATATGTAAATTCTCAATTTGACTAAGTATAAAGCTTTCATTTTTCTTTTCTTGTTCAAATTTTCCATTTTGTAACTTTAAGAAAGCTTGGATTGTGGAATCCATGGGAGCTCCTCATCAGATTGGTATCAAAGTGGCTTGGAATTCGAGACAAATACATTCAAGTTGATAATTCTCATATCAATTGATAAGAATCACTCCAAATCCTCAAGCTTGGATGAATTCTCTCTTGCTACTTGTTCTAGATATCCTAGGATTTTAAAATTTTTCTTTGATTTCTAAGTTTGTTATATCTTTCAAAAAATTGGAAGATAATTATGGAATTGGATACCCATTAGCTTGTAATAGCTAGGGTTTGAAGATCTTATGCTCACTTATCTTAAGATTTGAGTATTTCTTATCTCATTCTTTGAAAAATTTTGAATATCTCACTTTTACTAGTAGAAATTTATGAGAATTACCTTTAAGATTATTTTCCATTATTCCTCAAAATAAGAAGATAATTCAAGATTTGTTATGAGATTTGAAGAAATAAAAGACTAACTTGACAGATATTTTGAGAAGAATTGAGAGAATATCATCTATCCATAAAGGTAAGGAAGAATATGTAATGCATGTTGAAGTATAAATCAATGAGAAAATTAGTTCTCAAGTATCTCTTATTGACTAACGAAGTGCTCAATACTTCAAGGTTTCAAGGAAGAAAAAAAAGGACTTCATCAAAGGGACCAAAATATCTGTAAGGTCCAAGATGATGTAGCTAATCAAGGAGAGTTCCTACCTCATGAGTCATGGAAGGTGAAGGATCCAAGCCAAAGGAGTGGTAGGGGTAAAGGGAATTCTCCAAGAAGGGTTAAGAGAATTACTAGAAGGTATGATTCTCATACGTTTTGCAATTTTTGTATATCTTGTGGCAAGGAAAAGGAGATTCTAAGCCAATTTGAGGCTATCTCATGGGAGATAGGGGAGTCTTCTAGCAAAGGTATGTGAAAGAATGATTTCTTTGATGGTGCTTTTGATGAGTCTAATGTTAAATCCATGGACAAGAGTTTACCTTTTGAGGTGGTAGCAACAAAATGGGATGAAGATATTTTTGATGATTCCTTTGAAGAGGAGAAGCCATTGGTATTGGATACTCCTACTTGGGATCTTGGACCTTCATGCTTTGATGAGAATGGACAACCACATGTTGAAGATCAAGTTGAATTAAAATTGGATAGGAGTGCCCATGAAGAAGTAAGTAAATGTGAAATTTACCTTGAAAATGATAGTAATGTGTCTCATGTTGAATTAGTGTGATGGATGCTAGCTTTTCACTTCATCTTAATAGTAGTTTGTTCAGTTTTGATGATGAGAATCATGATCTTTATGATTGTGATGCAATCATGAGTCATGTTGAAAATGATGAGAGTGATGTGAATTTTAATGCCATTGTTAGTGAGAGAAAGACTACTAATGGTAATTTTCTTGATGATTGATAAGACACCATAGTAAGGTCTCGATGTCAAATTCGTGACATTGGAGCCCCAATGTCACATACTCAATGTCGAAGCCAATAAGTGACATCGAATACTTGACATTGTTGCATCTAGATCTCACCTATAAATATGGTGCTAGGGGTACTTAGATGAAAGAGAAGTCAATAGAAAATATTTAGAAATATTGTTTTAGTTTCCAATTTTTTCTTTAAAGCCTGTTATTCCTAGTGCATGCCCACAATGTGATATTTGCAATTGTACAACACCTTTGTTCAAGTGTGATGTACTTGAACACATTACATGATTGTTAATAAAGATCAAGATTACTTCCATCATTGCAGCATCCTCTTAGATTATTTTTTTCTTTAATTATTTATTTATTTCTTTAGTTAATTATTTTCATTTATTATTATTTACTATTCTTGTTATTAAGTGGAATGCATATGCCTTAATCACGAGCGTTTAAGTGGAAGTACTTGGTAATCCAAAAGTGTATTTTTTGAAACAATGAGTGACATACACTTGGTAATCCTAAAAGTAGCCTCACGAAGTCCAAGATGTGTACAAATAATTAAGTGTTGATACTCATTACCCATACGCTATCTTAGATCTTTTCTTCCATCATTCATTAGTTTAATTAATCCATCTCTTTATCATCAGTACGAGTAGTGTAGAAATTTTACAACATCATATGCCTTACTCTGGACTAAACCATATGTGACAAAGCTACCACTAGTCCAAGCAAGAAGACAACAAACTATGATCAAATCATAATGATCTAGATCCCACAACTAGTCCTAGGCATAGAATTCGATTGGATCATGTGTGAACGCTTGTAATTTATATGGTTGAGTGTGGGGGTACCTTGCTACTCATCATTGGCACCATTGCCAAGGCTGGTGCTAGTTATCTAGATTAGTTATATTATACAAGATTGTTTTCAATAAATTAACGATATATCATTTAGAAGCTATTGACACACACACACACACACACACCATAAACTAAGAACAATGTCTCTCTCACATAGAAGTGACTATGTGCTATATAGCAAACACATTCATTGGAGAACTAATGAGATATACAATGAATAAGATTCGAGTAATCAACCTTATGCAGGGGTTTCTTATGATCATGACCACCCTGACAACACCCAAAGACTACATTCACCTAAGATAGACAATCTTTAAGAAGATGATATAGGTCCTAGACTATTAGAGGCCTGAAGGCCTAAGACCTCCTCAAAACCCAAATATGATAAATCAACAGACCCTGAAGAATACCATAGAAGCCATGGAAATTCTTCTAGCTCTTCATCTTATTCTTTCCCTTCAACATCTAGTTCTGATGAAGATGAATATAGGTATAGAGATAAGGCTCAACTAAAGGTTTGAACTAAAAATCAAAATTGAACCCAAGGAAAAAGTCAAAGATGTCATCATGAACATAGAAATTTTCCTCAAAACCTATTTCATGACAATGAAACCCTATTCACCACCAAGAGCCCAATGCATATCATAGAGGTTGTTAAGATATCTGGTAGGCATCACAAAAAGAGTCATTTACCTAAGCTTAACATGAAAAATATCCCTAAATTTATAGGAGGCTATGATTCAGATCCACAACATTATTTACAAGCTTTCCATGATGCCTATGCTTACTATAACATTGAAAGTGGATGGAAAAATCTTAAGCTCTTTCCTAGGATACTAATTGATAGAGCCCAAATGTGGCATAGATTGTTAAAACCAAATTCAATCTGACAATGTTCTACAATGCTAGAACTTTTTAATGAGAAATACCAAACCTATGCAAGAGTGTCCAACCTAAGGAGAAAAATCCAAGAGTGAAAATAAGAACAACGTAAACCCTTGGACATGGCCTTAGATAGATATTATGCCTTACTAAATAGATGCCTAGGCCATGGTTTCTCTAAGGAAAGGCAAATTTTCCACATCATAGGTGGGCTTTATAATGAAACAAGGAAAACCCTTCGAATGTATGCCCCATGGCAATTATATGAGCTCCAAGCCCATTAGATCATAGAGCTCATAGAGCATGTGGCAAAAGAAGAAGTAGAGATATGCAAATGAAAGAATGTTAAGAAATATTGATGGGACCGAACTCTTCAATTAAAGGAGGTCCAGATCTATGGTAAGGAGAATGAAACTAATACTAATAAGGTGATCCCACAACAAACCTTGTCGATACATAAGTCTATTGATGAATTAGAAGAAAATTTTAATAGGATGTCCAAATGGATATATGAAAATGCTACAACTCTCATTGAGACAGTCGAGGAGAGGATCATGTAAAATAAGCTAGGAAATCACAATAAACAAATGATATAGAACCAAGAAATATTTAGGAAGACTTTTATAAAAAAAGAAAACATTACTAAAGAAAGTAAGGCTATAGAATCAACCACAAATGAAGGTAATGGATGTGACATCTACATATATGATCATCTGAAGGGCCATTACCTAGTCTTGTTGAATCTATGGGAGTATTGGGTAGGTGCCTTAAATCCAAATTTTTTCCAAAAGCACATGCCCATGAGATTTCCTCTTCCACAAGGTAATTATAAATAGTCCCACAACCGATCGTACTATCCTAGGGAGACTTATTACCAACCTCAACATAGTCATCAACCGTAGTGGCAAAAACCATAGTCATGGGGGAGGCCACCATCAAATCAACCCTATCATTCCTACCCACTAAGACTGCATGGATACTATGTTCAACTCCCTATTTCTCCAACTAGTTCTACATCCTCTACTTCTAATTTTCACTACCACTTTCCCAAGTACCATCAATTAATGACATCCCCTAAAGGATCAACACCTTATGCCTCTTACCATCCAACTTACCCTTGATATTCTCATAATTTACCTCCTCCAATGCCATCACCAATAACTCAAGAAGATTCAGCACCATAGTATCAACAAATTAGTGCCACTTGTTCTGCAAATGTTCATAAACATGCTAACACTAGTGGGTCCCAATTACAACACTAGAAACATCCCTTTTGGAGGAAAGGTCATAAGCCGAGGAAAACCATGCATGAATCCACTACATCTTCTAACCTAGCACAATGCCAATCTATTGCATCACCTTCCTTGTCTCAACCAACATCCTCTGACCATATACAAGGACCACCATCTGTGTGTGCTCCAATTCCACATCCAAACTATGAATCTACAAACATGGGGAGACAAATAAATCCATGCATACCACCTCATGATCAAAGGCACAATCGTGGGTTAGCCATTTGTAATGTTAACACACCTCATACCCTGACCTACCATACATTTAACCATCAAGTGTGTGACCAACAATTTTTCTACCAATCCACCACACCACTAATAGGCACCCCATGGCTAGTACATGAAAGGTTCCCAACATTTCATACATGAATGGATCCTATTCATCCACTTATTAATCCTATCCATGACCAAATTTTTAGTCATGGAGTTTACCCCCCATTCTAATCTTTAGGATTTTTAAGTGATTTTTATCTTTTTGTTTTACAATTTTCTATCATTTTCCTATTTCTTGATCCAATTTTTTCTACTTTTTCCATTTTTTCTACTTTGTTCTAGTTGTGGTTTTAATTTTCTTTGTCTATAATCTTGCTATTGAGCTTGTTATCCATTGAGGTGAGGTTTTTCTCTATGTTATCGAGGCATAAGGAATTGATTATTTGAACATTGAGACCACAACATTCATCCACCAATTTCATTAATAAGAGGTTCTTGCTTTGGTCAAATGGTAATATTTTTCATCATCCAACTCAATAATAACTCTATAATCATTTTGTCTAGATAGAAGAGTGCAAAACCAAGGAAGAATGTATAAGGTGTGACATTAAGGGGATTTGTGGATTCTCTTTGGTTACTTCTATATTGTCTATCATGTTGCTGAGGTTGTAACCATATCCTTGTAGATCTAATGAAAAATGGGAGTAAGAGCAACTTAAAATGACACTGAATATAATTCTAAGGATTCCACTGGAAAGATATGTACCCATGCCTGAAGGTTTGTGGCTTCTTAGAACACAAAAATAATAATAATAATTGTGCCATCATAACACTTCTCCCTTAGACAAAATGCCAAGTGATGTTACTCCTCGCAACTTTGATAGTCTTATGGTTGTCTGCCACTGGGATGAAATGATGCAGTGTCACTAAAATGTGGTTTGAACTTGGTTTGAATCTTATAAAAATGGACTCATGGTTATTTAACCATTAATAACACATAAGGTTTCATTATGACCATGGTAGGACACCTCATGTGTTGATTTCTACAATCCCTTCTATGGTCCATCTCATCTTGTTTTCTAGATGTTCATAACTTATGGTTTTGTGTAACATAGAGTTATTATCTCAATTTTGTGGTTTTAACATGTGTGTTTTGTTTCATAGGTATGCATTTCATTCCCCTATGGTGGCTACAAACATTATAGGTTTGGTTACACAAGGGCATCATAGGCTAGAGCTTACTTTGGGGAGAACTCACTTGTGTAACTTTTGTGACTTGTACTTGTTTAACATGCACCCAAAATTTTTATGTTAATGATTTCACCTTGTCCTACTACTTTTGGTGCCTCAAATTAATTTTTTACTTGCCCAACATGATAAACTTAGCTTCAAACCTTCCAATCAATCCTAGATCTTTAGTTTGCCTATCCATTGGCCCCATAAATTGCAAAAATTTGGAGCTCGACATTAGGTCTAATCCAACATCACATACACCACATCACGTACCCTACATCAGGTCTAGTAAATAGTATAAATACAACCCCCAATGAACCTTCAACTTTATTTTTCTCATTTTCTACTAGGGAAGTTGTTGAAAGTTTTTTTTCTCGCAACTTAGAGCTCTGCACCTCCATCTTCCATGTGTGATATCTAGCTCTTTACTACTCTAATTTCTATGTCATTTTCATCTATCTAAATCCAAAGTGTTCCACTTAGTCATGGGAGGGGGTGCTTGCATGTAAACATTGCCGATTTACTAAAATTTGCTATCACTCATAAGGTATTATAAGGGTAATAATGTTGAAAACCTTAGGAACTATAATGAAAAATCACTAGCTATAATGTTAGAAGTCCAATTTTTCTAACCCATGGGGCCATAACTATTATTATAAGCCACATATAACGAAAAAGGAAACCCATTGCAAGGGTCATAGAAAGAGATAAACACTTTTTGGGGTATTTTTCTTGAAAATTTTTCTAACCCTGCAATCATATACATTATGAGCTTAATGAACTAAAGTTATGAGTAAGGTATAAACTAATTAATGATAACAAACATTACCTTAGTAACACTTGGTTTTTACTTGATTTCAAATGGCCCTAAAAAGAGGTGCTCAAGGTGAACCCTCGCAGAGAGATGCTAAGCATCCACATGGTGGCCATGGTCAACAAGGAGAACATGAGGAACATGCTAAGAAGGAGGCCCAATCCTTTAGTATTCATTAAGAGGCCCCTACTATTGGGTAATCAGCATAGGAGGGATGATAGAAATACCAACCCCCAAATAGGAACAACATCTCACATTGTCCCCTAACTACCTTATTAACACCTTGAAGAAATCCACATTGGCTTTAGTCATTGTGGAAATGAACTTCGGTCTATTCATGGAGTTTTCTCCAGAAGTGGTGTGGATGTAGCTTAAAGCATCCCCAATGTGGCCTATCTTGTTCGACAATGGTGAATAGTACATGGGTGAAGTCCATCAATTTTGGCATAATAAAGATGAAGGAATCATTGTTAATATCTGTGGGGTGATTTTCCCTTACTTAGTTAAGGACATTGCTATAGCTCTCAACCTATCTAATGAAGGGGCCAAGGTTGCTCACTTGTCCACTAGATCCAACCTTGAAATAAAGAAACTATGGTTGGGACAGGCATATAGTAAAGAAGACAAATCATACAATGAAAAGACTTTGGAAGAAAGAACCTACTTCAAGATTGGGACATACCACCTATTTCCCATGAAAGGGCTCAATAGAATCTTGACTTATGTAGCTAGGGGAAATGCCTTTATAATGGAAAAATTTGTAGTTAACCTTTCCAAATATTACTTCATAGAAATCCAACAATGATTTGAAGAAACAAAGTTAGGGAGACCAACACTTTTGTTTCCCTATCTAATTAGAAAGCTATGAAAGCACACTAGAATCTTGGGATGTATCAATGATATCCCTAGGAAGGCTCAGCATGCCTCCTTCATAAAACTCTTAAAAAATACAACACCAAGAAAAGATTCTAGTGAAGATCAAGAAGCAAAGAAAGAGGCAAAGCTAAGAATGGAAATGCAACAAGAGCCTAAACAACATCCACAAGCACAAGCTCCACTGCCACCATCATAAAATTATAGACCATCGATGAGCCACTTGCAAAGGATCACTAAAACCATCAGTTGGGAAAGTAGGAATGAGGCCAATCTCTTCCAAGTTATGAATGATGTTGTACAGTCAACTATATTAGTTGATCCAATGAGTGGAGAGATCTTAATACAGTCAGGGAGAGGGGAATCTCAATAGTCATGCCAGATCTTTGGAAACAATGCATCCTTTCAAGACACATTGGAAATTGGAGAAGATGTCATAGTTGTGGTGCTACAACATGAGGATGCAGCAGGTGCAACAGAGGTGATCATTGATCACATCAAAGAGTCATTAAATGTTCTTATTGTGCCTCAAACCAATCTAGCAGGCATCAAAGATGCACAAATGTTGGTTGGAATCTCAATGACTCATGCGGTGCATGAGGATGTGCTTGATCACTTGCTATAGATAAGTCAAGTGATGACCACTCAATTTGACATTCCTAGTGATGTCACTATAGCTCAATTGGATCTCATCACCACCAAAGAAAAGTTATTCATGGCTAAGGTCAAGGCAAAACATGCAGAAGCTGAGATACAAAGATTGTAAGAAGAGCTAGCTACCCTGCAAGCTAAATGATGGGATCTTACTCATTTTGTTGCACCAGATCAACTAGAGTAATTCAGGATAGAGGAGCTCATCAAGCTAGCAAAGGAAAAAGTAGTTGCGAAGCAAGAGAAGGAGATAGTCTTTTGGAATGCCTCTACTACAAATGCATAATCTCATGCATATAAAAAGGAATTAACCACTATCTAAGAGGAAAATAAGTAGATCACTATAGAGAATTCCCAATTGACCACTATGCAAAAACAAAAGAACATCTTAGAAAAAAGTGTCCACCAATTGCAAGAATAGCCGATGAGGGTTAACTAGGATATGAATAGATTGGCCTAGGAGAATAGAACCCTCTCCATGGATGAAGTATGCACTATTTTCAAAAGTCAACAATTGAAATTATCACATGGTATAATGAGGCTGGAAAGCATGAAAAATTGAAAGAACACTTCCGTAACCAAGTTGGCATGTACAGGAAAATCAAGATGGCCAAGGCCCACATCAGTGCCTTGTCAATGCAAAATTTTGAATGGCAAGCCATTTTAAATAACTATGCCTTGGTCCAATAATAATAATTCAAAAACAAGGACCTACTGATAGAAGATGTAAAGGAATACATGCCATTGGCTAACCATAGATATGCCAACCTTGGCATGTTAACAATAGGTTGTCCCCGAAGTAAGCTAGAGAAACAAGTGGCCACCACCTATGTGTTGTATGAAAAAGAGTTCATAGATCAAAAAGATGCTTTGCAAAAGTTGCAAGTGGTAAACTCAGAGTTAGAGGTGGTTAAAGCCAATTATTAGGAATAAAGAGATGTAGCCTCAAACCTAGCTTAGTGATTGATGGATTATCATGAGCTTAAGGATAAAGCTAGGGCTTTCAATGAAGAACGATAGTAGTTTGCAATATCATATGTAAAATAAAATCAAATGTTTTTGCAACTACCATGTCCTTAGGATATACTAGTGCTAACACACATTGGCACAATAGCTTGAATGGCACATGACGCAAGGATGGAGGAGGAAACGTTGTAGGCCTTGCTCAATTGATATAAGTTTCAATGACCTGGCGACAAAGGAAAGCAGTCAATGGAAGAACCACCACCTCCGGGTACCACATAAGCTTCCCTATCTTGTTTTTGTTCTATGTTGTAATAATGTGTTCCATTTTTGGACTACACCATTATGGCATGCAAAGAGTCAATTATTTTGTTCATTGTTTAAGTCGGGTCAATAATCCCATACCTACCAATATTTTCTATAGAACTTTCTCCTCATTTTGTTTAACTTGAGGACAAGTTTTCATTCAGTCCTGGGGGTATGATGAGACACCATAGTAAGTCCTTTATGTTAGATATGCAATGTTTGATCCCTAACATTGCATACATGACATCGGGGTTAATAAGCAATGTCGAATAACCGATGTCACCTCACCTGATGGTGCTTGGGTACTCAGATGAAAGAGGAGTTAATATATAGTAGTTATAAAGATATTTTTAGTTTTTAGTTTCTTCATTAAAGTTTGTTATTCCCAATGCATGCCCACAATGTGATTTTTTTACTCATATGGCACCTTTGTTCAAGTGTGACACTTGGACATGTTACATGACTTGCAATAAAGATCAAGATTACTTCCATCATTGTAGCATCCACTTAGATTATTGCTACCTTTAATTATTTACTGATTTATTTAGTTAATTATTTCCATTTATTATTATTTACTGTTCTTGTTATTAAGTGGAATGTGTATGCCTTAATCATAAGCATTTAAGTGGAAATACTTGGTAATCTAGAAGTGTATCATTTGGCACAACCAGTGACTTACACTTAGCAATCCCAGAAGTAGCCTCATGAAGTCCAAGACATGTACAAATGATTAAGTGTGAATACTCATCACCCATAGGCTAGCTTAGATCTTATTTTCCATCATTCATTAGTTTAATTAATCCATCTCTTTATTGTCAGCAAGAGTAGCATAGAAATTAGACAACATCACATGCCTGACTTTGGACTAAACAATACATGACAAAGCTACCACTAGTCCAAGTGGGAATACAAAAAAATACAATCAAATCATAATTATCTAGATGCTACAACTAGTCCCATCCATGGAATTCAATTAGATCATCCATGAACACTTGTGATTCATATGGTTGAGCATAGGGCTACCTCACTGCTCATCAATGATGATGGCTATTGGGATATTCATTGTAAGAAGTTCATTATTGATGTTAGTGAAGACATTGATAATGATATGATTTTCTACAATTTGGAAATTCTTTCTATGAGTTACGATAATAATGAATTTGTTAAATGTATTAGAGAACTTGATTTTCTTGGTTGTAAAATGGATAAGCAACATGGAGACAATCCAAGTTATTATGTTGCTAATGTTTGGAAGTGTTTTGGGCCTATTGTGATGACTTTAGGAGGTTCCAAGGGCTATGGGGACTTATTTGGAGGTATCCAAAGCTTCGATACCTCAAAACAAACATCTTTGTATTTTGGCCTTGTAGAGGAGATGTCCCATTTGCAAGTGAGACATCCCATCTATGAGTGAGATGTCCCATCTACATTTCAAACATCTTTGTTGAGATAGCCCACATGATTTGAAGATGTCTATTCTGAGACCTCTACACTTAGGAAAGACATCTCCTATTTCTCATAGGTATCTCTGATGAATTTTAATGGATATTAAATTGAATGATAAATTGAAGGGAATAAAGATATAAATAGATTCATTAGGCCTTCCATTTTAAGAAGAGAGTCTAGAAAGAGAAAGAGAGCCTAGTGAGAGAAAAAGTGTAGGGAGTTGAGAGAAGAGTATAAGGATAGATAGAGTCTTAGCAAGGTGCCTTGATGATCATCCTTGTGTTTGTGATTTCTTTGATTGAGTGTGTGAGAGTTAGATTGAATTTCTTGTCTATCCATGGAAATTGTGCTTCCTCTCATACGTAAATTCTCAATTTGAGTAAGAATAAAGCTTTTATTTTTCTTTTCTTATTTAAATTCTTTGTTTTTTAACTTTGAGAGAGCTTAGATTATGGAATCCATGGAAGCTCCTCATCAAGAATACTTTAGAAAGAAAGTAGCCAAGGTAAGGTGAATACTCTACTCTAAGTATTTTCTTGTCTTAAGCTTATGTAACTAAATTATGAGCCATAATTAAGAGATTATTTGATTGGAAGTTGTGAGGACATGTATGGCCTCTAAGGTCCTTGGGAAATTTGATTTGAAATATGTTCTTCATTGTTGTTATATTTCTCATTTTGAAATTAATTAATAGAGGGAGTATTTATTCATTTCTTTGTGTTCTCTTTAGTTTAAGCTAATTAGCTTAGAAAAGTATGAGATTTGATCCTTTGGGACATGTAACATCAAGCTCCTTATCATCTTAGTATCAAAGAATTAATTAGGAGGTATTCCATATTGACTTAGTAATATTTTATAATGATCTAGCTCAATCTAATTTTGGATTTTCCAAAATCATATATTTACTAATTTATTTTCATAATGAAATAAGGAATATTAACATATAGGAATAAAATTTATAATTGAAATTCAATATGAAGCTAAATGCATTCATAAAATATTTTCATAGAAGATATGATAGGACTATGTCTAGGAAAGATAATATTAAGACATTTCAACAATCATTAAAAACATTGTAATGGTTTACTACTAACAGTCTACTTAAGATAGCTTCTTATAAAGAGCATAAACAATTAGTGTTTTTTTTTTTCAGCCATAAATTCTTCCACAAGCAAAAGCAACAAGAATCATATAATACTCATTTTGAATTTTAAAAACTATATTTAATGTTAATCTAAATTTAAACATTAGTATACATGATAACCTTTACATCCACACCATACTACATAATTTAATTTTTTTTTTGAAGATTCTCAAGTGAATATAACAATTCTAATACAAAACCATATGTACAACCAAATTAGAACAATCGATAAGACTATTAGACAATTAAAATACAAAAGGAAATATTTCTATACAATCCATACTAACCACTTAATACATATATAATCTTTATTAGTAAATTTACTATGAGCATAAGGAGTTTTCTTTAGTAGTGGAAACCTCATAGATTTCATCAAATCCATTGGTATACACTTTATGTACATTCTTGAGAGTCCACCTCACTAATGCAACTATTGATTCTAATAGTCGACATATAGTCAATCACTCATTAGTTACAACTTTATGTTCCATGTGTAGATCCATCTCCACCAATGCAATCATAGAGGTGAATAGTAGGCAACATTATAATCATGCAAGGTCCATTGCTCATAACTTTGTGTATCATGTAGAAGCCTATTCACACTGATGCAACCATAGAGGTCAATGGTAGGTAAATCATGTAATTATATTTCCATCTACTAGAAAAAATTCTTAACAAAAGAATTCTAATAATTTAAGTTTTAAGTAAAACCATATCTATAAAGATTAGAAGCTCAAAAAACTATCAAGTTAATAATTAATCTTATGTCAAAGAAATAAATGTTTATCAATAATTAACTATGCTTACCCATTTGTAGAGTATTTATAAGGAAGTGATAAATGAATTACTTTAATGAAAGCTATTTCAAAATACTCTTTCATAGAAGAGGAAGGATGCCTGCACTAAAGGCTATAGCCATAGCTACCTATAAACCATTATAGAGCTTATAAGGAATTAGGGCCACATAGTTCTTAGATATTAGCAATAAAACAAGAAACAATACCAAGAATAAAATACATAAATATCAAGAAATGATCAAAGATTATTCATGCATAACTGATCATTATTAAGATTCTTTCTTATACTCAAAGAAAGAAACATAAGAGAGAGAAAATTATCACTCAAGAATCAAAATTTTATAATTAAGAAATATGCCTATATAAAGCTTCTATGTATTTCAATAGAAAAAATAAGTAACATAAACTTCTTATTATACATTAGTAACAACATAATACCAATAAAATAATTCTATGTTATGCACAAACATATATACATCTATATGCATGCAACATACACACCAACACTCATACAAGCTAATAAGAAATTAGTTATATTACAAAAAGAATAATATTTAGACTTTTGTAAACCTTAGGGATCTTCTTGAATAACTTCTTTACTTCTCTCACACTCCTAGACATTATGCTCTCTTACTCTTCCTAGTGGTTCTTCCTCTCATTTCTTAGTGGTTCAAGGGATAGGGATTAGAGATTATTTATAGGCCTAAGAGGGGAGAGATCTTTTGGATTTGAGATAGTTCTATATTTAGTGTCATTTGTTGGAGTTTAGAAGATATAACTTTCTTTGAAAGATTCTTAAGGAATATTGTTTCTCTAGAAGGATATATTTTAACTTTTAGAAAGTTCTAGTAAAAATATCCTCTCCACCTTATCTACAACTTATTTTCATCTTTCATATTACCCAATTACTATTTACTTTACAAATTCTATAATTCATTTAATATCTTTTACTAAGATTACTATTCAACTATCACAAATTACTTTTCACTTTTACCCTTGTTATCTTTTTACCATGGCATGTATACTTCTTCCTAACTTCTTACTTTCCTTATTTTTTTTTATAATTTTGTTACCCCATTTTTAGTCATGTATTAATGTAACAATAGAACAAAAAATAATATTTCATTCATGATTATAATAAAACATGCAAAATAAATTATTTATTAAATATTCCAAGTGCATTCAAGATGCATACTAACTTAGCTATGATACATACTATTATATTTATAATATAAATTAAATTTTAAGTGGGACATTACATCTTCATTAAGATCTTGATGAATTTTAAAGAATCTTGTATACTTTTAGTATAATTACTGTTCAAATTATCCAAGTTTGGTGAAAATTACTTTGATCTTGGTTAGATCAAGTTTCTTTTATTATATTTGAGCACTAATTTATTTGAAAGATTAGGGTTTAAAGAAATTTATTTTAGAACTGTGCTTTTTTATTAAAGCATAGTGCCATTTTTCTTAATTAACGAAATACTATATTGGGTATTTGAGAATCTTAGCTATATTTGATAATTTTCTTGTAGGTATTGTCTTTATTGCTTTAAGACTTTGTGTTTAGACATGTGAAAGCTATGGATCCTAAGAAGAAGACTATCCAAGAGCTTGGATAAGAGCTTGAAGAACTCAAGGATTCTTTTAAAGCTTTTAATGGCTAAAATGTAAGAATTTATTTTCAAGTTTTTGGCTAATAAACAATAAGAATTTAAGGAATGATGAAAAAGAACTATTGTGGAGATTAAGGGGGAAAATCCTTTTGAATCTATGCATGGATTAAGAAGGAGAAGTAATCAAAGAGCTCTAAAAATAGATGTATCTAAGTCTTAAATATATAAACTAGGATTTCCTTCCATTCATGCTAAAAAAGAGAATGATGACGATAGATTTATCAAAATTTCTTTAAAAGCTCCCATATTGATATGTTATTTTTAAAAGAGTTTTAGGGTATGAATTTCTTTCTTTCTTTCTTGATTAAGAATTAGGAATAAATATTTTCATATTTAAGAATTTTCTAGTGAATCCATGATTCATATTGTTAAAAGTAAACATAAAATATTAGTAGCAAAATGATGAAATAAAGAATGCATCAAATATTTTGAATAATATGGTAGATTCAGTAGTGTGGATCAAGAACTTAGAAGGGGGATGGATAATTTACCAAATTAAAATTGTACCTACCACACAACATATAAAATCCTACATGGTTCCCCAACATGGGTACTTCCACACTTGGAGGGTAGAATTTATGCATGCCTTTGAACTTTGTTTCTTTATCAAATGTGGTTTGAAGGGCACCACACCCTATACAAGCATTGAGCTCCACACTGAAGTGTTTCATCACTACAAAACCACTCAACCTTGCAAGGTCCCAACAAGCTCAAAATGTGGTTTCAAGGATCCCATAACCTTTAGAAAAATGGGCTCTTCTCCAAAGTGTTTTGATGCTACAAAGCCACTCAATCACATAGGATCTCTACAAGATTAATACAAATGCCTTATCACAAGAAGCACATCAACCCCATATGGCAATAGGAAAAAGAAAAGATACAAGGAAAGAATGTAACTACAATTACAAGTCCTTGTCATTAAAGCTCAATTCAACATAAAATTAACATACAACCAACCAAATGATGTCACAATGAAGGACAAGAGTACAAGAGCATAAATATGATAATGATTTCTTTGATGTGAATAGTGCTTTCATAATTCCAAGAATTTGATGTGTTCTTATATCTTTGAAGTTTTCAAAACCTTCTCAAAATTTGTGCAATGACTACCTAACAACTAGTGTAGACATCTCGTTCAAATTTGGGATGTCTACCTAAGATCTACCTCAATTCAAGAGAGACATCTCATTCTGAAGTGGGACATCTCTAAGGAGACGTCTACTTTCAAATGGAGACATCTACTATTTCTGAGAGATGTCTACTTTCATATGAAGATGTTTAGTATTTCTGAGAGATGTCTTCTCAACTCTTTGAAACTCTAGTTTCAAAGGCTTTCTCTTGTTAATTTCACTTTCCAATCCATGGAACATCTTCATTTGGTTTGTAGTCTTTGGTTTTAGTCCATGCTTATTCATGTTCTCATGTTAGCTCATAAGATCTTCACTTTGTCAACTCATTGTAGATCTCATTTTCCTTGAGTCCTTAGTCCCTATGTGAAGTTCTTCTTCATGTCTTGTAAACACATCATCCATAATAGACATTCTTTGTTCTTAATTTTCCTTAAGGTTTTGGCATACTAAAAGGTCAACAATCTTCCCCTTTTTGGTGATGTCCACAACTTAAGAAAATAGGTTAGTAGGTCTAGAAATCAATTGAGCTAAAGATGATACATCCTTACTATAGTACTCAAATCATAATTCATTAAGACATATAATCATAATATTTCTCATGAAATTAGTTTAAATATAACCATTAGAACCACCAAATCCCAGTGATGCCCAATCATAGTCACACCATATTCCATAAATCATAATCATATTACAAGTCATTAAGTCATTTTACATCATCACATCAAAATCACATCACAATCACAAACTATACCCATAATATCACAATCAAATTGATCTATATATTTGATTCACATTACAATCACATTCATGTCACAATGATATCAAATTTCAAATTATCCCCCTTTTGGGATATCATCAAAAAGGAGTGGAGCCTAGCAACAAGATAGATCAAAAGAATTCACAATATTCATCCAAGTAGGATCTTATAAGAGTTTATAAATATATTTCCATAAACACAAAATTTCATATGAACAAGTACATACATACTTATAAGGAATTTTTAGATTAGTCTCTAGGTTAAGAGATAAAGCAATTTCTAAGATGTCCATATGGATCACGTGTATCTTAAGGAATTTTAAGGTATATTATCCATTCATTTTTAGAACTTCATAAGAAGCTTTCATAATAAAAGTGTGAGTACTTACTTTAGTTCATATTAGCAATAGAGGGCTTAGGTACTCTAAGAAGATATATTCATAGTATGCAGTACTATCATAGAGATACAACATTTACAAAATTAGTTAAGTAGAGCACATTTTGTAACATTGTTTCAGAGGGCTAACAAACCAAATTCCATTTAAGAGCTTCTCTTTATCTATTCATAAAGTAAAAATTGAGCCATAACTAATCCAAACATAACTAACTCAAGCCTTTCAATTAATGTTTAAGAGAATTTAAAACCAAAGGCTAAAGTTTAAAGTTTGAGTAGTTAGAGTCATGTAACTTTTCTAAACAAGCCATTAGTAAAAAATAAACCAATGTCACGTGATTCAACAATCACCCAATATTCTACTCCTTTTGAGGCATCAAAAATAGCTTAGTAATTTCATGGCAAGAGAGTGAATACATATATATCCAGCTTTCAAGGATTAGATTAATGCTCATAGGAAGGGTCAAAACAATCCAACTTATCATGCTAAATATTTCAAAAACTAATGTTCATAAAGAAATTGATGATCACTCTAAGGTAGTAGAAATTTTAAAGATTGAAATAAAAATATTTTTCTCTAGTATCATATGAATATAAATTTCATATGCATTCCTAGGATTTATGTTTTGGAAAAAATCTTCATACACTTTCACATATGCATGCTTCATAATAATCAATGACGTCGAAGCTTCCCCTACATATGTGCTTATTTTTGTCCTAAAACTAATTTCTTTATTATCTTTCTTATTTAAAAAATTATGCAATTTAACAATACTTGAAAAAATCTTAGATAAAAAAATAGTAACCACATCTCAGAAAAATTTCTATTTTTTAACCATATCATTATCCCTTGCCTTATCACTTTCCTATACAACTTGGTTTAAATCAGTGGCATCTTATGATCAACAAGGATGCAAATCCATTCTAGATTCTTAGATTCTAATCTACTTTTAAAAATAAACATTTTAAGGACATGCAAGAAACTAAATATTCAAAAGATAGCACTAGAGATAGCCATACTAGTTCGTTTTCTTTTTCTATTAAAGATATATTTTTCACTTAAAAAAACATTTAAAAATTAACACACATTTTAACTAGTAAGAAAGGAAATAGAAACTTACCATGACTTATCTTACTTGCTTATTGAGGTGAGAGAAAATTAAAGAATTTTGAGATGATGTCCTCTATCATGGAGTATCTCCTTACCTTTTTATTTTCTTTCATTTATTTCTTCATCGATATATGGTAGTCTTTCTTGTTCATGTTCTTCAAGATAGGAGAATCTATGGTCATCCATTTTTCTAGAGATTCTTCCAACTTTCAGGTCATTCTCATTTCAATTTGCTACATCCTACAAGACACACTTACTAGGTTCCTTTTGACATGATCAAGCATCAATGTTATTGTTTCCATAATTAGGATAACCAAAATCTTGTTTAATTACACAATTTTTACAAATAAATAAAGTATTTTCTTCAAGAATATGGTTATCAAACCTGATTATACTTGAGATAGAGCTCATATCCTTTTGTGGTGTTTCTTCCAAATCTTCACTCTTAGGTTGATTTTCATGGACCCCTCTTTATTCAAAATCCCTACATTTCTCTTCATCTAATGGGGTTAGTTTTTGAATCTCAACATTTATGTCTAAGATTCCTCCTTTTAATTTAGAAGATAAGGTATGAATTTCAAAAAATTTTATATTCATATTTTTCTTTACCTTCTTAAGTAGATAATGTAGGATAAAAATTTCTTCACATAATTCACTATACCTCTCATCATACTTATCTATTGATTCATAAGAAATTTGTAATGAATTTTCATTTGTAAGGGTCATGCAAATAAGATAAGAATCTATTGTTGAGTTATCCACTTCTTCTTCACTTTGCTCACCATCATCCTAGCTAGTGTAGAAGTTTGTCTTTTTCATATCCACATCAGTCCTCTCTTTTCAATAAAACCTTCCATTGTTAGGGCATTTGAAGGTCACATGGCCTCTTCCTCCACAAATCCAACATTCTGTTGAAAAAGCATTAAAATTAGAATTTAAAATTTTCTTACCTTTATCCTTACCTTTAGAGTTGGATTGGTTGAGTTCAATTGATTGCCATTTCTTTTCTTTCTTGTAAGAATCTATTGAACTCTCCTTGAAAGAAGAGTTATTTCCTCTTCCCTACTCACATCTTGCTTAGTAGGTTCCTTTTCTTTGGATACCAATTTTAAGGCAATGGACTTTTCTTTTATTGCCCCTTCACTTATGAGATTTATTTTATAAGCAATAAGAGCACTTTGAAGCTCTTCAAATTTTAGAACCAAAAGATCTCTAATCTTTTCCATAAATTTCGGTTGGAGTGTTCTAATCATTTTTATTATTGCATTACTTTTAGGAAAGTCCTTGCCTATGCCCCTAATCACAACAACTAGATCATTTGTCCTATAAAAATAATACTTTATCTTTTCACCCTATTTTATTTTGAGTTTGTCACACTCACTTTGCAAAACCAAAATTTTAGATTGTTTAAGTATGGATGTACCCTCATACATAGCTTCTAAGGTTTCTAAAATTTCCTTAGTGGTTTAACATCTAGCTATTCTTTTAAATTTAGATTTATTTAATGCATAAGATAAATAATTTTTTTCTTTGGAATCATACATAAACTTATCTTTTTCTTCTAATGTTCATTGGCTCCTTGGCTTGATGACCTTTTTTGCACTATTGAAAAGTGGTATGTAGCCTTCAACGATGGACTCCCATACCTCAAACTCCATTGACTTAAGGAAGCCTTA
The DNA here is from genome assembly GCA_015680685.1 of Gnetum montanum. NCBI lineage: Eukaryota > Viridiplantae > Streptophyta > Gnetopsida > Gnetales > Gnetaceae > Gnetum > Gnetum montanum. The sequence goes on along the minus strand of MNCI01001745.1, from coordinate 1,015,403 downwards.
CATCCTTACCTTCCAATAGGAAAAATTGAACCCATTGAACATTGGTGGCTTTGTGTAGGATTTTCCCTCCATAGTTTACTCTTGAAAACTAAATTTGAATGTAAGAGTACCTTGCTTTGATACCACTTGTGAATTGAAAACTTAGAAGGAGGATGAATAAGTTCCCAAATTAAAATCATACCTACCATATAACACACAAATGTTTATGTGGTTCCCAAACTTGGGTATTTCCACACTTGGAGGGTAGAATCTATACACACCTCTAGACTTTATTTCTCTATCAGATGTGATTTGAAGGGAATCATCCCTATACAAGCACTAAGCTCCCCATTGAATTTCTTCATCACAATGAAACCACTTAGTCCCATAAAGTTCCAAAAATCTTTGAATGTGGTTTTAAGGATCTCATAAACTTTACAAAATTGAGCTCCACTCTAGAGTGTTTTGGTGTTGCAAAACCACTCAATCCCACAAGTTCCCAACAAGCTCAATATGGGTGCCTTCTTGCAAGAAGCACATCAACCCTACAGTGCAGAAAGAAAAAGAAAAGATACAAAGAAAGAATGTAACTACAATTACAACTCCTTGTTGTTAAAGATCAATTCAAAATACAAATAACATACAACCAAGACAATGATGTGACAATGAAGGACAAGAGTACAAGAGCATAGATATGACAATGATTACTTTCATGTGAATAATAATTACATAATTCCCAAGAATATAATCTCTTCTTATAGCTTTGAAGTTTCCAAAAACTCCTCAGAATTCACCCAATAGTTACCCAATGGCTAGTGTAGACATATCCTTTGAAGTTGGGATGTCTACCTAAGATTTTCCTTAATTTTGAAGAGACATCTTGTTCTAAAGTGGAATGTCTCTAAGAAGATGTCTACTTTCAAACGTAGATGTCTTCTATTTTGAGAGATGTCTACTTTTAGATGGAGACATCAACTATTTCTAAGATATGTCTTCTTAACTCTCTAAACATTGGTTCCTAAGGCCTTCACTTGTTAATTTGGCTTCTTCCCAATTCTTGGAACATCTTCATTTGGTTTGTGGTCTTTGGTTTCAATCCATGCTCATTCATGTTCTCATGTTGGATCATAAGATGTTTACTTTTTCAACTCATTGTAGATCTCATTCTCCTTAAGTCCTTAGTCCTTATGTGGAGTTCTTATTCATGTATTGTAAACACATCATCCACAAAAATCATTCTTTTTTCTCCAATTTTCTTAAGGTTTTGGCATACCAAAAGGTCAACAAGTAAGAGTTGATGATGAGTAGCAAAGTAGTTCTAATCTTCAACCATACAAATTACAACTATATACAAGGCACCTAATTAAGGAAACTTCTAATTAGCATAATATAGACATCAAAGGAAGACTTGGAATGGTGTACGTTTTAAATAATCTATAAGAATGAAGGCTTAGATGGTTTGGACATGTGTAAAGAAGATTATACAATGATCCTAAAAATAAAGGTTGCTATATCAATATTCTAGAGAACCCATCAAAGGAAAGATGAAAGAAGGCATGGGAGAAAGGAATTAAAGATGGTTTGAAGAAGCTAAAAATGCATGAGGATATATCTTCTCATAGAGGAAAATGGTAAAAAAGAACTAGACCCTTATTTATTTTTAGTTTCTTCAAATCATCTTCAATAATTTTCTCCCATGTCTTTTTTTATCTTCATTTCAATAGCTTTTCTTAAACAGTGATGTAGTAATCTTTATTTATAGGCTACTTGTTTCATCTTCTGTGTACATGTCCAAACCATCTAAGCCATCATTCTTATAGATTATCTAAAATAGAAGCCACTCCAATTCTTCTTGTAATATTTGCATTATGTAGTTTTCTAGAGGAATAATTTCAAAGAATCCACATTAGTGAGGGATCAATTTGATATATTTTACTAGATTAAGAGAATTTAGAGTTATATTGATCCTCAAAAATACTTAATCATTAATCCGAAACTCCTTTTTAAGATGTTATTGTTCAACATATCTCTTGTATTTATCTTGGATTTCTTGTAGGTTTTGTTTTACCTTTGTCACAATGTTTTCCATAATCTTTAACTAATTCCCCTTCCCTTCAACCTCATGTTAGGATTAGCCCATGTTACTAGTGTTCAATAGTTTCACCATATATAACTTTAAATGGGATCCTATGAATTAAGCCTGAATAATTATTATTATTATTGGTAAATTCTACCAAGTTCAAGTAATTTTCCCAAGTCTTGAGTCTACTCCTAATATCACTCCTTAAAAGATCTTCCAATATTTGGTTAACTCATTCAATTGTCCATCTATTTCAAGATGGTACATAGTGTTGAATTTTAGTTGTGTATCAAGTTCCTTAAAAACATTTTTCTAGAATTCCAAAATGAACTTTGGATCTTAGTCCAATGTGATTGACTTAGGACATCCATGTAATTGGAACACTTCATGTACAAATTTATGTCTACTTCATCTTTCATATTAGTAGAGTTTAAAGGTATGAAGTGAGACATTTCTTGATAATCAATCAACAACTACAAATATTTAGTTATTCCTATCTTTACTTAATGGCAATCCTACTATGAAATCCAGAGTAACATTTTTTCATTTCTATGTTGAGACTTCAAATGGTTGTAGTAGTTTACTAGGTTTGCTTTATTTAGCTTTTACTCTTTGACATATTGGACAATTTTTAATATAAGTAGATATGTCAGTATTTACCCTAGATCAAAAATACCCTCAAGATCACGAAACCAGGTAGCAAGAGGATCTGCATCAAGCTTCAAGGCTTATGCCTAGAGGTTGTAGGTTAGTATTTGTAAATTTATTAGATGCATTAATTGTATTTTTTATTTTATATTTTTCTTTTATGTTATACTATTAACTAGCTATTGACGTACATATGTGTACTAATGGGTTATGTATGGATATGTGTTAATCACAAAGATAGGAGAGAGGGCTACCAAAGCAATGGCTAAGGTAGTAGCAAAAGAAGTGTCTCCTCAAGCTAGAAAGGAGTAGACTCATGGAGATGAGCTACCTAAGGCAACAAAGACCCTATAGCAATTGGAGAAAGAGGGGTTGCTCCACCCTGATGGGGGTGATTTTGATAGCTTGTTCGATGGTATGAAGCTAGATGAGGCCCTTACACTCATGCCTAAGGGCTTGCTAGGTAACTAACTTATGTTGCCATTTTTTATTACCTATATGCTCTAGTATCTTTAAATGTTCAGCTATGTGCTAATTGCATCATTATGTTATAGCCTCAAATATTCCCATCAATGGTCCCACATCTACCTACTACATCGAGCCATGGGTAGACATGCTAAATAAATTCACCTTCATCGAAGGTGTCATTGAAGACATGGTGGATAGCTTGCAATAAGCAAATCCTAAGCTTGGTATCTATGCAATGTTATTTTGCTTTATGTTACCTAACTACTTGAATGCTTAGTTCTTGGCTAAGATTGATCGATTGTTGCATGCCTACAAGTCCTAAGCTATGGTGGGATCCAAGCAAGGTGGCCAAAGTGGATGTCCTTCTTAACCTCCCTTCTTAAGTTATTTAGGTGTCTCGTCACATGTATGATACATTGAGCAAGTGCATGCTTTCCTATGTGAAGGCATTATGGGTCTATAGGTGCTTAAATAAGCACCTATGAAAATGCGTGCATGAGCAAAGAGAAAGGATGGCTAGCTAGGATATGAAGATCAACGACCTTCAATCCAAATATGACTTTTTAGTGGCTAGATTGCAATGAGACAACACTTTGCGTACCTGAGTATGTCTGATATTGGATAGCTCTTAGAGGTAAGAACAAGGCCACATGGGAGTTGATTGAGTAGTGGCCATAGATGAACTTGCTTGCTCAAAAGAACCAAGATTGGAAAAACTACAACATGAAGGTCTATCAATGGGAGAAAATGTAGAAAAACCACAAGCACTAGTATAAGCAAGAGTGCGATGCATACCTACAATGGTACAAGGAGGAGTCTCTGAAATGTAGTCACCTTGAGATGTTTCCTAAGGTGATGGGTGGGAGGTAGGTGTATGAGTTGTTTGTGTAGCACACAATGTTGAGAGGCTCTCCTAAGAGGTAGATTATCACCCCTTCTAGAGAGGCTTCTTCTACTACCTTTTTGATGGAGCCAACCACACAGACCTTCATGGATAAAGGCAAGACCCTTGTAGAGATTGACTTTGGTCAAGAGGACTAGACAAAACTTTCTAAGGCTAAGATCCTCTAATGCTTGAAGGCTAGCCTTAGAAAGTTACATCTAGAACTCACCAATGTGGAACCCTCTAAGGTTAGTTTTCTTTATGTTTTTTTATGTTTAGAGTTAGCTTGTGTAGTGCACAGTTGCTTACTAATTGCACATTTTCATTGTGGTTATGGTAGTAGGTACCAAACGATGTTGTAGGCCCCAATGACATAGTGGAGGAAGAAGATCCTCCACCCCCATCTAGTGCCACTAATCAAGCATGACAAGATGTACCCCTATTGTTAAGCATTTTTGCTATTCTTGCTATGTTTTTGCCATATGATGCTGCTCATGCTATGTGCTAATATTCACATGAAATCTAATGAATGTATTTGCTATATGAAATGTGTAATGTGTAAACTTTTTTTTTCTTATATGGTCATTTTCTCTATGCTTGCTATGCTTATAACATGATGAATCAATGTGTTGAGTTAGGAATATGCAATGATAGTGTGACTAGGCCATTGTGAGCCCCATGCTAGTTTAAGGCCATAGCAGGAGGGCTGATGCTAGTTTAAGGCCATTTTGGGCCACTATGATGGGATTGAAGATGGTAGTTTAAGACCATTCTAGGCAACAACTTTGCTAGTTTAAGGCCTTGGCAAGCTATACATTACTAGTTAAGGCCATGGCATGTTGTCTATTACTATCTTTTGTTTTTGTAATTTTAGTTTTTATGATTTTTATGCATTTTGATGTTTTTTTATGGATGAAAGAAAATGCATTAAAAAAACACAAATAGAAATGTAAACTAAGCTATCAAATGCGTAGGTGATGCAAATAGTAAGCTAAGCGATTAAACTAAATGCAAATAATATGCTATAGTAGTAATGCAATGTGAGTGGGGAGCAAGACGTAGGGTGCAAAGAAGTGAATAGCAGGTAGGTTCTTAATGAGCTTTTAGACTAAGGGGGCACCTTAGCTATGTATTTTCTTTCTAATATGGTGTAGATTAGGGGGCACATAAGGCCTAAATTGCACTATTCAGTAGTCTCCCTAATCCTCGCTCACTATATTGAAGGAAAATTCTACCCAAAGGACATCCTTTAAGAGGTCATTAGCTTCTACCTTCTCCTCAAGTATGTTAGCCTCATGTGTTTCATTGTCTATTGAAGGTGTGTCATCAGGAAATTTGACCTTTGACCTATGTTGTTGATAGTTGGAGGAGCAGTGTTATCACCATGGATGATAGCTTCACCACCTTCATATGGAAGGCTAATTTCTTGGTGGATTGAAGAGGAGATAGCTCATAATTGGGCCAACCATGGCCTACCTAATATTAGGTTAAATCCTAGTATCTCCTTTATGATAATGAATTCAGCAATGATGGGAAATTTCTCCTTTTCTACGAATGCTATTGTGACGATACCCTTAACGATGACATGCGACCTACTAAAGGACTTCAGGCATGTGGTTTTCATTGCCTTGATTTGGTCCATGAGGCCTAACTTATTGATGACAGTGTATGGAATAACATTTATTACTACCCTATCATCAATGTGCACCCTCTAAATCTTGCATTGCCTAACACATATGGTGATAAACATGGGGGCCATTATGACCTCACCCTTCTCAAGGTTAACCTTAATTACCTCATCATAAGATGTGAGAGGTGTGAAGCTCGATTCTTGTGGCACAAGAGGTAACATCATAGTGTGGATGGAATTCTCATCTACTGGGATGCCCTCCATGATAGGAACAAAGTTCAACATCTATATTACCACTTCATAGTGGGTAGATGAGGTCATGATTAGCTCATAAAGGCTCAATGTTGTGTTCTTCTATTTGAGTGCTTGCTTAACCTCAGTAATGCAACCATGAAGTCTTTATCATTAGTCACATTTTTACTAGCTTTGACTTCTTACATATGCCCTAAGAGGAAAATTTCACAAGGAGGTGACTTGGGCTTTGTTCGCTTAGCTTGCAAAGGGGCCCCTGTGCTTGGTTGTGGGTTGGTGATGGTGGCCTCCTTAGTTGTTTTGGCCATGGGGACTGTAGATATAGGAACTAGCTTTGGTGGATCTAGCACTCTTTACTCTTGATGTTGCCTAATCATCCTATTTATGAGACACTCATTGAGCTTCCCAGGTTACCACCTAGAGGATCTATTAATGTTACTAGTAGGATTGTCCCTTGGATGAGAAGGGATCGATGCATTGCCCACTACCAAACTTTGAATAGATGAGGAGTCAGCATGTTGCTGTATCCCAAAAATAAAGGATGGCTAAACTATTGTTGTTGTGACATGCTATGGAACCATAACCATAAAGAAAGTTGTAGGTTCTTGAGGTGGTACTTTGATGATGAAAGGGGACCTCAAACTTGGAGGGGCTACAGATGCCCTTGCACTACTAGAGGGAACACAAATCATGAATGGCTACTGCACTAGTTCTAGGTTATCATTAACACTGATGGGATTTATGACATAGCCTACATTGTTTATATTCAGAATGTCCTTGTACACCCTCATAGAGGGTTTTAAGATCTAACTAGGTTGGCAATATCAAGTACCAACTTACCTCTGTCATTCATTCTTTGGAGGTCATCCTGTAGAGCTATGCAAAAATCAATGTTGTGACCAGGTAACTAGTGGTAGTAGCAGAACTAATTCAGCCTAAAGTGTTTTGGTACCAAGGGCTCATTAGGGGCTATTGACATGGGATTGCTTAGGAGCTCACAATATCTATTGTGTCTTTTGCAAGCATCTTTGAACATCTACTTGTATTAGATACGTCCAGCCTTCAGCAGTTGGTCAAATAGTTCTAAAGGTTTCGATGCCAACAAGGTATACTTGGAGTGGTTCTTACACTCAAAGTTAGGCCTTAGAGTGACTTGTGCTATGGCCACTAGTGATGTGGACTAGTTGGTTACCACGATGCTAGGGCTAGCAATTTTGTTATTGGCTAGGACCTTGGGTGGCCTAGCCATTGGCCTTGAGTTGGTTATTTTAGCCTCTTTAGCCATAGTTTTCATAGTTGCATTCTGCTTTCCTTTATACTTGTTTTTTCTCACATGTAGGTTTTTGTAGGCCATGTAGGCTAGGTCCTTACTAACTTTGACTACATCCTATATGCTCTTGCTCTAGGCAAAGGCTTGGCTTAGAGACTACGAGCCTAAGTAGTACAACTTTAACATTATGAAGCCATTAACTGCACCCTTAAATATGGCAAAACGGTGTGTCTTAGTTATTGGTTCTTGAATTTTGTTCAATGAGGCACTCCAAAATTGAATGAATTTTTGTACAAGCTCTAGGTGGTCCTACTTGATTTGCATTAACTGGTCTAGGGTAGTTTCAGGCTTCAAGTTTTACTTGAAACACATCACAAACTAACTCAGAAGATCCTCCAAAGAGGAGATAGAGCCCCTAGGTAATGCACAATACCAGTCTAGCGCCTTGTGGGTGAGTGACATAGGAAAAACACATTGGTGTGTGGCCATGCTTGTAGTAGTAGGCACTCAAACTTGAATGTCACCAGGTGTGCATTGGGATCCCCTTCACTATTAGACTTTGTGAATTAGGGCAACGAGATCCCAATTGGCAAAGTTAGTGGTAGAATAGCAAGACTTATGGGGTCATCCTAGTAGAAGTCCACTACTTTAACTATTTCAAAGGAGGTAACCTTGAGTTGCTTCATCTCTTCTATCAAGGTTTGGATCAATTGGAATGCTTGATCTAAGTCTTGAGATGTTGCAGTGAGATACACTAGTTACATTACTTGCTATGTTGGTTGTCTGGTCCATGACCTAATTACAGGTTGTGGGACCATGTGAGGTACTAGTTGCATTGGTTGTGCTATGGGCGTAGTGACTAGAGCAAGCCACACATGCGTGGGCTAAACCATTGCTGAGGGTGTCGATGAAATAGGTAAGACATAAGGTTCCTAATTTGTTTGGGGCTGAGAGACATGTACTATGTCAATGTAAGGTTGAGCAGGCATGACTGTTGCTAGTAGAGATGATAAGGAAAGCTATGAAAATGTCACAAATGGAAAGTTAATAGGACATACTACATCATGAGGTGTATGCTACATCTAGTATGTTGCTACCATAGGCATTATCCTAGAAAGCGATGTCAAGGCTATGACTATTCCAAGAAAGATAGGTGAATGAGACTGCAAGAGGGCTATACCAAGGGTCGTCCACTAGAAGATGATGTGGAAGGATTCCTCATTCTCAAAATTAGCTTTAAAATCATCTTCCTCTTCCTATAGGGATTTCTTATAGTTTGTTCTCACTTCATGCTTATTTGCTTGAACGAGGAAGGAAAGTATCCAATAATAGGATTCAATAAGAGAGATGTAGTCAACTGAGGAGCAGATTTACTCCTATCTATATTGATGGATAAGCTCATAGCCCTATTTGACTTCCATGTTCAAGTGGCCTACAAATAGGCCTAGTTGGATCTTTGTACATATGAAGTTATATTATTCATCATTTAGTGTGATATACTCTTGGTCTTGGCCACATAGCCTAAGGAATTGCCTTGGCTCTACCATAGCAAGACTAGTAGGGTGGTCAATCCTAGTTTCTTGTTGGATGATCAAGGTGTTGAGTGTGCTTAGGGATAATGTTAAAGGTTTCTTGGAACTCATATGTGTGGATTAAGTTACAAGAAAGGATTGTAGAGGTTCCTGGTTGCAAAAAAAATGGCTAACTTTGGTGATTGTAGAAAATGGTTAACTATTGTTAACTACGACAAAAAATGGCTAACTCTAGTAACTGAAAAAAAATGACTAACTCTAGAGACTATGCTCTCTACACTAAGAGCTAACTACAATCTCTATTAAGCACCTAGAATTCAGCTAACTATGAAAATGTTTATTATTACATGAGGTTCCGAAGGAACTGACTATGGGGTCCAATCTACATCAACTAGTTAGTAGATGATGCATGTGCTAGCCTAAGATCTAGCTATTGTTGTGCACACAATAGGTCCATAGGGGTGTCAAGGTCTACACTAGCCCAAAGCTAGCAATACTGATGTAGAGAGCATACAAGACAACTACAAAGGAGACTAAAGTGGAAAATGATTTTGGCCCTCCTTCTAGCGCCAAAAACTATAATGACTGAAAACATTGGTAGTTGAGACACCAAGAGGTTCACAAGTGCACAACCTAATCTCAAGTCCACATGAGGGCCTACTGGGGGTGGGGATAGGATGCCCTGAATGATGTTATTTATCGAATAGGGACTTACCAAATGCAACTAAGGGTGTAGCATGGTTAGCTACGATGCTAATGCAAAATGATGTTAAGTGTTTGCATGGTGTCAAAGGTGTTAATTGTGTCTAGCGTAGTTAGGTTTTTTAGAAAAAATGAGGGTGCCAACCTATGGGGGCCACCACCCAAATGTAGTTTTAGGTGTGGCTATGCAATGAAATAGTAGAAAATGCAAATGAAATGCTAAAAATTCAAGGAAAGAGATAGAGAAATAGAACACCACCCCAAATGTGGTTGAGTGTAGTTAACACTAAGAGGGGTTAGAAAGTACATAGTGTACAACAAGCATAGTGGACAACATGGTCACAATCTCAAGGGTGTCTAGATATGAAGACTGACATTCTGCCATAGTGTCTATGCCTACTAGGTTGGCCATCATAGTATGTAATGGGCTGCAGTGTTCCAGGATGGTATGCAACTTTGCCTCTCTCATGTTTTCTAGGGTGCCAATGCCAATCAACTCAAAATTTTTCCAACTTGCCAACATTGAATCTTGCCTAATACTCAAATTTTTCAATCCTAAAAATGTTGAGGGATGGGATATTTATAGGGCTAGGTTTAGCATGAAATGTGGGATGGCTACCATGTGGCAAAGGGGATGGTTGGGACTACACTATCACCCAACTATACTTTCCAGTAAGGCTAGAAGTGTTGTGATTTTCCATGCTTTTTTGGACTCCACAAAACTATGAATACACTGCTAACTACATGTATGTGTGCTAAGAGGATTGCAAGGTACCTAAAAAATGCAAGTTTGGAGACCATGCTTTGGGACTACGCTCTCCACTATCTTCTATGGGGTAGAGCATAGTTACAATTTTGAGGCCAAAAAGGGGATACAAAAAGGTGAATTTTGCTAACTATGCTTTCCAAAGATGAGTTGAAGCTGAGCTAAGTGATGTTGCAGTGTTGTGGAGGCCGCTAGAGGCCATTTTGGCTAACTACACTCTATAATAGGGAAGAGCATACTCCCACACATAGAAAAATTCTACAAAACATTGGATATATGCTAACTATGCTCTCCACTGGAGGCTAACTCTCTCTTGATTCGGGATGAGCGTAGTCCTAACACTTATCAAAACTTGTGAAAACTAGCTTCCAATTGACTACACTTAACTATGCTCTAGGGTAGTGGAGAGCATAGTCTCAATACATAGAAAAATTTGCAAAACTGGGCTTTCATGCTGACTATGCTCTAAGGTAGTGGAGAGCATAGTCTCAACACTTAAAAAATTCTATAGTAGTTGGCTTGACACTTAGAAAAAATTGCAAAACTAGCCTTTGTGTTAACTATGCTCTCTATTGAGCTGATTATGCTCTAGGATAATGGAGAGCATAGTCTCAACACTTAGAAAAATTTGTAGAAAATGGCCTCATGCTGACACTTAGATAAATTTGTAGTTGGGATGCCATAGTCCAAATTTGGTGGTGTTTCACTAGTCCCATAGGAATCAAGTCCAACATCCCTAATGTTTCATAATGAGGTAATCAAGGTCAACCTTGAGTGAGGAGAGGTCATAACAACCCCCATGTTCATCACCATATGTGTCAAGTAATGTAAGATTCAAAGAGTGCATGTTGATGATGAGGCAGCAACAACCATGATACCATACACCATCATTGATTAGTTAGGCCTTGTAGACCAAATCTAGCCAATGAAAATTGTCTGCCTAAAATCCTTCACTAGATCATGCATCACTATCAAGGGCACAGTAACCATAACTTTCGTAGTAGGAGAGTAATTCCTCACCACTACTAAATCATCATAGAGAAAATGCTTGGCTTTAACCTAATATTAGGTAGGCTATGGTTGGCGTAATTATAAGCCATCTCCTCCAATCCATCAAGAAATATACCTTCCATACAAAGTTGGAAAGGTTATCATCCATGGTGATAATGCTACCCCTTTGGCTATCAACAACATCGATATGGAGCAAAGGTTAAAGGTGGAGTTCCCTGATGATGCATCTGTAGCAAAGGATAAGAATGAAACATGTGAGGCAGATCCACCTAAAAGGAAAAAAGAAGCTGATGACCTACTAGAAGATGCCCTGTGGACATAATTTCCCTTTAATGTGGTGAGTCAAGATCAAGGAGACTATTGAATAGTGTAATCTAGGCCCTATGCACCTCCTAACCCACACCAAATTTGGAAGCAACTGCAAAACTAAGGCATCCCCTTAGTCTAATAGGTGCTAGGTGTTTTCCTTTCATTCACCTTTGTGCACACTGCATTTTACTTCCTAGTTACACTACATTTGCACTATAGTATGTCACTTGCATTTGGCTTGATTGCTTAGTTTACACATCTACCTTATCCATGCATTCACTAGCTTCACATTTCCATGGTTATCACTTTACCACATGAAAAACATCAAAGTGCAAAAAAATCATAAGATCCAAAATCACAAAAAGAGAGATAGTAATACATGGCCTACTATGGCCTTAAACTAGTGATGCTACAGCTCAAAATGACCTTAAACTACCAACATCATAGCCCAAGATGGCCTTAAACTAGCAATTGCAATAGCCCAAAATGGCTTTAAACTATTGCCCTTGATTTCCATTGTCATGGCCCAGAAAGGCCTAAAAATATGACCTTTAATTTGACAACCCAAAAACCCACTATGGCCTTTAACTAGAAATGTAAGGGCTAAAAATGGCCTTAGACTGTCATTGTGGCCTAAAATGGCCAAAAACTAGCATCTTCCTACTATGTCCTTAAACTAGCATGGGGCCTGTCAAGGCTTCAAACTAACAATAGAATTACTATGGCTCATAATAACCCAAATTTCTTTCATCCTCCTACAAGCAAGCAAGTGAGCATAAACCTTCTCCCCCTTCTACACCATGCAGGTGGGCATGCTATAACTTTAGAATGGAGCACTTATAACTAGTGTAGCCCTTGGAGCACTCGCAGCATCTAGGCTGCCCATCATTTCACCAGCTTCTGAGCACTTGTTACCAATGCAGCCTTTGGAGCACTCACAACATCTTGGCCCCTTTCCATTTTACTAGTTTTTTAAGCTCTTTCCACTAGTGCAGACTTTGGAACACTTACAAAATCTTTACCCCTTAAATTTTATTTGCATTTTGTGTTATGTGGTTTTCTTGTCTTCTCAGAGTTGTGTTTGTAGGATGAAGCCCTAATTCATCGTGCAAAGATGCATCTTATCATAGCAATAAGTTTCCACATCACTCAGATGTGCATGATTGGATTAGTAGAGCCTCTCAAGAGTGCACACCCCTCTATCTCATTATATCCTACCCACATCCACTCTCACATTCCAATACCCTCTCATTCACTGCATAGCCAAAATTACAAACCCTCCTAGATGCTCACGTGTCATGACCACACAGAACCCTCTTCGCATGTCTCATCAAACACCAAGCTACCCAAGGAAAATATAACAAAATTCATCCTATGGAAAGCCTTTGTTGATCAAGTCCCAAGCAAATGTAACATAAGTCATCCCAGGGAAGAAACACCTGTCATATAGACATCATGTTGTTTCATCAATAACAAAGTGAAGCCCATCTAGTAATATGCAATTCACTTGATGAGAAGCATCTCACTCCATAGTAAGCATTCAAAAAGAAAGGAAAAATGGATAGAGCACATCCACAAATAATCTAGAAGTGCTATAATTTTACAACTGGTCTAGCCTTGAATCCACATGGACTCTCTCATAAGCACCCCAAGGAGAGGTCAACACTTCAAGGGCAAACCACTCTAATGCCATGGTCACCATCAGCTATGACGCCCTTGCATCATAATATCCCCGATTGCATCCTATCTTCTCCATTTTATCCCTAACACATCGCCTACACCTTCTCTCACTTTCCACCTACCATCTAGCATACCACTATCCATAGCACTCTTGAGCATGGTGTAGGAACTTTTGATCTCGCACTAAAGAGTGATGTTAGTGCCAAGCCTACTATGGTGTTTTGCTATTCTTTGTCAATGTCTCTCGAGCCACTCCTTTACATGTCAATCAAGAGGGGCCAATAAAACACCATCAAATTTGGACTACAGTGTCTTGACTACAAATTTGGCTAAGTGTTGAGACTACGCTTGATCCCAATTAAGAGCATAGTCAACCTCCAATAGAGAGCATAGTTAACACAAAGGCTAGTTTTGCAATTTTCTCTAAGTATCATCATGAAGCTAGAACCTACAAATTTTTTCTAAATGTGACACTATGCTCTCCACTGCCCCAAAGCATAGTCAACCTCTCGTGGAGAGCATAGTCAACATGAAGGCCTAGTTTCTATAGATTTTTCCAAGTGTTGAGACTAGGCTCTCCTCCATCCGAGAGTGTAGTCAAGCGTAGTTAATTGAAAGATAGTTTCCACAAGTTTTGAAAAGTGCTAGGACTACTTGAACCCCTAGTTGGGAGTGTAGTTAGCCTTTAGTGGAGATCGTAGTCAACACATGGCTAATCTTCTACAAATTTTATTTAAGTGTGAGACTATGCTCTCCCCTAGTCCAAAGTGTAGTCAACTGTAGTTAGCTAGAATAGCCTCCAGTGGCCTCCATAGCATGGCAACACCACTCAACTCAACTCTAACTCATCTCTGGCAAGCATAGTTAGCAAAATGCATCTCTTTTGTATCTCCTATTATTCCAAAAATTGTAACTATGCTCAACCCCATGCAAGATAGTGGAGAGTGTAGTCCTAGAGTGTAGTCTCAAAAATTGCATTTTTTAGATACCTTACGATCCTCTCAGCACACACACAAGTAGTTGGCAGCATAGTCATAGTCTCATAGTCTTGCAGAGTCTTGCAAAGCACAGCAAAGTATAGCACCATTAGTCTAGTGAAGAGCATAGTCCTAATCATTCCCTTTACCACGTGGTAGTCATCTCACATTCTGTGCTAACGCTAGGCCTATAAATACCTATGCCCTTAAAGTTTTTAGGGTTGGGGGCATTTTGGCAAATCAAAGGTTGGCAAATTTTTTTGTTAGAATTTTGTGAAGTTGCAAATGATTGTAGCCCCACTATAGTCCAACAGAACACCATAGCCCACAGTACACCACAACAACCAATCCAACAAACATAAACATCATGATAGAACATTAGTCTCCACAACTAGACACCTTCGAGACTATGAGTACGCTGTCTATTGCACCTCTTGTACACCACGTACCTTCTAACCCCTATTGGTGTTAACTACACTAAATCCCATTTACACTCAGGCAGCAGTCTTCGCATGTCAACACCCTCATTTTCATTGAAACCCCTAATTACACTTACCTCCCTTGGGCACCCATGACTATACTCAACACCATTGACACTATCAACACCACTGACATCATCAACATCATTAACACCATGAATACTGCTCAAACACTTAGCACCATTTTGCATTAGCATTGTAGCTAACCATTCTACACCCCATTTACATCCAAAAAGTTCTCGTTTGATTGACAAGACCATTCAAGGCACCCCATCTTTACCTCCAGCAAGCCCTCACATGGATTTGGGGTTAGGTTGTGCACTCATTGACCTTGATGTTTCAATCGTTGACATTTTTGGTTGCCACACTATGTGTGTCCTCCATTGCCTTTTAGACCACCTCTTATCTTCCAATGTTGTGAATCACTGCCTCCTGTGCTGCTAAACATTACCTTTAGAGCATATGATGTCCATTTTCAAGGCACTATATTGAGCAAGGAGTAAAAACTAATTTTCAACATATGAATAGTCATTTCCAACATTTTTCACCCTTATAAACTCAATGGTGAGCTTAGATTTCTCATACGAGCATCCAATAATTTGATGATATCATAAATTCAACCTTTTGGACTTTAAGAGTTAGTGCATAACCCTTATAGATAGTCTTAAGATCACTATGGCATGTTATTAATTACACTGTTGAAGTTAGTATACTTAAGGGAGGTAGAAAGGTTGTTAAGAATTAGATACTATAGTTACACATTACTAAAATTATATGATATCATTAAATATTACTAAAATTAGATAATGTAATTATAAAAATAGATAATGTAGTTATTTATTTGATGTAGTTGATTATTAGTCGATGTATTAGTTAATCATTAGTTGATGTATTAGTTGAAGAATTAGTTTAAGAAACAAAAAAATATTTAAGCATAAAAAAAGGTATATTAATCCATCCTACAATCAAAACATAGGGTAAAATAACATGGAGACTCAAAATCTTGTTTCGACGAGTATGATACTCATGAAGAGAAATGATTCAAAAGAGAATCCAAGAATGAGAATCAAAGTTGCAACATAAAATGTGCTTGCAAGATCCCTAGCGAGTGAGAAATAACATCCATTATGTCCACCATGGGCTTTGGATTGACGTAAATATCAATATCCATGCATCTTAGTAGAGTTAGAAGATTTGGATACTGATGTCTTGTGCCTATAGGAAGTCTTTCCATGGGAATTTCTATACTAATTACAACTAGACTTGGAAAAGATGGGATACAAAGGTGTTTATAAGCAAAAAGGTTCTTATGGAAGTTCTTCTTTTGAGCCATATAGATTAGCCTATTACAGAAATCACATGGATGGTTGTGTAATATTTTATAAAGAAGCCAAGTTTGAATTGGTACAATGAGTTGGTACAAAGATTTGAATGGAGTTTAGAAAATATGATTTTTGAAATTCTAGAACTTCAAGTGATGGATAGGAAAGAACAGTCAAGATTTTAGAAAAATCACATAGCCTTGGCATTGATTCTAAAAATTTAGTTATCATGAAGATGTGTATGCATGGTCAACACATATTTAATTTCCAAATCAACATGTTCAACTAATAGACTATGTCAAGGAGCATATTTGATTAAGCAAATAAAATAAAGTTTGAAGAATAAGCTATTCCTAAGTTATACCAATCCAATTCCATTTATTCTTTGTGGAGATTTCAATGCAAAAGTTGAAAGTAGTGTTTATCAATTCTTAAAATATGGTTATGTAAAGGAATCTTTGGAAGATGAACCTGATTTAAAAAAGATGTTTCCATCAATTAAACATGCAATTCCATTGGCCAGTGCATATTTTTCTTATTTTTAATCTTCAATAGATAAATCAAATTCTAGAATTTAGGAGTAGATGATGTTGATGGATAGTATTCATCAAGAATAATAATTTACAAATTACTCTACAATGATTAATGAGCATGGATCAACAATATTCTTCATTGAGACTTTGGATTATATTTGGTACGATGTCATATTCTTTCAAGTTACTAAGTTACTAGAGTTTATTTCTAAAAAAGAAGTTGAGAAGAATCAAGATCAAGCCTTGCTATCCCAAACAAGATCATCCAATCACATACCACTTATGACAGAATTACAATTACTCCCATCAGTTCATAAGGTTGATCAAGATCAAGAAGTGATAATCTTATTATTTTATTCATTATTTAATTTATATTTCAATTAGATTAATAGAATATCTAAGATACTAAAAATTGGGAATAAATAATTTTCCATGCATTTGCCTAGGTAACCATATCCAAGTTACACTTTATGTGATCCTAGTTAGGACTAGTGATTAGTGGTTGATAAATATTTAATTCATGTTTTATCATTATCTTATAAAATGAAGTAAGTATTAAGAAAGTAATATTTAATTTTTCAGATATTCTTCTCACATATATTTTTTTGTAGAATAAGCAAGAAACAACTTCAAGTTCAATGGAGAAATCAAATTATTAAAGCACAGGATCATACCAAAAGCATTAGAGCTAGAAAGAAATAATGAACTTGGACTCATTCAAGGACAAATGAAACATAAGGGAGGTATACTGTCACATCACCATTTCCAAATGATGTTACTACCTAATGAAGATGATGCCTTTTCATAATAAGTGTTATCATTTTCTTAACCAATATCAAAAAGGGTAGTTGTAATTGAGACTTGAAAGGGCATGTTGTAATAACAAATGTGTCTCTCAAGGTGACTATTGTGGGTTTGACCTAAGGCATTTATACTTGAGGTTAGAGGTCATGCCAGCATGGACTGGTAGAGCTAGTATAGGAAATTGATAGGAGCTAGGTAAAGCAAGACAGGAAGTGGATTGGCCATTTCTTTTGGTTAGGTTATAGGCCTAACCATGGTGGCAGTGCTGGATTGCCTCTAAGGGATAAATGTTAAAGGAAGAAACCCTAAGGAACACTCTCAAAGCACAATCTAGATATGCTATTTCATATCAATAAAGCATTCTTTTCTTGCTCTTTCTGCATTTTTCCTATTATTTTCTCTATACATAATGTCAAAAATCACATACATTTCACATTTGGTATATTTTTTCTTTACACATAATGTCTAATTTATCATATATTTTATGTTTTCCATGACATCTAGGGATGGGATTTCATAGTTCCCCTTCATGTCTCACCACTACATTTGTTCATCCTAATGAAGGACATAAGTGAAATTGGATATAAACTCATCAAGATGTGTATACCGCTCTACATCTTTGTGGTACTAATGACTTAGAATCATCTTTCTTGTGATAAGAACATGACATTTTTGTTAGAAACAATTTCTTAGTGTTCTTGTAGTATAGTTTTGATTAATTATTATGATTTAACTTTGTCAGGTTTGTTTCAATGATGTTGAGTAATTTTCACTAATTCTAAATTGATAGCACACATTACTAGCTAAAAATCCTTGGCAACAGCACCAATGTTGAGTGGCGAGGTACCCCTACACCCAACCACATGAATCACTAAGACATTTACACACAATCCAATCAAATTTCATGGATTTCTAGTGTTCTAGTACATAGGATTCAATTTAGAAGATGAATCTAATCATGGAATGATTGTTGTCTTCCCAACTACACTTGTGAAGCTCAATTGTATGGTTAAGTGCAATTAAGGCATATGATTTTTATCATTGTATATTTTCTTTTGCCTAAGGTTGGTAATATATTGAGAATAAATTGATTAACTAATTCAACTAATATAATTACTAATTAATAACTAACTATCCTAACATAAGCATCCATTCTCACTTTCTGTACACATACTGAACACATACTAAACACATAAAAGACTATTGGGAGACCAAGTCTTAAGTGCTACTAGGATTATCAAGTGTTATACGTATGCTCGAAGTGGTCATACTTATGTGTGCTAGTCTATTAAGCTTAATTAATTACTTAAATGCTTAATCATTCTAGCTTAATTAATCACTTAATTAATGAAAATAATATTTCATAAATAAATCATTAAGCTAGTCCATGTGCTACAAAGTTTATTAAAAAGCTTGTCTTTATTGTCGCACACACTATGGCAGTCAAGTATAGCAATGCTCAAATAAATATCCATACACTCCTTAACTCTTGCTACAGCCAATCATAAAATTATTCTATCTCTTATAGAAAAAAACTACAAGAATTCTACTAGCATCTAAAATTCTAACCTCCATGAACATGACTGGGATGTTCTATTTATAGACCTAGTAAGTTGCCATGTCAATGGGTAGATGTCAATGTGGAAAACCCTACGTCAATGGGATCTCATCTATGGCGTTGCGTTGATAATATCCCATCAATGTAGCCAACCAAAGATACTTCATCAAAGAGGATGTCAAAGGTGAAGAAGAGGAAGGAGAGCCATCACCAACATAGTGCCTGCTACCCCCTCTTCTTTAGTCACAACCACAATCATTATGTCTGTCCATGTTCCTACATTGACTCCCACCTTGGGAGCCCTCATGGTTATGGGACTTGTTCTTACTCGAACCAAGATTGTTTACACTAGACTACAAGTTCTAGTTTAGCCCCCCCCCTGTCAAAGCCAAGGGAAGGAGAATCAGTGAATTGAGAACCTCTAGAGAAGGAATCCTCTCTATTGTTTTGGCCTAGCATGAAGAAGGGGTTATTGAACCATTTTTCCTTTGATGCTTCATAGCACATCTACTGTTGTTGATCTTTTTTACATTGTGCTTCAATGGAATGGTAGTCCTAATAGTTGCAGTCCTACACAACATATTCAGCATTAAGCCCATGGATGCCTAACCCCATAAGAGTTTAGAGTAGCATTGCAGGAACTAATTGATCAGGTGATAACACAATGTTGCCCTCCATATCTGATGAATCATGATTCATTGGGTTGCAATATCAGGTACATGATATTAGATACGCGATATCAGGTACATGATATCACATCTAGCAATGATATCGGATATGCGATATCGTGGTTCTTGTGTGAGCCTATAAATACACATGAAGGCACATGAGAATGCAGTCTTTTTGTCAATTAGAAATTATCTTAGAGTAGGATCATTTTGTCATTTTTCTTCTCAACTCTCTCTCCCAGTGCATGCCTGCAGTGTGGTGATTGTAATTGTACAACATCCTTTATTCAAGTGTGACGTACTTGGACATGCACATGACCAGAAATAAAGATTGAGATTATTTCATCATTTTAGCATTCACTTAGTTTAATTATTTAATTATTATTGTTATGTATTGCTTTTGTAGTTAATATCTCTTCACCCCAAACTCCTTAAACGTAGAATAAGTACGACTTAATCACGAGCATTTAAGTGTGACTACTTGGTAATCCAGTAGCGTACCCAAGATCTGCACTTGGTAATCCCAATAGTAGTCATGCACAAGTTCCAAGATGTGTATAGATGATTAAGGAACAAATTCTCATCACACTTAGGCTAGTTTAGACTCTCTCTCCCTATCTCCTCTTATTATAGCTCTCTCTCTCTCCCTTTTGCTCCCAACTTAGCTAAGATTATTTTCCATCGTCTTTAGGAGTAGCATTAGTTTAGGAACACATCATACACCTCACTCTGGACTAAACCATACATGACAAAGAAAATACTAGTCCAGGTGGAAAGACAGTGAACTACGATCAACGAGTAACTATCTAGATACCACAACTAGCCCGTTTGCAAAGTTCAACCGGATCGTGCATGAAACACTTGTATTCGTATGCTTGAGTGTAGGGGTACCTAGCCACTCATCATTGGCATCGTTGTTGAGGATGGTGTTAGTTATTTAGATTAGTTACATCATATAAGATCGTTGTAACAAAGTATTAATGATACATCTTTTAGAAAGAAGTAATTATAACAAGTCACACACAAATTTACAACAATGTCTCTCTCACAAGACTATGACAATGCAACAATTAGTAAGGCAATTCATTGGAGAACCAAAAAATTATATGATGATGAAGATGAAGTGTGGAGTACCCAATTTGATGTAGGGGTTTCCTATAAACATAAACGAAGACAACATCATCCTAACTCACGAATGCATAACCTACCCAGTGACGATGAACCCCTACTGGCCACTACAAGCCTAACACAAATACAAGATGTTGTTTGAATATCTCGTAGGCATCAGAAAGCCATCTATCCAAGCTTGATTTAAACAACTTTCCTAAATTTTTAGGAGGCTATGATTTAGATCCACAACAACATTTACAAGCCTTTTACGATGCTTGTGCATGGAAAAACATCGATAATGGATGGCAAAAACTTAAGCTCTTTCCTATGACACTCATTGTCCATGCAAAAGTATAGTATAGGTCTTTAAAACCAAAATCAATCTGATGTTGACCAACAATGGTAGAACTCTTCAATGAAAAATATCAAACCTATGCAAGAGTGTCAAACTTGAGGAAACAAATCCAAGAGTGGAAACAAGAATAACATGAACCCTTCGACATGGCCTTGGATAGATATTATGCATTGTTAAACAACTACCTAGGCCATGAGTTCTCTGAGAAAAGGCTAATGTACCACATCATAGATGGGATCCGTAATGAAATAAGGGAGACCCTAGGGATGTATGCCCAAGGTCAACTATATGAGCTATGAATCCATCAATTCCAAGAGCTTATCAAACATGTAGCAAAAGAAGAAGGATAAATGGCTAGATGGGAGAATGTTAAAAAATCTCAATGGAACCAAAATCTCACATCAATAAGGATCCACAATAATAAAGAGAAGAAATCAACTAATCTCAAGGAGGTGGAACCATCTTTGCCAACACTACAATCATTGGATGAAATTGAGGCAAAGATCAATGAGATGATGGAATGGATGCATAAAAAATGTGCAGAATATGCCAACATTATTGGAGGTAGAGTTATGATGAACCAAGAAATAGGACAAAATACCCTTAGATAATTGGAAAGAAGGGTAGAAAAGAATAAGAGCTTAACTACCAATCATACGTATCAATGCAACATTTGCCTATACGATCACCTCAAGGGCCAATGCCCAATCTTGTCACATTTATAGGAGCATTGGGGAAGAGTGTTACATCCAAAGTTCATACAGAGATATTGTGTTTGATCACAGTGGCAACAATCCCAGTAGTAGGGGAGGCCACCCTTGAACTAGTTACACCCTTCGTACCATCCAAACCTAAGTGCTTATCAAGTTCAACATCCTATTTCCCCAACTAGGTCAACATCCTCTACCTCATCATATTATTATTATTCTCCTCAATACCATCAACCCATATCCTTTCCAATATGACCACCACCTTGGGTACCTTACACTTCTCCTCAATTCCAACATTCTCATCCTTTACCTCCTTCTACATTTCCACCAGTTGTTCCAGAAGGTTTTGCACCACAACATCAACCCACAAACATTACTTGTGCTTCTACTATCAACAACAATGAGAATCCTCTACAACATCCTAGGTGTCCCTTCTTTAGATGTGACCATAGACAGGGACACCATAGTTCATAAACC
This sequence comes from Gnetum montanum, assembly GCA_015680685.1. Lineage (NCBI taxonomy): Eukaryota > Viridiplantae > Streptophyta > Gnetopsida > Gnetales > Gnetaceae > Gnetum > Gnetum montanum. The sequence goes on along the minus strand of MNCI01001745.1, from coordinate 993,200 downwards.
ACTACATCTACCAACTCAACACAAGTCCAACACTATGGTGCATCTTCCTATTTGAACCCAATGCCTCATGTTACTTTCTCTAGGCCACCAACTAATACTCCAACAACCATACAGCCTAATAAATATAGCCACATGGGGAGACATGTTGATCCTTGCATACCATCTTATGGTCACAAGTACCATAGTGGGTCAACTCCTTATAAATTAACCACATCTTATAACTTGTCCTACTATGTCAACTCTAATCAAGTATGTGAACCCCAATGGGGTAAGTATGATAGAGTCCCAATGTTTCCAACATGCAAGGATTCTAATTTTTCATTTATTAATCCTATCCATGCTCAACCATTTAGTTATGGGGGATACCCCCCATTCTAATGATAAGAAAGATTAATAAATATTTTTCATTTTCTTTAATTTTAAAAAAATTAGTTTTTCACTTTTCAACTTATTGTTTTATCTTTTTATCATTTTATAAGTAACCTCATCTAGGAATAAAATACTCATGTGATCATTGGTTGAGATGTTGTTCTATGTTATTGACTCTCGGGTAACTAATTATTTAAACAGCAAGCACATAACATCCATCCACCCATTCTATTAATAAGAGGTTCTACCCTGGGTATAATGATATTGCTAATCATTAAAACTTAAAGTAACTTTGTGTTATTATGCCCAAAATGAAGAAGGATGGACCAAGAGGGAATGGTTAGGGTGTGACATCAAGGGAACTTGTGGATTCTCTTTGGTGACATCTGTAGGAGTTATCATGCAACTTGGTTATACTAAGATTCTTGTAGATCTAATGAAAAATAGGAGTAAGAGTAATAAAATGGCACTCAACCAAAAGAAAAAAATAATGCTATTCTAGGGGGTCCCACTAGAAAGACATGCACCCATGCCTGAAGGTAGGTGGCTTCTCTGGATTAGGCAATAGTTCATCAAAGAAAAAGAAAAAGAAAGAGTGCCACAAAGCAAAATCACTCCTCCCCTATACAAAACACCAAGTGATCATATGCCTTGCCATCATGGTGCTCTTATTGTTGTCTATCATTGAGAAAAAACAATGTGATGTCACTGATCAGAGGAATGGACTTGGTCTTGATTTTAGAGTGATAGGCTAATGACACACTAATCATGCCTTACATGAAGGATTCATTATGCCTTGAGTTAGTTACCTCATGTCCTGATCTCTGCAATTCCTTCTACAATTCACCTCACCTCGCTGTTTGAGTAATTGTGTCTTGTGACTCGGGTAGCATGGAATTCACCTCTCATCGCAGTGATATTTAAATGTGTGTGTTTTGTGGAACTGGTGTAGATTAAATTTAGTGCCTATGGACATTTTAAGGTGTGGTTATGCAAGGGCACTATAGGTTGAAACCTGCTTTTGGGAGGACCCACTTGCATGACTTTTATAATTTGCACTTATAACACATCTTTTGCACATCATTCAATACCCTCTAAGTATTACCAATGAGTCTTCTTTTCCTTATTATCTTTCTAGTTTAAATGTTCCTATGAGCTAACACATGTTCTTTTTCCCCTACTTTTCATAATTTTCCTTCACAAATTTTACACCATTCTAATATTTGTACCTTTGGAATTAGTTGTATAACCTTGGATCCCTTTACATTGACCTATATGTCCTCAATTTATACCTTAGAGTTTTGAAAATTTTAAAAATTTTGTAACTTTTTCAAGTGCCTTATTTTTCGTAGGAAGTGATATTGGGTACGCGATATCGCATCCTAAAAATATATATATACGTGGACCCCCCGCACCTTTCAACATCATTTGTAACTATTCATGTGGGGGAAGTTTTTCAAATATCTTTCTATGATTTACGATTGTGCATCTCTTGCTTCAATAACCATAACTCACTCGCTAGTACTCCGATTTTCATTTCGTCTGAACCTACTTGAACTTGGAGTGTTTAGCTTAGTCATGGAGGAGGGGTACACATCAAACTGCATATTAATTTTTTGAAATTTTTCATCGCCCAAAGGACACTATCAAGGGTAATTAGTTATAAAAGTAATAATAAACATGTGCCAAAAACAACTTCATCTCCTTACCTATACTGGGAAATTAAAACTCTAAAACCACCTAGGAAAAGTGGACCAAATATTAAAATCTTGTGGGGACATTTCCATAAAAACTCTTAACTTTAAAATCACACAGAATCAAAATTAACTCATTAAGGTAAGAATTAAGGTATAACTTAACTCTAGTAAGAAACCTTACTAATGATTGGCCCCATGTGATTGCAGATGGCCCCAAAGTGTGCACAACAAGAAGGTCCCCCTCACGATGTGTTTAAGCAACCTAGGAGAGGTAGAGAACAGATGCCTACCGAACAACACGTAGAGCAAGAGGAGCACTCATTCAGTATCCATCAAGAAGACCCTACCACTATGCAATCAAGACAAACATAAGGAGGAGCCACTACAGTGCCTGAATAGGGATGACACCTCACATTGCCTCTGAAGTGTGTATAGGCCATCCATGAAAAGTCCACATTAGCTACTGTGATCATGGAATTGAACTTTGGACCTTTCACAAAATTCACTCTTGAGGTCATTAGGGACCACCTCAAAGGGTCCCCATTATGGCCTATCCTCTCTAAAAGCAATGCTTGGTACTTATAAGAAATGTATTAATTCTGGCACAATAAAGAAGAAGGAACTATAGTTAACATTTGTGGTGTATCTATTGATTTCTCCATCCAAGCCATTTCAAAAGTACTAAACCTTCCAAATACAGGGCCAAAGGTTGCTCATCTATCCACTTGCTCTGATGTTGATGCATGAAAGGTTTGGTTAGATAGGACATACAGTAAGGAAGATAAGACCTATGGAGAGTTGATGTTGGAAGAGAAAATCTACTTTAAAATTGGAACTTATCACACCTTCCCCACAAAAGGGTTAAACAAAATTTCAACATATGCAGCAAGAGGATGTGTGATATTGATGGGAAAGGTTAACGCTAACCTACTTCATCTATATTTCATAAAGATCCTAAGGTGGTTTGAAGAATGTAAGATAGGGAAGTTTGCGTTGCCCTTCCCTTGTCTCATCAGGAAGCTGTGCAAGCATGCTGGTATTCGAGGATACACCAATGAAGCTTCATACACTAAATTTCTAAAGCCACAAGCTGCAAGAAAAATTGCTAGTGAGATGTTGGGTCTAGGAAAAGAGCAAGAACAGATGGTGAGGCCCACTACAGCTCAACTTGTAGGGCCCAACCAACCTCCAAGCATGGGACCCAGTCAACAACAAGAAGCAGGGTCCAACACTAGCCAACAGGACCAACTGCCATCATCACCATAGGACTATTGATTGTCGATGAGCCATCTTTGAGCCATCACTGAGATGGTCAGTTGAGGAAGTCATGATGATGCAAATCTTTTCCATGTCATCGATGATACCGTACAGTCCACTATTTTTATAGATCATGCATGAGGCAAGGTGTCCTTTCAAATAGGAGGAGAGGAGAGTTATTGGTCACAACAGATTTTAGGGAACATTGCATCCTTTCAGGTGCAACTAGAGACTAGTGAAGGAGCCACAATGGTGATCATGCAACATCAAGATGCAGCTGGAGCTACAGAGGTGGTTACAGACCACATCAATGAATCTTTGCAGGTTCCTGTTGTGCCACCGGTAGATTTCATAGAAGCACGAGATGCTCAAACTTTGGCTAGTCCCTCAATGACTCCTACGGAGCATGAGGATGGGCTTGATCAACTATTGCAAATAGGACAGGTGATGACATCCTTGTTTGACATCCCATAGGATGTTATGGTAGTACAATCAGACCTCATATCCACCAAGAGAAAGTTGGTCATGACAGAGATGAGGGCAGAGTATGTAGAAGTAGAAGTGGCAAGACTACAAGAAAGGCTCATAACCCTACAAGCAACACAGCGGGATCCCTCTCAATTTTTTCTTAAAGACTAGTTGGACACCTTCAGGATGAACCAACTTAACAAATTGCTAGTAAAAAATAAAAAGGTGGTAGAGGAAAAAGAGTAGGCCAATTGGAATGCCTCCATGGCACAAGTGCAAACTTATGTGCACGCCAAGGCACTTAAGTCCTTACAAGAAGAAAACAAATAGCTTATTGCTAACAATCTTCGGTTGACCTCTGTAGAGAAACAAAAGAATGTTCTTAAAGAACATTTTTAGCAACTGCGAGAACAACTAATCAAGGTCAACCAGGACATGAACTGCTTGGCTAGAAAAAATTGAATCCTCTCAATGGAGGAGGTATGCACCATCTATCAAAAGATGACCATTGAAATAAGTGCATGGCAGAACAAGGCCAAGTGACATGAAAAATTAAAGGAGCACTTCTAAGACCATGTGGGAATGTACAAACAAATCATTGAAAAGGAGATCCATATGTCCAAGACCCACATCAATGCTTTCAGTACACCACACATTGATTAGCGAGCCATATTGGATACATATGCATTTGCCCACCAGGTGGAACTGAAGAGCCAGGACCTGCAGATTCAAGATCTTATAGAATACATGGAGTTGGCAAATCTAAGGTATGCCAATCTAGCCATGTTGATAGTAGGGCACCTAAGGATAGAGCTCGAGAAGCAAGTAGCTACCACCTACACCAAGTACGAAGCAGAATTTGTAGAACACAAGAAGATGGTGCAGAAGCTAGAAGTTTCAAATTCTAAATTAGAGGTAGTTAAAGCTAGCTATCAAGGACAAAAAGATGTTGCAATAGACTTGCCTTCAAGACTTACAGATTTTCAAGAGTACAGAGACAAAGCCAGAGCCTACAAAGAGGAATGACGATTGTTTGTGGCCTGGTACGTCAAAGCCAACACAATGTTTCCACAACTACCATGTCCATGGGAGGTGCCGACTCTGTCAAACATTGGAGCATTGGCATGAATAGCACAGGATCCTCGAACTGAAGAGGAGAAACTCCAAGCACTACTTCAACATCATCACCTTCCAAAATCTGGAGCACAGGACAAGGGAAAGCAACCCATGGAGGAGCCACCGCCACTAGGAACCACATGAGTTCCATCCAATTTTGTAATTTTAGGAATTTTTCATTTTATTGTGTTGTGTCCAATCTTATTCTATTGAGTTCTCCACTGCAGCATGAATAGCTTCCCTATTAGTCAATAATCCCATACCTATCCATTGTGTAATCAATGGGACTTGTTCTCATTCTGACTCAAGGATGAGTTTTCATTCAATCGTGGGGGTATGATGAATCGTGATTCATTTGGTTTCAATATTGGGTACATGATATCAGATATGTGATATCAGGTATGTGATATTGTGTCCAACAATGATATCGGATATGCGATATCATGGTTCCTGTGTGAGCCTATAAATACACATGAAGGCACATGGAAATGCAGTTATTTTGTTAGTTAGAAATTAGCTTAGAGTAGGATTTTTTGTCATTTTTCCTCTCAACTGTCTCTCCTAGTGCATGCCCACAGTGTGGTAATTGTAATTATACGACATCCTTTATTTAAGTTTGACATACTTGGACACACACATGACTAGAAATAAAGATCGAGATTACTTCATCATTGTAGCATTCACTTAGTTTAATTATTTAATTATTATTATTATTTATTGCTTTTGTAGTTAATATCTCTTCACCCTAAACTCCTTAAATGCAGAATGAGTACAACTTAGTCATGAGCATTTAAGTGTGACTACTTGGTAACCTATTAGTGTACCTAGGATCTGCACTTGGTAATTCCAGTAGTAGTTGTGCACGAGGTCCAAGATGTGTACGGATGATTAAGGAATAGATGCTCATTGCACTTAGGCTCGTTTAGACTCTCTCTCCCTATCTCCTCTTAGTATAGCTCTCTCTCTTCCTTTTCCTCCTAGCTTAGCTAAGATTATTTTTCATCGTCTTCAAGAGTAGCATTAGTTTAGGAACACATCATACACCTCAATCTAGACTAAACCATATGTGACAAAGCAAATACTAGTCTAGGTGGGAAGACAGCGAACTGCAATCAACAAGTAACTATCTAGATACCACAACTAGCCCATTTGCAGAGTTTGATCGAATCGTGCATGAAACGCTCGTATTCGTATGGTTGAGTGTAGGGGTACCTAGCCACTCATTAATATCCCCTCATCATAGTTGTTCATCTTGATGCAAGATGAAGGTTAAGTCTAGCACATACTCATTGGGATGAATATATGTCTCTCTACATTATTGGGGCACTTGTTCATTGGATCCCCCATGTCTTTGTTGATTATGTGTATGATCGAATGGTGACAGAGAATTAACCCTATGAGAAGAAGCCATTTTAGAGCTTTGATAATAGTTTATTTTTAATATACTTTATCAATTGAATGATTTAGTATTAACGGGTTCACTACAACATCATTGAATAATTTCCACTAGCTTCTAGATAGCACATGTAGCTAACTAAAGTCCCTAGCAATGGTGCTAATGATGAGCAACAAGTATATCGTATGCCCAACCATATGAATCACTAGTGTTCACTAAGCAATCCAATTGAATTCAATAGACTTTTCCTCTTCAAGTACATTAGGTCTAGGAAGTAAACTTTAACAATCATTATTGTTGTCTTTTCAGTTCCACTTGTGAGGTGCAAGTGTATGATTAACTGTAACTAAGACATCTAATTTTTATTACTTTATGTTTTATCATTTTAATTGCCTGAGTGCTGAAAATAGAATAATAAATGTTTAATTAATCTATTTAATCTAATAACTAGCTAACGCTTAACTAATCCTAACATAAGCATCGATTCCCACTTTCTATACACATCCTGAACACGTTGCAACACTATTGGGATTACCAAGTATTAGCTGCTACTAAGATTACCAAGCATTAACATATGCTCAAAGAATTTGTACTTATGTTCATTATTTAATTAATATTAATTACTTAATTAGAATTTAGTAAAGTACATGGGTAATAAATGCATAAGGAAATATTAATCTATTCCAGGTGCTACAAGGTTGGATTAGAAAAGTTCATCTTTATTGTCATTTACATTGAGGTGCTCGGATACATCAATGCTCAAATAAAGATTTGTACACTTCTTTGACTCCTACTACAGGCACTTAGAAAATATTCTAACTTTTAGAAGGAAAATTTGTGAGTTTCACTACAACTAATTAAAAGACTACCATAAATGTAGCAAGTAGGTGCACATTTATAGGCGATGGTAGGATGCCACATCAACAGGTACACGTCAACATAGTAAACCCTAGGTTGACAAGATCCCATTGATAGGATTGTCTTGATGTGGCCCAACAACACATTTCATCAACATCGAACATAAACAATTCACTACTTTGTTTGTCAATGTTAAGGAGTTGTTCCCTGCCATGCCCTATTTGTGGGATGTTCCTGTACTAGTCCATCGATGATGTTGCGTGAACCATGTACATTCCCTAGAGTAAGGAGGAGAAGATGAAAGCATTGCTAGATGCATTTCATCTTCCACCAATAGTCATAGCTATAGTAGAATAGCCAAAAATGCCATAGCCTCAAGCTCAACCACCATGTGCACCGGAGGCATGGAAGGTTTCTCATCACCTCAGGAGCCTCCACCTTCTAGGACTATTTGATTTTCTTCTTGTCGTCAACTGTTAGAGAATATCTAGCTATCTATTTTTGTAAAGGTGTTCAATTTGAGTAAGTCAATCAATCATTAGTTCCATACTGATGAGTGGCAAGGTACCCCTACACTCAACCATACGAATACGAGCGTGCACGCGCGATCCGGTCAAACTCTGTAGACTAAATGCCATAACGCCACAACAAACACTTGGGGTTAATCGTTCATTTTCTTCCCAGGCTTGCTTGTAAGTGTCACGGTGTATGGTTAAGCAAGACTTAGGTATGTGATTTTTTGGGTATTTTCGGCTTATCTCCTAAGCTATCAGAGGAAAGGGTTGAGAAACTAACTAACACTAACTAATGTCCTAAGTCTAAGTTCACTAGCGTCAGCATCCGTTCCCACTTACCGGACTCACCCTGAACTATGCAACTGTGGCTTACCAAACGCTAATCGTTACTGGGATCACCACACGTAACGCAAGTGCTCGCAGTGGTCGTACTGAGGCACCTATTTAGCCTACGTGTGATAAGCAGCCGATTCCTTGATTAGCCGTACACGTCCGTAGACGCTCGTAATCAAGTTCTACTTGAACGCACTAGGAAAGTAGTAAATGAAAGCAATAAATGAAACCATGTGCTGCAAGGTTTATCCAATCAAGTTCATCTTTATTTCCGTACACAACTTGGGTTCAAGTTACAAGCTGCTCAAATAAAGAGCTATTCACTCTAGGACTCCTACTGCGGGCACATGGGAAAAATTCTAACTCTGGAGTGATCAATCTGCCAGAGCTTCACTACTTCTAGCCAGGATTGGGAAATGAAGGGAGTACCGCCTCTTATTTATAGATATGACGGCGGGACGCGATATCGCATGGGATGCGATATTGCGGCACATGCAGGTCGCGTCTCATCATACCCCCATGACTGAATGAAAACTCGTCCTCGAGTTCCTTACAATGATATCAGGTAGGTATGGGATTATTAGGGGAAACGGAACTAATGGGATGACATGTGAACGGTCTTTATTACAAGACTTGACAAAACTGGTGTTCATGACAACAAGGGTGAACACCTTATTACAATGACATCAGGCCACAGTTGGCAGCTGAGAGAAAAGAGGAGAGAGAATAGAAGAGAAGAAGGGAGAAGAGTCTTGTTGCTGCCAACGCCTAGGTTGCGCCTTCTGTTGTCCATCCTTAAGCGCGTTATCAATTCTGCTCCTTGCATAGCGGCTTCAATGCTGCTCCACTCCAAGTGTTTACTCCAGATCCATTCCGTTGTTGTATGATGGCCATCTGCACCCACAACACAATCATATATTAGCAAGGGTAATTGAATCATTCAGTAACTCATACCTTGCTTCAGTTTAGGTTCCTTGGCTATGTGGTATGGCTAATATGGATCTGGGAAAATGTAGATGATGACTACCGAAGGTGTAGGGGTTAGGAAGAAAAACGAAAAAAAATCCGGGGCTTAGGATAAAAATCAAAAAATCAGGCCCCGTACCCCCATGACTAATTGCGAACCTACGATAGCGTTAGAATGGAGAACGAAAAGGGGTAAGAAAGATAGGTAAAAAGTGACAACTATGGCATCGGTGAAGGGGATGTCATGATGGAAATGAACAAAAAATGTTAATTAATTGCAAAATGTTAAGGAAAAGAAGTTAACTAATGTTCCAAATAGGAATCTCAGTGGGTCCTCCCCAAAGCAGGCTCATGCCCTTCATGCCCTGCCAATCCCACATTCAAAGAGTCCGTGGGCTCTGGGAATGTCCTTGGAACAAGAGTTAAGGTCTTAACCATAAGAATTTACCAAAAAGAAAACAAAGCATCAACCAAAGTATATACAATGATACAACCGGCAATGAGGTGAACAATGGAGAGAAGGATGGGAAGAAGAGAAGTGGAATGGAATCCCAAGAACAAGGTGGTGTACAGCCCCTCATGTGTTTGATGATTAATTGTGACTTGGGGAATCTCATTCCAACTTTGGCCTCAAACCAACCATTCCAGTGACTTCGTATCAATGTATTTGGTCAAACCATCCACTTGGATAACAAGGATGCATCTTCGAAGAGCCACCACCATTCCGATGAAATGAAGGAGAGAATGGGAAGCGAGAAGGGCCTTAGTTAGAGAGAACACTTTGGTTCCATAACTAGTGCTTGCAGCCCAAATTTTATTTCGTCTAAGGGGTGTGCTTTGAATCCTCACTTTTGTTGTTTTTTTGTTGCTTTTCTCTTTTATTTTTCTTTTTTTTTTCTTTTGTGTTTTTATGCGTGGGGACCATACCATGCAAAGACTTCTTATTTTTATTGTCTCAGCTTCCGATTATTGGGTAACATCGGAACGGCAAGAAAACCCAAGAAGGAAACATCCAAGAACCCAAGTGAATGACCAACACAAAAACATCAAGTTCCCTTGAAGTCACACCCTGTGCAATCCTTGAGTCCTTCCTTAGTTTGAGAAATTCCCAGTCACCTGTTCATTTAAGTTCTTATTAAAAGGGGGACTATACATTTCCAAGCCAAGGGAAACCATAGACTTGATGGATGGATGGATGAAGTGATCTCATTGCCTGCCATATCAAAAGAACACACCTTAGTATCAACAATGTAACTCAAAGGTAAAAACCAAACATTAGCAATCAATGAAAAACAGTTCATCCCATCGGCCCGAACACTTATTGGGTGACGAACTTACATGATTGATGACATACATACACACAAAAAATAGAAAAGGTATAACGATGTTGTAAAACAAAAAACAAGAAAAGTTAAAGAAATTTGTAAAACAAAAACGTGTAAAACAAAAA